>JADMNL010000023.1:49067500-49647500 GCA_016271365.2 Neoceratodus forsteri
TCTTTGTTGCTTAAAATGTTATATTTGGCAAGCAAGGTGCAACTGGGTGATTTACCCGAAATTAATGTCTCATGAGACTTTGAGTATTTTAGTCTATAGAGCTATGAACTCTGTGTATATAAAGGATAAAGCACGCTACCCTTCTCAGAAAGTATTTAGAAGGTGGAAGGGATTCACGATATTCATTAAATATAAGTAGAACATATACTTTAATGAAATAAAGGAAATGAACTGTAATGGTATGTGCTACTATAAATGACTGTGGGGGACAATAGGCGTAAAGAGGAACACTGACAATATTAATATGTAGATACTGAATTTATGTGTTTTTTCTATCCCTTCCTGTTATTTTCTTTTTCCCATACAAGGATGTTATGTTCATGTTTTTGTTTGGATAAAAAGGTGTAATGATATTGTATGTTTATGATGTGATATGCAATAAAAATACCCCTACTCTTTTCGAAAGGTGCCATGGAATCTTTAACATCCACCTGAACTACCACCAGAACAGGCAGATGGGACCTCAGTTTAACATCTCCTCTGAAAGACAGCACCTCAGGAATGCAGCTCCCCTCTAATGCTGCACAACAGTGTCAGTATTCCGATTTAACCCAAGTGCCTGGTGTGAGGCTAGAACCCACAGGCTTCTGATCTTCTGGCCTCAGAGGAGAGAGTGTAACCTGCTGCGCCACCGACACTCCCTGCCAGTCAGGAGGTGGTCACTGGCTTTTACAATGCTCAGTGAAATCTTAAAGTTCGTCTGGACTGTCAGCGCAGAAGTAAGATTTTTGCCTGCAATGCCGGTGTCCCGGGTTCGAATCTGGACTCGGGATATCAGAGGGCCGGCCGGGGGGGGGGCAGGACTGATCTTCCTACAGACTGTTCTCCTCCTCCGGGGGGAGGAGTGGGTGCGTGCAGGCACAACCATGACCTCCAGTGAACCGAGGTGAATTCTGGCCGACACTAACAAGAGTATCTGGGGGCAGGCAGACTCCTAGTAGGGGCTGTGTAAGAGGTGTGTGTGTGGTTCCACCATGCACGCCATTGTATGCCTTGCACCTGGAAGCACACAAGGGGGACAAAATACCATCCAGCGAATGAAATCTGGTTACTGTGGACTCACCCATCCCCGAGGCACTCCTCCTCTCGAGTACATGGTCGTGAGTGGTGTGAGGAGAGGCCCGTCACCCTCTGTAGGGGGCAGAAGTAAGTGGCACATGGGAGAAGGGCAGGAGTAGAAGGTAAGTCCATGGGGGGGGGTGGAGCCAAGGCAGACTGGCTGGAGGGGGAGAGCCCCTACCCCAGCTTGAGGGAACAAAAAAAATCCTAAAGTTCGGGCGCATGGAAGAGGGCAACAGTTCTCCCCTTACACAAGGGTGGTGAGTGACCCCTCTGTTCTAACAACAGGAAATAGAACAGCCTAGTCAAATGTGTGGATTATTCACTCAGGCCATCCCTGTGCACAGCCTGTTTCACGCAATGCCATGTGACTACTGTGGAGTATTTACACGACACTCCTTGCGCACACCCTGCTTAACACATCAGAAGGGCATGCACAAGCCATGTGAATACTGTGGGATATTCACTGGACCCTCTCTGTGCACAGCCTGCTTACACAGCACCAGGGCATGCACAAGCCATGTGAATATAGTGGGGAATTCACTCAGCTCCCCTTGCATGCCTTGTTTCACACAATGCCAGGGCATGCAAAACTCTTGTGAATACTGTGGGGTATTCATTTGGTCTTTCCCTGTACACACCCTGTTTCACACAATGCCAGGGTATACACAGGCTGTGTGAATACTGTAGGGTATTTACCCGACCCTCCCTGTGCATGGCAGCCCTGTTTCCGCAATTCCAGGGCATGCACAGCCTATGTGAATACTGTGGTTTATTCACTTGGTCCCTCCCTGCCAATCAGAAGGTGGGATTTACGATGCCCGATTTATAATTTTTTGTAAAGTACTTTTATATAAAGCATGTATGACAGGCACTAGCCACAGTTCATTCAATACAACTTCATTTTAAATAACTTCTGTCATGCACTTATTTGCTGAGGCGGGATGCTATCCATCGAGTGTTGTGAGTTACCTTTTCTCTGGGGATTTTGAGGTCGTAGTCTTTGTTTCAGATGAGGATGACCAAGAAGGTGTCATTTCAGTTTCCTTCCAACTGTAAATAAAAATGCAAAACGTACTGTGTCTTTGCTCTTGATTACTTATCTAAGCCCAAGATGCAGGACATGATACACCATTAACCCTTTAGAGAAAAGGGCCCTTGTCTTTGAGCTGAGGTTGTAGAGCACGACACGCTATTACTTTTTGAGGTTTAGTTAGGATTCATGGGAATTACAAAGGGGTTCTATTCCTAAAACCTCCCCACAGTCTGTCTGTGTCTACCAGTGTGTGGCAATCTGCAGCTCTGCTATTTCGATATTACAGAGCAGGCAGGCATCAACCATCACCCTCAACACACCTCCAGAGTTGCCTTAGAGACACCTTACCTTTTCTCTGTAGAACTGGTGGTCTTTGACTTTCTTTCAATCCCAGGGGACCACTCGAGGAGATTTTTGGCATCCTCCTTGCTGTAAATTTAAAACCAAAAAAATGATAGTTCAGCAGAACACCCACTGAAAAGCATCACAGTTGCCATTTAGAAGTTACTGCACTGTCATTCACTGATGTAGTGCTCTGTGACTGAGGAAAAGCAGAGCTGTGGTGATTGGGAATGGTGCTGCTTTTTTTCTATTACCTGTTTATGTCCTTCGTCCAGCTATCCCCTTCCAACCAAACTCCTCCCCCCCCAGCCCTGACACCCGGTTTCCCCGGGACATACCTCCACCAACATCCTCTGCCACAGGACTGTGGGGGGTGCCCAGTCACCACTGCATGGACTGTGAGGTGTCAGTCATCATTCTGCAGCTGGGGTTTTTCCACCTGTTTTTTGACCGTGGGCTCTCATGGACGTCCAAAGGGCGAGACGGGTGAGTTCCACCTCCGTGGAGATGCCCCCGGTATCCTGAATGTGGATTCCCTTCCCAATGTGTGGCATCGCATGTGCTGCCTCCTAGCTACCACTGGGTGGCAGCCCAGTATTGAGCCATCCAACCTCCCACTGAGGGAGGAAAGCAGCCCTATGGATGTTCAATCCTCCCCTCTTCCACACAGCCCCCAAGCAACCTGCATCCATTCCTGAACTTGTGTTGCTAGTGTGGCAAGAGGTAAGGCATATGGTGAATCAGCCCTCCATGCAACTGGGCCGGCTTGGGATGATTCTGCTTTAAATGCTGAGGGCGTGTGCACGGTGCCATAGTCGCCAGCCCCAAAAGTTCTGGTTCCTGCAGGGTCCTTGTTTCTGCACCTCTAAGACCAAAGGGTGAGGCTCTATGGAGGAGACTGACTCTAGAAAGATCTATTTGTATCAAACGGAGTATAGAGCCATCATTCTAGAGATCTTAATCAAGGGGACACTGAAGATCTTAACCGGGGGGGGGGGTTTGCTTTTAGAATGCTTGATGAAACCCTAAAGTTCCAGCGCATGGAAGAGGGCAACAGTTCTCCTCTTACACAAAGGTGGTGAGTGACCCCTCTGTTCTAACAACTTGAATTAGAACAGCCTAGTCAAATTTGTGGGTTATTCACCCAGTCCCTCCCCTCTTATTTAAAATTGTTATTTATTTTAAAAGTACAAGATGAACAAATTATATCACATATAGTCATTGATCATTTACAATCAAGGATATAATAGAGGGTTCACTGCTATGAAATACAACTAAGGAAAAACAGTTAACTTCAGATTTATAACAATAATTTACATATGCAACACTATAGCATGCCAACAGATGTTCTACATTGTAAGGGTAACCCCACTACCAATTTGGGGTTTACCTAAAGTCTTCCTCTGCTCCCTAGTGCCCACTGTCAGGTTGGTGTCCTGTCTTTAGTTCTGTTCATGTGTGTGAGAGTGCCTATTGAGCCTCCGCGGCTGGCCCTTTAAGAGAATAGCTGGCCTGTGTTAAGTACATGGTCTGTGCTGGATCCGAGCGATTTAGGGCTTGTGACCAGCCAGACAATGCTCTGATTTGCTCCACTCTGCAGTCGCTATTTGTGTAGAGGGAGACTATGTAGGAACTGTGCTTATTTACTGTTTGTACTTTATTGTATTTGAAACAGAGAAGTTTGTTTAACCTACTTTATTTGCAGCTCATTCATTTGGATGGGAGCCACCATGTTAGGTTCGGGATTTCCAGTAATTAAACTAATAGAACCACTGAGGACCTAAAATGGATCTGAACTCCAGTGTCCTGTGGGAAAGAAATACTGCAGTTTTGTAGTTTTTCAGTTGGCGCCCAAATGGGTTTGGAGGGGGAGCCCTTACTGTGATTGACAGCTCTTTCAGCCAACTGAACCCCTGGATTTACAAGGGAAATGCCCAGTGTGCCAAGAGACAGTGGATCAGTTAGAGTTGGAGGTTGAAGTGTGAACAGCTTGAGCTTTCGAGCAGCTGCTCCCAGAAGAAGCATGGGGGAATCAGTGGGAAGAGGCCTAACTTGCCTTCCTGCCACCTTTCTCCAGCTAGCGATTGCCTTTTGCAGAAGTCAGACTTGTCTGATTCCAGTCTAGAATAGCGGCAAAAGAGAAGTTGTTTGTTAGTGCTACTTGTAATTTGGACTGAAGACTTGCTCCTGAAGCGACCAGCCCAGCTTGTGTGCGAGACATACTTGGATAGAAAGGGTTGCTCAGGAAAGCTGCTAGATTGCAACCTGACTATATCTGAACTGTATTCTGAGTTTGCTGTTGAGTAAAGGTGCTAAATGAGTTCCGTGGATCAAGACCTGCTTACCCACGAATGAACATGTTACACCAGCTGGAGGCTTCACCAGCAGAAGATCACAAACTTTGCCAGACTTCCCATGCTGCCTCGGCCCTGCCAATTTGGCCTTGGCCACTACTCCTGTACCAGATACTGTTTCAGCGAAAGACCGGGCTCAGAGATCCAGCCCCTGAGCAGCACACCATGCAGGTTGCGACCACCTGGAGGAAAGGCCATGAGGAGGAGGTGTGTCATTTCAACCCAGTTTCCCCATGCCCATCGGTCCTCACCACAAGGTCTACATACCGCCTGCCTTGCAGCAGATTCCTGGTAGTGGGAATACAATCAGGGTAGTTTCCTGCAACAAGGGTTTAAATCATCTGTGGTACCAACTAACTGTTTCACTTTTCTTGGGTTTACAAAGGACTGAGCCAACCGACTCGGATTACAAATAATCTGGATATTTTGCATGTTAACTGCCTTTCTTTCCACCAAGGGCCCCAACATCAGCTGCAACGCTGGCCACCCCTGGGTAATGCCTCTGGCTAGCCAGACTTACCATCCTGGGTACCCAGTGTTGTGTGACTGTCAGTGTGGGACTAGAAGTGCATGCCAACCCTGAATCAAATCAGATTGCTAATCATTTGACTAAATTCACGCCCCTTCCTTGTTCACTGTCCCTAAATAAACCCGATCGTCTTTCTCCATGTTTAGGGCTGGCAGTACTGGTGATATTTCCAGTGACTGATGGAAATTTGGCCAGGGACACCGAGGAAATTTCCCAATGTATGAGGAGCTACTTATTTTTGTTTCTTACAATTGATCTTTGTATTTTGTTTTCATATGCTTTCTCAACATGTATTATGTATTTGCTTTGAAGTTTTAATAAAAATTCCCCTACTCTTTTTGATAAGTGCCATGGGATCTTTAACATCCACCTGAGCTATCACCAGAACAGGCAGATGGGACCTCGGTTTAATGTCTCATCTGAAAGACAGCACCTCAGAAGTGCAGCACCTCCCCTCGTGCTGCACTACAGTGTCAGTATTGGGATATTAACTCAAGTGCTAGGTGTGTGAATTGAACCCACAGCCCTCTGACACCCCTCTTCCAGGTGTGGGAATTGAACCCAAGGCCCTCTGACAGCCCTCTGATCTCCTGGCCTCAGAGGCAAGTATGCTACCTGCTGAGCCACTGACACTGCTACAGTCTAGCAGGTCCTTTCTTTTTTTTTGAATCAGTGAGATGTAGGCCTCAGCCATAGAGTTCGACAGGGTTCGTTTATCCCATGCCTCCTGAAAGACTTTGTGCAAAACTGGTGTTATCTGAGGACATAGCTGCTTGTAGATTTCTCCTGGGATACCATCTAGTCCAGAGGCTTTGTTATTGTGTCATTCCTTGATTGTTGAGATCACGTCATCAATATAAATTGGTTTATCTATTTCTCTTACTTCTTGTTCCGATACACAGAGCAGTTTTAGACCAGCTAGAAATGTGTTAATTTTGGGTTTAGAGCTATTACCTCTGCACTGATATCATTTAGTGCTGTAATCAGAGAAGTCCTCATTAATTTTCCTATCAGTAAAGATTGTGCCTCCTGTGCTAGACCGAATTCTGGGGATGACGTTATTATTTTTATTGCTCCTTAATGCGGAACGCCAGAAGTTTGCTAGCTTTTTCTCCAGATTCCCAATATGACTGGCATGTACGAAATAATGCATTTTCAGCCGATGCAGTATACATCTTATTAATTTCATTCTTTAGAACTGTCATGCATCTCAACAATTCAGGTCTACTTCCCACCTTTTGCTTATAGAGTGTTTTAACAGATTCCAGTTGATCTTTTTTTTTTTTTTTAAGTTGTTTAACCAGGAGTAGCACACTAAGTTGAAAGTTTTTTTACACATGCAACCTGGGAGCACAGGGAAGTTAAATGACTTGCTCAGGGTCACACAGTATGCAAGTGAAAGCTGTGGGATTCAAACCAAGGTCTGGTCTGCTGGATGTCACCAGATTTGCAGCTCAGAGCCTTAAATGCATCAATCAATGCATCAATGCAATCAATACATGGATGCGATTGGACCAATCCTTGCGAGGATAGTATGGGGTTCTTTGGATCAAGTGGTGTTTCCGGAGTCTCTGAAAGAGGCCGTTGTGACACCCCTTTTGAAAAAACCTTCCCTTGACCCCGACTGCCTTGCTAACTACAGACCGATCTCTAACCTGCCCTTTTTGGGCAAGGTTATTGAGAAGGTAGTCGCGTTACAGCTTGATGACTTTCTTACCACCCATGAAGTCTATGATCCT
This sequence comes from Neoceratodus forsteri, assembly GCA_016271365.2. Taxonomy (NCBI): domain Eukaryota; kingdom Metazoa; phylum Chordata; order Ceratodontiformes; family Ceratodontidae; genus Neoceratodus; species Neoceratodus forsteri. The sequence continues at coordinate 49,074,620 of JADMNL010000023.1, forward strand.
CTCCAGTCCGGTTTCAGGAAGAGACATAGTACTGAGACTGCATTAGTTCGGTTCTTAATGATCTCCTAATTGCAAGAGATCAAAGAGCCGTTCGATCTTAGTTCTTCTTGATCTCTCTGCAGCATTTGACACCGTGGATCATGGGATGTTGCTGAATCGCCTCTTGCTACTTTGTGGACTGTCAGGGACAGTCCTCAGATGGTTCCACTCTTTCCTCACAGGCAGAAGTCAAAGGGTAGTCTCAGGAATTTTTTCCTCTGCCCCCTTTGCTCTGTCTTGTGGGGTGCCGCAGGGTTCAGTACTTTCTCCCATGTTGTTCACTGTGTACATGCTACCATTGGGAGACATTATAAGGCATTATGGGCTGAGTTTTCACTGCTATGCAGATGATACTCAGCTCTATATGTCCTTTGCACCTGAGCAAAATGATGCTGTCTCGATTTTCAACAACTGTCTCGCTGAAATTCAGGATTGGATGAGTGCGAACTGGCTGAGGTTAAAACCGGACAAGACTGAGGTTCTAGTCGTTGACCCGGGTCATCTTGTAAAGAAGTTGACTCCTGGGGTTTCCTCTGATCTTTTATTAGGGGATACCCAGTTGAGACCTTCTGAACAGGTGCGAAATCTGGGCGTTATTTTTGACAGTGCGCTGACACTAAAAAAGCAGGTGTCGGCCACTGTCAGATCTTCCTTTTACCATCTGAGGAATATCGCCTGGATAAAACACCTTGTTCCACATGATGACCTTCCTGTTTTGGTTCACGCTTTTGTTTCTTCCCGTCTTGATTACTGTAATGCTTTATATCTAGGGTTGCCGGGGGTTGATCTCCGTCGCCTGCAGCTGGTGCAGAACGCGGCAGCTAGGTTGTTGACAGGGCTACCAAGAACTTGTCATGTCACACCTGTACTGCGCGAACTGCACTGGCTGCCAGTGCGATGGAGAATCACCTTCAAGGTCGCATTGCTGACCTATAAGACCCTACATGGCCAGGGACCAGGCTACCTGCAAGATCTCCTTTGCCCTTATCGTCCTCTCCGCCCACTCCGCTCCACTGGCGAGGATTGCTAGAGATTCCCAGGGTTTGTTATAAATCATCTGGGGCTAGGGCTTTTTCTTTATGGCCCTGACCCTGTGGAATTCTCTACCTCATAGGTTAGAGAGGCCAGTCCGTGGAAGTATTCAAGAGATCCCTGAAAAGTTATTTATTTATGCTGGCATATGATTAGTTTATTTTATGAATATTTTATTGTTTTATGTCTTCATTTATCATGTTGATGTTTTATCTCTGTTTGTATTAGCGCTTTGATTTTTTGAAAAGCGCTTTATAAATAAATTTTGATTGATTGATTAAACCACTGCACTATACTGCCATCTGCTAGGTTAGTTAGGTTTTTTTGTCCTTTCTATTTTTTTTTTTTGCTGGTTGAATAACTGATAACTCTACCCCTGAAGAATGCTTTGAATGTCTCCATCAAAAATGTTTGTGACACTGCAGAAGTGTCATTAAAACTGAAAAATGCTGTTATTTCCTCTGAGATCCAGGTCACACATTGTGTATCATTAGTCAGCAAGGTATTAAATCTCCACCTTGGTGTTTCAGGTTTTAGTTCCTCAATGGCCAAATGTATGCTTATCAGTGCATGGTCAGATATTATAATGCTTTGGATGTCAGCAGATAGGAGCAAATTTTTAAGTGAGGGGGCAAGGGAAAAATAACCTAGCCTGCTGAATGATCCATGTCTGTTGGAGAAGAAGGTGTGTTCCTTACCCTGAGGATGGATGATTTGAGATGCATCACTAAGACCTAGATCACTATTGAGTTTTAACAGAGTTTTCCTTACTGGTGTTGGATCTAGAGATCACACTCTTGTGGAGAGAAGTCTATCCATAATCAGGTCTAGAACCTCATTGAAGTCCCCACCCAAGATGATCTCATACCCTGACAGACCACCTAGCTGTAAAAGTAGATACTCAAAGAATTGCTTTTGATCTTTATTGGATGCATACATATTGCAAAGGGCCACTGCCTTTCCCTCAAGAGTTCCAGACAGTATCTGAAGCCTTCCTTCTGCATCATTAAGGTGCTTATGTTTTACAAACTTTATTCTTTTCTTAATCAGTATGGCCATCCCTCTTTGCTTGGAATTAAAGCAATCATGTTCAACCTGTGCTACCCAACCTTTGCACAGTTTTGCAGTTTCTGACAGTACTAAGTGGGTCTCTTGAAGAAAGGCAATGTCTGCCTTCTGTTTATGCACACAGCTTAACACCTCCTTCCTCTTAATGGGTGTTCCCAAACCCTGGACATTCCAGGACACTATTTTGCAGCTGTTGGACATTGCTCCAGTAGGTGTTCAGGAAACTTAATTACACCCTTGCAACAGGTATGAGGTATCAGGTAATACTAAAGGAGTATACTCTTACTAAGATGTAGGGGCACTAATAACTATAAGCCTTACAAGGTTGCTCTGACAATCAAGCATTAAAGAAAAAAAAGAAAAAATTGTTATGCCAAAATATAGCCTTATCTTCAACTCTAAATATACACACACTATAAGTAACGTGTAAAATAACAAGTAATCGATATGAAAAGGGAGGGGGAAATGGGGAGTGGGTGTGACATGATAGCCTCAAGTGGCTAGGGGCTGCTTAACACCAGGTTAGTAAAAACCAGCCCAAGGTGTCACAGATCAGGAGTTGCGCAAGGATAGGAATAGGTTATGGAGAGCTGACCAATGCCCCACAGCTTGCAGGGAAGTGCTACTTTACTAGCTCATTTAGCCAGTTGAGGATGTGTTGGAAGTCTCCTGCTAAAGAAAGAAACACAACATTCCTAATAGAATGTCAAGGAGCGGCAGAACTGTTCTCAGCCCAGCAGACTAGAAACAGTCAATGTTATTCTTCCCCCAGGTGCTTTCAACCAGTATACCTTCAGCTCTGAAGTCAATGGGACAGACCAGCCGGTCTGGTGGTGGTTTAAAGTATCTCTGGTGACTGACTCTCAGTAGGCCTCAACCAGATACTCATAGTTGTATCTGTGCATCCTGGGAGAGAAGAAAATATGGTGGTCCTGAGTTGAAGGACAGGGAGTGCGTAGTTCTTGAGTATACATTGGTGGGCATAGTTTAGTAATGTTCTCTACTATTCTATGAGGCACTAATCATTATGGACATGTAGTGAAGAGCTCCTGACCAGCGAGCCTATTTCAAAGAAAAAAACATACGATTTGGACTTCTTTCGTTAAAGGAACAAACAGAGCGTATCAGGGGAAAATTCCAGCTAGCTTGTCCACAGGTTTTATACTTTTGCCCACATCACAAATCTAGCTCGAAGCAGAAATTACAACCATGGGGGCAAAGGCATCGGCGGCTGGCACGAAGTATCACCAGATCAGAGGAAGAATCAGTTCACCAGGGAGCAGTACAAAACAACAAAAGAAGTCGGACCTGACAATAATAAAATATATGTTCTCAGAATTAAAACTTGATGTGTCAGAAATTAAACTAATGGTGAACAAGCTTCAACAAGACTCCAAAGAGCAAAAGAAAAAAATGGAGTTGACAGAAAGCCGAGTACATAAGGTGGAGACTTCAATCACACAGCTACAAGACTCCTCCGATTACTTTAATAGCCAGATAGCCTACATATTGAACAAGACCGATGACCAGGAAAACAGGGGCAGAAGGTACGCTTTAAGGATCTGAGGCATACCAGAAGGCATGGAAGGAAGATCCACTATACAATTCCTGCAGCAACTATTTATGGAGCTCTTTCCCCAACAATGGGAATGGCCACTTGAAATTAACGGGCCCATCGGTCACTCACTGGCAAGTCCAACTCTAATACCAAATCCCGCCCAATTATTAATAATGCACCACCAATTGCGACATTCTGGCTTGCCTTATCCTGACGTGTGCCTATTACCAAGATGTGTAATCTTGATCTTATGAGGCTGAAGGTCTTAAATCTACTATTTAGTATGTAACACAAATGTAATGATCACCATCCATCCTCCCCTATATATATACAAATAAATATATATATATATATATATATATATATATATATATGTATCAGTTGGATAGTGGCATGGATGTGATGGATCTATGCCTTTTTCCTTTTTATTTATTTTAAAAAAGCACTCTACTGAGTGGAGAATTCAGAGTTGAATTTGTGGGGAGAAAAACTGTTTATATCAGTTTAAACATAACTAGAGAAATGCTTTCAGTTTAAAGGGAATCCGTACGTTTCCGTATGAAATTATTGTGAAGGTTACTATGAGGATCCAGTATGTAAATTGCTGGGTTATATTTAGAAGATGTTTTCAGTAAGACAGAAAAATACATTTAGAATTGTGATGTGGAGGCATCCATTTTGTGGACAGGAAGGGTGCTGTGATGATGTCATTGCCTCACCAACTCTACCAGTATGCAAATTAAGCAGGTTAAAATAAACTGCTCCTACAGATAGGTATCCTGTTCTTACAGATAGGTATCCTGTTCTATCATGAAGAGAAGCACTAGATTATTTTCTTGCATGCTGCCAAACATAAAATCCAAACATAAAATCCTGGGTGTTCTTCAGAATATAATAGAATCCCTGACAGCACAGTTGAACTGCTCTCACCTGCAGCACAGCACACTTTTAACACTGGTGAGGCAGTGACATCATCACAACACCCTTCCTGTCCACAAAATGGATGCCTCCGTATCCCTATTTTAAAATAATTTTTCTGTCTTACTGAAAACATTTTCTAACTATAACCCTGCAAATAACATACTAGATCCTCATAGAAACCTTTACAATAATTTCATAAGGAAACATACGGATTCCCTTTAACATTATGAAGTACTATGCACACTCCATGTTAGAGTTACTTGCTGGATTCTGGTTTATAGAATATCATAGAATATAAAACGGGCAAGAAAATTCCTGTGTCCAGATTGGTTGAGACTTGATTCTAGCCATTGCCTTAAGAGAGCACTACTAATGGCCAACGGGGGCAACTCACAGAATTTATAAGCCACTTGCTTCCATCTCCATCACAAACATGGCTGCAACCTTTACTCATATATAGAACCTTCAACTAGGCCCTAAAAATGAAAGTCCACCAAATTAACTAAAGTAACTAAATAATTTAATGTTATTTTCACTCAAGTGCTCCTCCTTACACACATACACAAATTTAGAAAATCAAGTACTGTTCAGAGTTTCAATTGCTGGTGTTTCTTTGATGATCATGAAAAATTCCCCCTCCTATCCCCACCAGTTTGCCAGAGAACTCCCTGTTCCTTACCTGGCAAAAGATAAAATTGAGGTTCTGGTTCCACTTGAGGCCTGTGTATGTCTGTGTGTGTATGCCAGTGGAACTCTGAAGAACTCTGAATTCATGTATTCCATGTTACCATTCCGTGTGTGTGTGTGGGGATGGGGGGGTGGTGGAATCATTCTACTACTGGAATAATGCAGAGCTTTTAATTCTTCTATTCCATGGTAAACAATCACACAGTGTACTGAATAAAAAGAAAGACAGATGACGGACAGGTGAAAAACATTTGTGGAGGGACTATTTTACATTATTTCTCAACATGTTATTGCAGTTTTTGTGGGTTTTAAAACTTTTAGAGTGTTTGTTTTTTAAAAGTTGCCTCTGAGCCCATTTTATATAAGCAATAAGGCACTTCTGAGACACTGGTTGTACTAGGTTTACCCCACAGTCAGGGGCTGAAGGCACTTGGCTTTGCCTTGTGCCTTACAACTTCCCTGGCCGTGGGATAAACTCAACTAACGCCCTGTTGTTGCTTATTGCTTAAATAGTCCCTCCCTGTGCACAGCCTGTTTCACACAATGCCAGCGCACACACAATCCATGTGAATACTGTGGAGTATTCACATAACACTCCTTGTGCACACCCTGCTTAACACATCACCAAGACATGCACAAGCAGTGTGAATACAGTGGGGTATTCACTTGACCCTCTCTGGGCACACCCTGCTTAACACATATTGGGATCCTTTATCTGGATTCTGTTTTGTACAATATGTACTGCTTTTCTTGTTGGTGTTAACTGTAATTAACCTGCCCGCTGTACCTTTAACTTCTGCCATGTGTCTGTAATGATTGTACTGTATGATATGAGATGGCATTATTGATGTTGTTCTCTACATTTATGTAATTAATTCCGGATCGCACTTGAAAAAGGGACTGTCATGGTCTCAGTGGGCCTACCGTTCACCAAAATGTAAATACAAATAAATAAATAAATAAACAACACCAGGGCATGCACAACACGTATGAAAGCGGTGGGGTATTCACTCAGCCCTCCCCTTGCATGCCTTGTTTCACACGATGCCAGGGCATGCACAACTCATGTGAATATTGTGGGATATTCACTTGACCCTCTTGGTGCATACGCTGCTTAACACAACACCAGGGCATGCACAGCCCGTATGAATACAGTGGAGGATTCACTTAGCCCCCCATCCCCTTGTGCATGTCTTGTTTCACACCGTGCAAGGGCATGCACAACCCATGTGAATACTGTGGCGTATTCACTTGGTCTCTCCCTGTGCACACCCAGTTGCACACAATGCCAAGGAAAATGCAGCCTATGTGAATACTAGTATAGCCTATGAGAATAAGTACTCAAAACAATTTTGCCAGTGTTGGATTATGCTGATGAGGTCTATGGCATTGCCCCAGCCCCTTCCCTCTCCAAACTTGATACCCTACTCAATTCCGCTTTGCCACTGCCTCCCCCCCACCCATCACTGTATCCTATATGCTCCTCTCTTCCTTGCGCCAATCTCCCATAGGAGATCAATCCACTGCACCTCTCTCATTGCTAAATACTGGTCTGGCTCCCTCCCTTCCTATTTCTCATCCCGCCTCACACCAGCCAAGTCCACAACCTACTCTCTGTGCCACAGGGATTAGCAGACCTTCTCCATTCCCCATCCCCACACTACTGCTGGTCAGTCTGTCTTCATGTACTGCCTCCCTCTACTCTGGAATAACCTACCCTCTGACCTTCACCTTGGCTGTCATCTCTCGTCCTTCAAAGGACTTCTCTGACTCCTCCCCTCCCTTCTGTGCCCCCAATGCTCCTAACCCCCCACCCCCACTCTCATCCTCCTACCTATCTCCTCTGTGTTTTCCTACTCAAGCCTCCCACTCTGCATCCACAAGTCTTGTTGACCAGAGTTGACCACCCTCCTGACCTCAAGCTAAACCACTGCCTACTCCAGATCCCTAACTAGGGGCCTCAACTAGTCACAGCATTTCATTGCAATGTGTATTGCTTGTCATGCATTGTAATCTGCCTTATATTTATATATATTTAGTGTCAGACCTTGTATATATTGTTCTTATCTCTTGTAACTTGTATATAGCAGTTGTACTGAGATTTTGTTTCTTCCTGTGTATACCTTACACTTGGGTCACACGTGGAAACCAGCCTTGGCTCAGTGTGCCTTTCCCGGTCACCAATTTTAAATAAATAAAATACTGTAGGGTATGTACTCAACCCTCCCTGTGCATGCCCTGTTTCATGCAATGCCTGGGCATGCACAGCTCGTGTGAATACTGTGGTTTATTCACTTGGTCTCTTCCTGTGCACACCCTGTTTCACACAATGCCAGGGCATGCGCAGCCTATGTGGATACTGTGGGGTATTTACCCAACCTTCCCTGTGCATGCCCTGTTTCATGCAATGCCAGGGCATGCAAAGCCTGTGTGAATATGGTTGTTTATTCACTTGGTCCCTCCCTGCTAATCAGAAAGTGAAATTTACGATGCCCGATTTATAATTTTTTGTAAAGTACTTTTATATAAAACATGTATGATGGGCACTAGCCACAGTTCATTCAATACAACTTCATGTTAAATAGACTCTATCATACATTTATTTGCTGAGGTGGGATGCTATCCATCGAGTGTTGTGAGTTACCTTTTCTCTCTGGGGATTTTGAGGTCACAGTCTTTGTCTCAGATGAAGATGACCAAGAAGAGGTTGTTTCAGTTTCCTTTCTACTGCAAATAAAAATGCAAAATGTACTGTATTTGCTCTTGATTATTCATCTTAGCCCAAGATGTAGGACATGATGCACCATTACCCCTTTAGAGAAAGGAGCCCTTGTCTTTGAGCTCAAGTTGTGGAGCATGACACGCTATTACTTTCTGAGCTGTAACTAGGATTCATGGGAATTACAGAGGGGTTCTAATCCTTGAACCTCCCCCACAGTCTGTGTCTACCAGTGTGTGGCAATCTGCAGCTCTGATATTTAGATATTACAGAGCAGTCAGGCCTTAAACATCATACTCATCACTTCTCTAGCATTGCCTTAGAGACATTTTACCTTTTCTCTGTAGAACTGGTGGTCTTTGACCTTCTTTCAATCCCAGGGGACCACTCGAGGAGATTTTTAGCATCCTCCTTGCTGTAAATTTTAAAACAAAAAATGAAGGTTTAGCAGAACACCCAGTGAAAAGCATCACAGCTGCCATTTAGAAATTACTGCACTGTCATTCACTGATGTAGTGTTCTGTGACTGAGGAAAAAACGGAACTGTGGTGGTTGGGACAGTGCTGCTTTTATTTCCATAATCTGTTTATTCTCCTTCATCCGGCTACCCCCTTCTGGCCAAACCTCCCCCCACAGCCCTGACACCCGGCTTTCCTAGGACTTACCTCCACTGACGTCCTCTGCCACAGCACTGTGGGGGGTGCCTGGTCACCAGTGCGGGGACTGTGAGGGGTCAGTTATCATCCTGCAGCTGGGGGTTTTCCACCTGGTTTTTCACTCTGGGCTCCCACGGACGTGCAACGGGTGCAACGGGCAAGCTCCGACTTTGTGAAGATGCCACCATCATCCTGAACGTGGGTTACCTTCCCAACTTGTGGCATCACATGCACTGCCTCCCAGCCACTACTCTATGCAGACTCAGCTGGCACCTACCTCGCTGTCTGACTCCCTCCCCACAATTTAAACTCCCATTATTTGTGACAAAGCTTTTTAGTGAATTGTAAAGCAAGAAGCCTCCCATTGTTTTCAGAGCTATATCTAACCCCAGCTTGTCCATTCTCCTTCAGGCATACTGTCATAGCCCTTTGGGCTAACAGTGCCTCAGACGGGGTCTACATGCCTCCACGGCAAGAAGAGCCTGCCGCCACACTCCCCGAGCCATTGCTTGCAGGTACAGCCGGGACAGCGTTCCAGGAACTCAAGACTGCGTGGTTGTCTCTGTAAATTTTCTAAGGGCAATTGCTTTTCTCTTGGGACAGCTCTTATTGGTCGTCCATGGACCACAAGCTCCTTGTTTGGTTCCACATCCTGCCAGGCATATTCAAATTCCTCCTGACTGGACGATGTCACTACCATCAGCCAGTTTATTTAACCTTTTTTTCCCCCTAATCCAGTATTGCCTCTGATATCTGGACTATTTTAATACTCAGTGCTGAATTTCTTCAGTTTAAAGTGTAATTTTAACTGTTTTTTAATTTTTTGTTTTTTTTTAGGTGTCTACTTTTCCATTTGCAGATTATATTATAAAGTCACTAGAGGGCAACAAGACATGTAGGTTGCAATCCTCTTCCCACTTCTCTCCCCTAACACTTCTAGTCCTGTGTCATTCATACCTAAAGCAAATTATCTATGTCCTAGCATTCAGTGGTGTGATCTGAATCTGCAAGTCTGTAGAAAGCCTCTACTAGCCAACCCAGAATGGTTTCCATCTCCCTCCTACTTGCACCCTTCCTGGTTCTTACCCTTATCCCAATCTCCCCCTCTACACCTATTGCCATTTCTATCTACGCTTCCCTTCCAGATACCTCCTTCATCCTGTCAATCACCCCCACTGCTCCTCTTGTAAACAGACCCCACTTTCCCTACTACCTTCCAGCATTTCTGTTTTCCCTTCCTAGTCACTTTGCCTTTCTTCATTTCCTTATCTCCTTCTCTCCATCCCTCCCTCCCTCCTGTATTTCCTACTCTAATTACAAAAGTCCAAAACTACACTATTTAATCCTTGCTCTCCTCCTCCTTTCATCAGGGAACATCCACCCCAACCCTGGTCCTACTTCTTCTCCTACCCTGACTCCTTACCCAAACAACATGTCTCCAAATCTCACTTCCACTACAACCCTTCCTAACGGGTTGAGGCTCCTCCACCTGAACATCTGCAGCCTGCTACCCAAAATCGACCTTCTACAAACTCTGATGATTTCACACACCCCTGACATCCTAATTATTACTGAGACATGGCTCAAAAAAAGCATCCCTGACAATACCATTGCTATCCCCGGGTATTCCCTCTCCAGACAAGATCAATTGGCTCATGAAGAGGGAGTGGCCATGTACATCCTGTCCTCACTGCAGTTTACTACTACCCTATCTACCTCCATCCCAGCTACCTACGAAGCCCTTGTCACCCAAATTACCCTTCCTTTCTCAATCCCAATCTTTGTGGCTGGCATCTATTGCCGCCCAACAATTCAACCCTCGGTTACGACTGAACTCTTAGTCAATATCATCTTCCTCTTGCAATCTGGTGAACCGTTCATAATGGGTGCCGTGAATCTAAATTGGTTGTCTCCCAGGTTAAACAAGCTACGCAATGATGTCACTGCTCTAAACCTCACTCAACTTACACCTGAGCCCAGATGCCCTAATCCCAAAACACAAAACCACACCCTGCTTGACTGGGCACTCACAACATACCCACACCGCATCATTAAATCTGGTCTCCTCCCTGATGCCCTTAGTGATCACATCCCCATTTTCATTGTACATAAGGTCCATCGCCCCAAACCTCCCCCTAAAATCATACAGCTCTGCTCCTTTAAATCCTTAAACCTTACCCCACTCAGCTCTGCACTTGCTTCCATCGACTGGGCCCCCCCTCTCCACTGCCATTTCTGTCGACCAAGCCCTTGACTATTTTAAGGATAAATTCATTGCCACCTGGAATGCCTTTGCTCCTTTCAGAAGGACCATAGTCCATGGGCTTCACCTCCCCTGGATCACCCCTGAACTTCTGGCCTGCTTCAGGGAGCATGACTGGGCCTGGAGAAAACACAAATCTATTAAACATCCAAACGACTATGCCAAGTACAGAATGCTACACGATTCATGTACTAAAGCTACTAGACTGGCTAAGACCGATTATTTCAACTCTTTATTCCTGAGTAATATTAACTCTCCATCTAAATTCTGGAGGTAGTTCATGCCCTATTCCCCCCGCCCTCCCTCCAGTTCTCAAAATAAGTAACTCCCTAGTTTCCAACCCTGGCTCCGTGGCCAATGAATTTAATGCCTACTACACCTCGAGGGCCACACCTCTTCTAAATTCCCTCTCCTTCTTGACGCCTACTAATTTCAGCCCTTCACCTCAGCCAGTGCCTACCCCTCCCCCTTTTTCCTTTTCTACTATCTCCTCTGACAAAGCTCTTAGTGCCCTCCTATCCCTGAACCCCTCTAAAGGCTTCTCACCAGATGAGCTTGATCCTAAACTTCTCTACCTTTCTGCTCCTGCAATTGTTTATCCTAGCTCCCTGATCCTTAACCTCTCCTCTATTTCTGCCCCAGTACCCTCATCCTGGAAACACACTGTAGTCCTTCCTCTCCCCAAGGGTGGTGACACGTCCACTCCTGAAAACTATCACCCCATTTCCCTCCTTTCAACACTTGCCAAACTTCAAGAACATTTAGTTCTCTCTCAGCTATCACCCTTCCTCTCCAATTCCTCCTTCTTCACCCCCTTCCAATCTGTTTTTCGGAAGAACCACTCAACAACCACCTCCCTCCTCAGGCTTACTGACTCCATCTTTCTGGGATGGACAATGGCCTGATCACTTCAGTCATCTTTGTCAACCTAGCCAAAGCTTTCAACACTGTTTCCCATCCCCCAATTCTTGATTCTCTCTCCTCAGCTGGCCTTGCTCCGTCAGCCACCAACTGGTTTAAATCCTACCTCATTGGCAGGATCCATTCGGTGAGCATCCTTGATTCCATCTCCCCTCCACTCCCCATCAACACTGGTGTCCCTCAGGGCTCAGTGCTGGGTCCTTTACTCTTCTCCATTTTTCTTAATGATCTTCCCACAGCCTGCTCATCCTCATCTATCCACATGTACACTGACGATACTGTTTTACAGTTCCGGCAAAAATCCTGCTGCTGTGGAATCCAGCTTACAGCATGACTTCAGTCAAGTTCAACTCGGTTTGCTTCTCACCAGCTTTTTCTAAATGCCAAGAAGACAGTCTCAATGACATTTGGCACCAGGCAGGGACTCTATAGGCTCCTGGCCCTACCCACTTTCCAAACCTTTGATGGGACCATGCTGGAGGACACCTCCTCATTTAGATATCTGGGGGTTTGACTGGACCAGCACCTCAACTTCTCAGTGCATATCGATACTATCCTGAAGAAAGTGCACCACAAGTTTGGTGCTCTGTACAGGAATCGTAGTTGCATCCTGCTGACTGCGAGGCATGATATTGTCCAGAAGATGATACTCCCAATCTTTGACTACTGTAACGAAGTCTATGGTGCTGCTCCTAAATCTTCCCTGACCAAGTTGGACACTCTCTTTAACTCCTTCTGCTGCTTTGCTCATGACTCCCGTTCCCACTCCCACCACTGCGAACTCCATCACTCTCTAACCTTCCTTCCACTATCTCACACTGTGCCAAACTAACCTCCAGATTCTGGTTCAGAGTGCTCCCCTCCTATCTCTCATCCTCTCTCTCCACTCCACCTCCCCCCACCCACTCTCTCAGCTCTAATGATGCCCGCATCTTGACAGTCCCTTACCGCTCCACCCTCATCGTTCAGACTGGTTTCGCCCATCGCTTCCCTAAAATCTAGAATTCAATCCCCCCTGAAATACGACACTCCTCCTCCAACTACTCCCTTACCTCTGCCCTACACAATTACCTCTCCCTCAGCTGTTCCTGCTTAAACCCTCCTTAATACCTATCCCCAGTTTCTGCCTTCCTACCCTGACCCCCCCCCTGGCAGAGTTCTCAACATCCTGAAGTGGTAATCAGGAAATGGCTACCTCTTCTCCTCATATTCAGTTCTTGCCTCTCCCCCTCTCTTCTCCACCTGCCCTTCTAGATCATCCATGTGCACAACCTACCCCGTCCTTTTTACTCCAACAGCACTTGCGTACTACCTCGAGCCTGCTCCTGGTACACTCATGCACTATAATGGTACTGTTCATTATTACTGTTTTGTACGTTTATATGTTCTTTTGTATGATTTTGGACTTGTATTGTAATTTACCCAATGTTCCACTACTGTTTATTGTACAATACCTTGTGTTCCAATTGTTGCACAATCTTACAATGTTGTATTGTTTGTACTACCCACATACTATTGTAACTGATCATCCTTCACAACCCTATGTAAAACCTCCCCCCCCAGGTCGCACCATGAGATGAGCAACTTGTTGTTCAGTGTGCCCTCCTGGTGAAACATTTCAATAAATAAATGAACTGCTGGGTGGCAGCCCAACAGTGAGCCTTCCAAACCCCCAACCGAGGGAGGAAAGCAGTCCTATGGACACTCAATCCTCCCTGTTTTGCCCAGCCCCAAAGCAACCCGCGTCCATTCCCAAACTTGGGTTGCCAGTGTGGCAGGAGGTAAGGCACATGGTGCCTCTGCCCTCCACACCACTGGGCTGGCTCGGGATTGTGCTGCTTTAAATGCTGAGGGTGTGTCCATGGTGCCATATTCGCTTGCCCCAAAACATCTGGTTCCTAAGTTGTCCTTGTGCCTGCACCTCTAAGACTAAAGAGTGAAGCTCTATGGAGGAGACTGACTCTAGAAAGATCTATTTGTATCAGCTGTACTATAGCGCCATCATACTGGAGATCTTGACCAAGGAGATGGTTGTGAGTGACCCCTCTGTTCTTACAACATGAATTAGAACAGCCTAGTCAAATCAATGCATCCTCTCCTGCTGATGCAAGATGCCCCAGAACTTAGAACGTTTACGCTGAAGAGTGGCCCCCCCAGACCTTTGCTCCCATCTATTCTATGTTTAGTCACTATTATTTCATAAAAATGAAATTATGATCTGTTAAAAGCAGGCTGCTTTCGGTTCCCACACTGTGTTTTTTACACAAATGTGTTATTTTTTCATTGTTCCACGGTTCCCAAATAGTTACAGGAACCATGGTCTGAACCACATTTCATACTGTGCTCACAATGACTATGGTGAGTCAAAGTTCAGTGTGTAACAGCCTAACACTTGCAGTTTCTAGCACTGATTATTCTAAAAAAATGATTACATTGCTTCTATCATTTGTTTTGCACTACAGACTGTAAATTTAGGCTCACAACGACTGGTTGAACACTGTAACAAATAGTCTGCTCACAATTACAGTGATCTGCATTACTATTGGCTGTCAAGGACCAAGGTTGATTTTAACTGTGTCACCTTAGTGCTTCTGCCAATTGTTTGCTTTTTAACACTAAGGACTGTAATCTTCAACTCTCAATGACTGGTCAAAAATATAGTCAGCTCAGAATGAAAAATTACCATAGTGATATTATTTCTTCCAAAAGGATACCTCACTATGCTTAACAAATGCAATAATTCCCCTGGAATAAGCAGCCCCAGAGCTGTAAGAATGTTATGTTAATTATAGAATTTAGAATGAAATTCAAACTCTGCTGTGTGGTTACATTCACCCTGCACATCTTCTAAAGCTAGGGTGAGCAGTGAGCACTAAAACTTGCTAAATGTCTACCAAAATAGTAACATTTTGCTAAAAATTTGAAAAATAGTTTAACAAGGACCAGGACAAACTTAATTGTTATGAAAAATTAGATAACAGACCACTGAGCAACAGCTGCAAAAGCACTGTAACAAGTAATGCTCAAGCAAACAGAAAGAACTGGTTCTTGTCTGAACCTTTTACCAGGTTCTGGAAAGGGAGGCAGGGATTAGGGATTTTTTTTTGTATTATCTTCTTTTATTCACCCCCATCGTGCTCAGTGGCCCCCACTCCTTCGGACTCCACAAGTCCCCTCAAGCCCCACTGTCCTTACCCGAGACCCCTCTAACTCCTCACATCACAGCTGATCCCTGGGATATCCCGACATATCCCTTTGCCAGGCAGGGTCCCTCTCCTCTGAGGGTAAAGGCACTGGGGGGGAGGACAGCCCCAGCACACTAACTAGGGCCCAGGGATGCTGCCGAGGAGAAGGAGGCTCCGAGAAGGCACTGGAGGTGTTGGGTACAGAGAGCCGTCATCCGGCAGCCAACGAGCAGTATTTCTGCTTTTTTCTAAGTTCCCCCTGTACGGCACTCGTGTAGTGCCTCCAGTCTCCACTGGCGGCCGCTAATGAGCGATACCGTTCCCAAACCCACCCCAGGATAGGAGAGCAGTCCTATGGATGCTCGATCCTTATCCTCCCCTGCCGACCCCCAGCAACCCGAGTCCGTTCCTAAACCCGGTTCGCCGGCGTGGGTCAAAGTAAGGCACCAGTGCCTCAACCCTCTAAGCCACCGGGCCAGTGGGATTTTTAAGCATAGTGAGAGGTCTGTTAGGAAGAAACTATTAATACGATAAGTATTTTTTCTTTAAACCCCAAGAATCACTCACTTGTGCTTAACAGATGCAGACTCCATAGCAGTATGGGGGGGGGTGCTGGGTACCGAACCTACTTAGGGAAGAAATTCTGCAAGACAGCAGTGCCAAAGCTGGCATCCCTTCTGGACTGTATATCTAGACAATAATGCTTTGTGAAAGTGTGTACTATTTTCCAGGTGGCTGCTTTAACAGTTTTCCTGCAGGGAAATACCCCTTGATGCTACCACAGAGGCAGAAGTGCCCCTTGTGGAGTGCATCCTAAGGCCTTTAGGTGGCAATTTACCAGATTTGTCATAACAGAACTGTATGCAGGAAACTATCCAATGAGAAATGGTTCTTTTGGATGCTGGTTTATCTTTTCCCACTTCACTGTAGGTAACAAATAACTGAATGCTAGTGGATCTGACTCCTTTGTGTGGTCCAAGTAGTAACTCAGTGCCCTCTTTACATCCAGACCGTGAAGCTTCTAGTCTCCTGAGCTGGATATTGTTTTTAAGAAAATTGGAAGGGTAAGTGATTTATTCAGTTGGAATTCAGACACCACATTTGGAATTTTCTGTTAGTTATTAGGACTACGTTGTTCCTATGAAAGATTATGTAGATGGGGAGCCTTGAAGGTTGGGACCGGGGCAGAGGGAGCAGTGGAGGTGCCATAGGGTGTGATGAAGGCACGGTGACAATGTCAGGGTGCTGAGGTGGCACTTGGCGGAGGTGCCATTTGCAGTCAAAAAGAGCTGATCTGCCCTGGTTAAGGGGAGTTAGCACAGATGGACCATGACCTGGACTCCAGCTGGCAACAGCCCTGCCACCTGCCCCATAGGTGCTACAGTCCCCCACAGTGTAGGCTGGCATCAGCCTGCCCTTACATGGAGTCTATGAACCAGGGGACTGCCACGGTGCCTGCGGAACATTCCCCTCCACCGACTGCACCCCACTACCTGCAGCCACTGCCACCCGCTGCATGTAGGGGACTGTGACACCTCTTGAGCAGGTGCCAGGGCTGTTACCACTTGGAGTCAGGTCACAGTCCATCCATGACAACTCCTCCACCCAGGCCGATCAGCTCTGTTCCACTGTGCCTAGCACCCCCAAAGGGTACCACCTCATCACCCTGACACTGCTGTGATGTCCCCATCACCCTCTATGGCATTCCCACTGCTCCCTCTGCCCCCAGTCTCTTCCTTGCAGGCATAGTCACCCCCCTACTTTCGTGGCTTCTCTAGGGTTGAGGCGGGTTGGAACTTGACAGGACCCTCCATCAAACCCAACATTTGGCGCAACCCTGCAGCTGCAGCAACCTGTGGGACTTTGGTGCAGGGATCCCCCAGCTTTATAAAATAGGGTGCAGTGTCCCTGACACAACTAAAGTTTCCCACAACCACAGATCAGTTCACCTTACACTGATCTAAGGACCGAATGAAAATCGAGCCCTGGCACTTTAAAATGCACGACTTTCTCTGACATTGTTCACTGCTGAGTAAGTGGCTGTAATTGAAATTAGCCTGTGAGCATAAATTACTGCAGCTGACATGCAATCACCACTCCCCGAGGAAACTTCTGTGAGGAGGCACTACGTAGAGGTGTTTGGTGTCCTGAACACATTTTTTCTTTAATAAAATAAGTGGCTACTGTGATGGTGTGTGCAACCTTTTCTTTTGTAGCATGTGGAACTGATACTTAGTGGCATCTGTGGCTGACCTTGCTGTGTCAGCTATATCTTGTGCTAAGTCCCCAGTAGCCCTTTCACTCAGTGCCAGAATGGCGTTCCATAGGGCTCTCTGATAACTGAGCTGTGTAGGCCAAGTAAGCTTCATTTATTTTTTTTTATTTATTAAATTTTGTTAACGGGTAGGCTCACTGGGCCCCAGAGGTCCCTTTTTCAGTGGCGACCCGGGGTTAGTTACATAGAGCTAAGCAAGCACAATCAAGTAATACAAAGTGGGACATTGCATACAGGAGGGCTGCGACATTGTACAGTAACCAGTCATACAATCACAACAACAGTGGCATCAGTTAGATTTAGGGCAGATATAACAATAAAATACAAAAGCAAAACAGAATAAGGCTAAAGGCACAGGGCTAATGGTACAGGGTTACATTGGGAATGACAGGTTTTCATTAGGGAGGGCAACTATTTACAGGTCAGGTACACACGGTCTGCCTGCCTTAGGAGCAAGGAAATGGACATAGAGACCTTTTTGCCCATGCTATCCAGTTTCCCGGAATATTTCTCAGGAGGCTGGCCGGAAAGGGTCACTTTGGTCTTGTCACAGGCGGCAGTCTGAACCACTCCTTCATGATCAGGGTAGGAATGCAGGTACTCAGCACCCTGTTTGTCCACTGTATTTTTTAATCAGTTTTTTTTATCTATGCTAACAGCGGAGGTGGGTGCCGACATGATTGTACGGTGGCTCTCCTGAGGGATTTTTGGATAGACAACATCAACCTCTTTGTGGGAGCAAAGTCCATCGTATCCATGAATTCATCCTCATCCTCCTCAGTTTCCTGTGAGGACAGATGTCGAGGGTATTTACCATATGTCTTACAAAGGTATAGTGTGAGGCATAATCCTCTGAAAGCCTAGGAGGAAAGCCAAATTCCTGCTCAAGAGAACCATCTGATTCTAAGGGTTCTTCTTCCTCCTCATCTTCATAGTAAACTTCAGCCTCCTTCTCCACAGGCATTGGGAATGTAACCAGAGCCGGGGGGGGGGGAGGGAATATGAACGAAATTGCCCATAGCTTTTAATGCCTGGGGTAATTGCCATGCCTTTGTCATGTCCTCTACTGAGGGCATTTTATTTGTGTCCACTGACGGTCCCCTTCTTCTTCTTCATGAGGAGGGACAGTGACATGTTTTTCTTTTTGTTATTTCTTGGCAGGCGCCATCTCCAGTGTCTGCTCTGAGATGCATTTATTTTTACTGGACTCAAGGTTGCCCTATTTGGACACTGGGCTCCGAGCCATCTTTCTTTTCTGTCTGCTTTGACAGGGACTACTGCTTACTTTGAGGAGCTGGACCCTCCTCTAAACCTTTAGGTGATGTGCAGGCAGACTGAGAAGCCATAACATCTTCTGATTTTTTAGCCCTTTTCTTTTGCATTTTAGGGCAAGACTTAATACAGAGTTCACAATTGACAAAATCATGGTCTGGATCCAGGCAATTTAAACACAACTCATGGCAGTCTGCATTTGCCAGGAGTTGAAAACAATCTTTACAACTTTTGAAACCTGTAGGTCCAGTCTTCTTTTTTGGGGTCTGTCAGTCATGCGAAACATTGATGACCCTGGGAAAACATTTGCGGTTCCCAATTGGAAAAGCCATAATTATAAAAAGCCCAACAAATGTTAAAAAAGGGCTTTAAAGATGAAAAATGTGGTTCGGTTCCTCAAAAGCTAAAACTGCAAGTTAAATATACCTCTAAACAGGTTTCTTAGTCAAATTAGCAAATTCTCATCTCGGTTCCTAAAAAGAGAGGAACTGAGAATAAGCTTAAGGGAAACTGCAAAGCTATTTAAGTAAAAGTTATATTTTTTCGCTTTTAAAAACACAAAAATACTGGTTTCTTGAAATCGAGAAACACACCAAAAAACGTCCTACTCCGGTTGCTGGGAACCGATCGGGAACTGGAGAAAAAGTGAAACTTACACAATAAATTACAAATAACGTTAAATGAAACAGTTTAACACTATAAAATAATAAGCCATAAACTGGACAGAAGTGTAAGGAAAACTTTGGGGTGACTACTTTCTTCAGGTGGAGAAGTATATCTGACATTAGAATGTAGGGGTAAGCGTGACCACACAACAGTTTTTGAATTTCATTCTAAATTCCATAATTTAACATAAAATTCTTAAAGCTCTGGGGCTGCTCATTCCAGGGGAATGACTGGATTTTGCAACCATATGTGAGGGCTTCCTAGAGTTTGAAAGACTGTGGTTGACAATATTGGCCCTCAGCGATGAAGGTTTTTTTTAAACTGTAGTGTCTATTTGGATCTAATATCTCCGTATGAACAAATTAAAAACAAACATGATATCAATCTATGATAGCTTGTTCATGGATGCAAGGGCACAGATGTTACATTATGGAAGGTCTGCCTTGGATAGCACCAGTTGCATATAGTACTGGAGTGAAGTTCTTGGCTTTGACAAATGCAATATCTAACAGAAGGTATGCTCGGCTAAAGACCACAGGAAGTTCTTTGGACCTACAAAACAAAGCTGCAGGCCTCCCCTTTGACGATACTTCTCTCTTTGAAGATCAGTCAGTGAGTTACATGAGCAAAGCTGAAAAGAATAAACCAATTAAAATAAAAAAATAGTAGAAGGGTATTACACATGTCAGTAAAAAACCCAGAGGTTCCCGAAAAGGTACAGGTGGAAGAGGCAGGCAGCAACTCCAGCTCAACCACCACAGAAAAAAACTAACCTCTGACGAGTCACCAGTCCCCTCATTTCCCCCTCCAGTGGGGGGATGCCCCTGTCATTATCTCAAGCAGTGGCAGTCTGTCGCAACAGACAAATGGGTGCTGGAGACTGTGAGAAATGGCCTCACTCTGTGTTTTATTACCACACCAAAACTAAAGAAATTCTACACATTCAAAGCAAGTTTGCCAGAAGAGACGTATCAGTTAAAAGTGGAAGTCTAAAAGCTGAAGTTTCTCAGTGCTGTGGAGAAAGTACCAGCAACAGAACTGGGAAAATGATTCTTCTCAAGGTACTTCCTAACACAGAAAATCTCAGGAGAGTGGCAATCAATCCTTGACCTCAGATGTCTGGACAGACACCTAAAGAAAGAAAAATTCATAATGGTCACCTTGCAAACAGTAATTCTGTCCCTGCAGCAAGGAGCTTTTGGCTATACTTCCTGGATTTAAAGGATGCCAACTTCCACATTCCAATAAGAGCAAGCCACAGAAATATCTATACTTCAGAGTAGGTCTAAGCCAGTATCCGTACAGGGCGATGCCACTCGAACTGACTTCTGTCCGAAGAGTGTTCACAAAGTGCCTAGCTGTAGTAACAGTGACCCTCTGTAGTAACAGTAACCCTCTGAAGAAATCGAGTAACAGTCTAGCCATACTTAGATGACTGGTTAGCATGTGGGAGAACTGGAAGGCTCCACCTGTGGTATTATACCTTGATAAAGTGCCCGTCTGCATGAAATGTCGGTATCACTGCACTGCTACTGCCTTCTCAGCCTTTTTGGAATAAAGCCATTGATATCCTGTAGTGAGTGTGCTGTTTATCTTGTGACGCTGTTTGGAACGTGAGCTCAGCTTACCCACTTCGTCCTTTGGAGGGGCAGCAGGTGACACTTGCTATCCTCCTTCCTCCGAGAGGTACATATACCACACATGCCCAAGTATCCCTTTTTTTTGTGGCTGCCACATAGCTGCTTCCCCTTCTCACCCTGCCCCTTCTTTGCAGGCACGTAGTTGCTCCAGCTGTGTTCCTGCTCTTTTTTCCTTCTCTGTGCAATTTGTTGGCATCTCTTATCCTTCTGGTGTGTTTTTCTTTCTCTTGCCTGTGCTGTGTGCTTGTTCTGTGGCTTTCCATTGGCTGGTTTACATTGTGGCAGCTCCCGAAAACAACTTCATTACAGAGTGAGGTGTCTCACAGTGGTAGACTTTTTTGGGAGCCTTCTGCCCTGGTGACCAGCTTCTTTGGGCAGTCCACAAGCCTTACAACCACTGCCTCCTGGACTCGTCTAGTGCTGTTGGTTCTTTCCACAACCTTCAGTACCTTCGCTTTCAGGCAAATTCAATTTATTCAAGTTGGGGGCCCTTCTGATGCCACCAAGCAGAAAGGGCCTTTGTTAGGTCTGCAACCACTGGGGGTGGCAGAGCCAGTCTGCTTTGGGGTCTAGTGATGTTGGAGGGGTTGCCAGTAAGGCCTTTATTTAGGGTTCACATTGCAACCCTTTTCTGTTTAAGGACCCCCCCCCATCACCATCCATATGTGCACTACTGTAGCAGTACACTGGGGTGAGGATCCTAACCTGTGTGTGCTATCACATCAGAGTCCTGGGGTCAAAATGCTCCACTGTGTGTGGTCAACCCTGCAGCCAGGATCACATTGGTGGATCCATAACAATAAATCACTATTGAAGTGGCCTTTTTGCCACCCACACTCCAGGGGAAGTACCCTGAGGATGCCCAGACTCACTCCCTGCAGGAATGTACTTCCGATGTCCCAGGTGTAAAGTGTAAACTCCAGGCAACAGCATGATAGAGTGATTCCCCATCACTCAGCACATGACAGAGCAATTCCCCATCACTCAGCACACGACAGAGCGATTCCCCATCACTCAGCACACAACAGATGGTGATTCTCCATCACTCAGTCCATGATAGAGTGATTCTCCATCACTCAACACGTGACAGAGCGATTCCCCATCACTCAGCACGACAGAGCAATTCCCCATCACTCAGCACATGACAGAGTGATACCCCATCACTGAGCACGACAGTGATATCCCATCACTCACCAGATGACAGAGTGATACCCCATCAGTCAGCACATGACAAGTGATACCTCATCACTCAGCACATGACAGAGCGATTCCCCATCACTCAGCATATCAATCAATCAATCAAGTCTTTATTTAACCAGGCGTTCATCGTTGAGCAGAAGCTCATTTGCAAGATGGACCTGGGTGGAGCATGAACAATTGTATATACAGGTCAACACAGGTATTTACAAGGCAATACAGATAATACTCTTTACAGAGAGGAAGAAAAAGAAGTTCATATGTACATAGAATTTATACAGATATTGTACGGATTATACGGTATTTACATACATAGAAGTGTCTATAGGAAGATAAAGCAGGTTATCTAAGGTTGCAGGAGGAAGTAACAGAAGAAAAAAAAAATAAAATAAAAATATACACCAGGTAGAGGTGAAGGTAGGGGGGAAGGGAGGGAGGTAGGGGGAGAAAGGCTAGGAGAACATGGTGCACAGAAAGGAGAGGATAAAGCGGGATGTAGAGAAGGTGGATGGAGAAAAGGAGTATGTGTGAGCCCTGGAATTGAATGCTATAAAGTACAGGGCATGGTAGGATGTCACAACCCAGGGTACAAAGCGATTCCCTATCACTCAGCACATTACAGAGTGATACACCATCACTCAGCACATGACAGAGCAATACACCCATCACTCAGCACATGACAGAGCAATACACCCATCACACAGCATATGACAGAGCGATTCACCAACACTCAGCACATGACAGAGTGATACCCCATCACTCACCAAAGGACAGAGCGATTCCCCATCATTCAGCACATGACAGAGTGATTCCCATTACTATGCACAGGACAGAGTGATACCTCATCACTCAGCACATGACATAGTGATACCCCATCACTCACCACATGACAGAGTGTTTCTGCATCACTCTGCACATAACAGAGTGATTTCCCATCACTCAGCACATGACAAGTGATACCCCATCACTCACCACAGGACAGAGTGATATCCAATCACTTAACATACGGCAGAGTGATTCCCCATCACTCAAAGAGTTATACAAGCGATGTCCCATCACTCACACGACAGAGTGATTGTCCATCACTCAGCTCCATGACAGAGCGATTCCCTATCACTCAACACATGACAGTGATTTCCCCATCACTCAGCACATGACAAGTGATACTTCATCACTCAACACGACAGAGCGATTCCCTATCACTCTGCACAAGACTGAGTGATACCCCATCACTCACCAAAGGACAGAGCGATTCCCCATCATTCAGCACATGACAGAGTGATTCCCATTACTGTGCACAGGACAGAGTGATACCTCATCACTCAGCACATGACAGAGTGATACCCCATCACTCACCACATGACAGAGTGTTTCCCCATCACTTAGCACATGACAGAGTGTTTCCCCATCACTCAGCACATGACAGAGTGTTTCTCCATCACTCAACACATAACAGAGTGACTTCCCATCACTCAGCACATGACAAGTGATACCCCATCACTCACCACAGGACAGAGTGATACCCCATCACTTAACACACGACAGAGTGATTCCCCATCACTCAGCCCATGACAGAGCGATGTCCCATCACTCAACACATGACAGAGTGATTGTCCATCACTCAGCCCAAGACAGAGCGATTCCCTATCACTCAACACATGACAGTGATTTCCCTATCACTCTGCACACGACAGAGTGATACCCTATCACTCAGCACATGACAGAGCAATTCTCTCTTACTCAGCACATGACAAGTGATACCCCATCATTTAGCACATGACAGAGCAATTCCCCATCACTGAGCATGACAGATGATACCCCCACTGGTCAGCACATGACGGAGTGATTCCCTATTAATCATCACATGACAGAGCAATTTCCCATCACTCAGCATGTGACAGAGTGATGCCAAACCACTCAGCACATGACAGAGTGATTCCTCATCACTGAGCACATTATAAAGTGATTCTCCATCACTCAGCACATTAGAGTGATTCCCCATCACTCAACACATGACAGAGCGATTCCCCATTACTCAGCACATGACAGAGCGATTCCCCATCACTCAACACATGACAGAGCGATTCCCCATTACTCAGCACATGACAGAGCGATTCCCCATCATTCAGTACATGACAGAGCGATCCCCATCACTCAGCATGTGACAGAATCACTCTGCACAGGACAGAGTGATACCTCATCACTCAGCACATGACAGTGTGTTTCTCCATCACTTAACACATGACAGCGATTTCCCCATCACTCAGCACATGACAGAGCGATACCCCATCACTCAACACATGACAGAGCGAATGCCCATCACTCAGCCCGTGACAGAGCGATTCCCCATCACTCTGAACATGACAAGTGATACCCCATCACTCTGCACATGACAGATCGATTCCCCATCACTCTGCACATGACAAGTGATACCCCATCACTCAGCACATGACAGATCGATTCCCCATCACTCTGCACATGACAAGTGATACCCCATCACTCAGCCCATGACAGAGCGATTCCCCATCACTCTGCACAGGACAGAGTGATACCTCATCACTTAGCACATGACAGAGTGTTTCTCCATCACTCAGCACATGACAGCAATTCCCCATCACTCAGCACATGAAAAGTGATACCCCTTCGCGCACCACAGGACAGAGTGATACCCCATCACTGAACACATTACAGTGATTCCCCATCACTCTGCACAGGACAGAGTGATACCTCATCACTTAGCACATGACAGAGTGTTTCTCCATCACTCAACACATGACAGAGCGACACCCCATCACTCAACACATGACAGAGCGATTCTCTATCACTCTGCACATGACAAGTGATACCCCATCACTCTGCACATGACAAGTGATACCCCATCACTCTGCACATGACAGATCAATTCCCCATCACTCTGCACATGACAGATTGATTCCCCATCACTCAGCACATGACAGAGCAATTTCCCATCACTCAGCACATGACAGAGCAATTCCCCGTCACTCTGCACAGGACAGAGTGATACCTCATCACTCAGCACATGACAGAGTGTTTCTCCATCACTCAGCACATGACAGTGTGTTTCTCCATTACTCAGCACATGACAAAGCAATTCCCCATCACTCAGCACATGACAAGTGGTATCCCATCGCTCACCACAGGACAGAGTGATACCCCATCACTGAACACATTACAGCGATTCCCCATCACTCAGCATGTGACAGAGCGATACCCCATCACTCAACACACGACAGAGCGAATGCCCATCACTCAGCCCATGACAAAATGATTCCCCATCACTCTGCACATGACAAGTGATACCCCATCACTCTGCACATGACAGATCGATTCCCCATCACTCAGCACATGACAGAGCAATTTCCCATCACTCAGCACATGACAGAGCGATGCCTCATCACTCAACGTATGACAGAGCGATTGCCCATCACTCAACACATGACAGAGCAATTCCCCATCACTCTGCACAGGACAGAGTGTTTCTCCATCACTCAGCACATGACAGCAATTCCCCATCACTCAGCACATGAAAAGTGATACCCCTTCTCGCACCACAGGACAGAGTGTTACCCCATCACTGAACACATTACAGCGATTCCCCATCACTCTGCACAGGACAGAGTGATACCTCATCACTTAGCACATGACAGAGTGTTTCTCCATCACTCAACACATGACAGAGCGACACCCCATCACTCAACACATGACAGAGCGATTCTCTATCACTCTGCACATGACAAGTGATACCCCATCACTCTGCACATGACAGATCAATTCCCCATCACTCTGCACATGACAGATTGATTCCCCATCACTCAGCACATGACAGAGCAATTTCCCATCACTCAGCACATGACAGAGCAATTCCCCGTCACTCTGCACAGGACAGAGTGATACCTCATCACTCAGCACATGACAGAGTGTTTCTCCATCACTCAGCACATGACAGAGTGTTTCTCCATCACTCAGCACATGACAAAGCAATTCCCCATCACTCAGCACATGACAAGTGGTATCCCATCGCTCACCACAGGACAGAGTGATACCCCATCACTGAACACATTACAGCGATTCCCCATCACTCAGCATGTGACAGAGCGATACCCCATCACTCAACACACTACAGAGCGAATGCCCATCACTCAGCCCATGACAGAATGATTCCCCATCACTCTCTGCACATGACAAGTGATACCCCATCACTCTGCACATGACAGATCGATTCTCCATCACTCAGCACATGACAGAGCGATTCCCCATCACTCAGCATGTGACAGAGCGATGTCTCATCACTCAACATATGACAGAGCGATTGCCTATCACTCAACCCATGACAGAGCGATTCCCCATCACTCAACACATGACAGAGCAATTCCCCATCACTCTGCACAGGACAGAGTGATACCCCATCACCTAGCACATGACAGAGTGAGTCTCCATTACTCAGAACACAATAGAGTGATCCCCCATCACTCAGCACATGACAGAGTGATGCCCCATCACTCAACACATGATAGAACGATGCCCCATCACTCAGCACATGACCGAGCGATTCCCCATCACTCTGCACATTACAGAGTGATTTCCCATCACTCAGCAGTTGATTTTTACACAATTTAGAAGGAATTTTTTTTAAACTCATCATGGTTGATCATTGTGGTAGCAAATTTATGCTGCTATATAGAACTAAAGATTTCAGAAATTATTTGTTTCGACCCATTAAATAAAAGAACCTGACAGATGCGAGCTTTACCTTTTCTCAGTGAAAATGATGGTTAATGACTCAGGATCGTCTACAGGCAACGGATGTGCAACAGACGTCTTCTTGCTGTCATCTTTATTAAAATACAGTCACAGTGCGCATCGGAGCTTGTTACTGATATAGAACCACATGTAGCATCTAAGCACGTTACTGACTCCCAGTCACTCAGCACATGACATAGTGATGCCACATCACTGAACAAATAACAGAGTGATTCCTCATCACTCAGCAGTTAATCTTTACAGTATCCCATGATAATAGGCGAATCAATTTAAGCGAGGCAGTTTTGACTATGACAATACAACGAGTGCAAAATGGGTTATGTGTGCTTAATAGCACATAGTAAGTTCAGTGTTATTGTGTCCATAGGGAGTAGGTGTTGATTCAGAATATGGGGTTGTATTCGTTTGGCCAGTCCCGAGTTGGCCGGCTGGTGTAGTGTTTAAGTCACCACCTCTGTGTCCGGCGGACTAGCTGTAGGTTTTAATTTTTTTGTGTGTGTGGTTGGGTTGTATGTTATTTTTTTGTTTTTGGGTTGCTGAGATCCTGGTCTCATGTCCTCCAAACTGTGACCACCCTGCTCACCTGCAGGTTGCCCCTCCCCAACGTTCTCCTCCTGCTGACTGCTGTTCCCCCATGATGTAGCCCCCTCCCGAGTTTCCCCTATCCCCCATTATCATCCACCCTGGAGATGATTATAATAAATATGGGGAGTGCAGGGGGAAATGCCCCCCCCACAAAGGGGGGGCGCGGGGGGGCATCCCCCTGCATAGAATGTAATTTCACATCCCCCCACAGAGAATGTAAGCACCTGTCGCTGAATGTGGTAGGCACTGTGGTGTTTACTAACCTTTTTGCCATTTGGCAATATGTAGTTGCTCTTTTGTTTGGCACTGTTATGTTGGCGCTCTTATCACATGGAACCATTTTTACACATTATAGAAGGAATATTTAAAACTCATCATGGTTGATCATTATGGTAGCAAAGTTATGCTGCTCTATAGGACTGAAGAAGATTTAAGAAATATTTTTGCAGCCCATTAAATACAAGAACCTGACAGTTGTGAGCTTTACCTTTTCTCAGTGGAAATGATGGTTAATGACTTAGCTTCGACTACAGGCAAAGGAGGTGCATCAGATTTCTTCTTGCTGTCATCTTTGCTAAAATACAAACAGTCATAGTGAGCATCAGAACTTATTACTGATATAAAACCACATGTAGTATCTGAGGACGTTACTGATTCCTAATCACTCAGTGCAAGACAGAATGATACCCCATCACTCAGCACATGACACTGATTCCCCATCACTCAGCACATGACAGATTGATTCCACACCACTCATCACATGACAGAGTGATTCCCCTTCACTCAGCACATGACAGAGTGATTCCCCATCACTCAGCAAATAAGACAGCAATTCCATATCACTGAGCACATGACAGAATGATTCTCCATCACTGAGCTTATGACAGAGTAATTCCCCATCACTCAGCACATGACAGAGCAATTCCCCATCACTCAGCACACAGCAGAGCGGTACCCCATCACTCAGCACATGACACAGCAATTCCCCATCACTCAGCACATGAAAGAGTGGTGCCCCATTACTCAGCACATGACAGAGGGATGCCCCATCACCAACACATGACAGAATTATACCCCAAAACTTAGCACATGACAGAACAATGTCCCATCACCCAGCACATGACAGAGTGATACCACATCACTGAGCACATGACAGATGATACCCCACTGATCAGCACATGACAGAGTGATTCCCCATTAGTTAGCACATGGCAGAGTGATTCCCTATTAATCATCACATGACAGAGCAACTTCCCATCACTCAGCATATGACAGAGTGATGCCAAACCACTCAACACGTGACTGAGCACATGACAAAATGATTCCCCATCACACAGCATATGACAAAGCGATTCTCTATCACTCAGCACATTATAGAGTGATTCCCCATTACTCAGCACATGACAGAGTGATTCCCCATCACTCAGCACATGACAGAGCGATTCTCCATTACTCAGCACTTGACAGAGTGATGCCCAACCACTCAGTACATGACAGAATGATGCCCCATCACTCAGCACATGACAGAACAATGCCCCATCACCAGGGGCACTGGAAAATTGCACCTGCAATGTTTTTGCAGAATCTGCAATTTTTACCTTTCTCTGAAAAAACTATGTTCTGCAATTTTTGAGTTTTTACTTACTTACAACTGTGTACAAAGTGTTAATATTTTCAATAAAAAACGTTCACATATATTGTCAATTGTGCATGGAGACTTGGGTTTGGTGAAAAACAATACAGTGCAAGGTGGGAGAATGGTTTTATATTACCCTGCTGTTTTTTAATACTTGTCTGGTTTGGTTTTAAAATCAATTGGCAAAGCATAAGTATGCTTAAACACTTAATATATAATTTGTGTCGAAACAGTCTATCAGAAAACTTTTTGTTACCACAGAGACAGAAACAGCAGGTGGGAAAAAAGGTGCAAATTATCCCATTCATCTAAATTGGGTGCTAACTAAGAAGCATTTTTGTAAGTGGTAGGGCAGGTGGGGCAGGGTTTTCCTTGTGAACATACAGTACTGTCCCGTTTATCCAAACTGGTTGGGCAACATGTTTCCGGTTTGGATAAATGGGTGTTCACAAAAATGGGATTATTTGAATTTCGACTTGGATGTGCTGAAAACGCGCTGAAAAACTTCACAAGTGACATTCAGTTGAATACAATGGGGCTCTAGTGGGTTGGTTATTCTTTCTGTTGTGTTCTGTATTCAGGAGTGCAGAGTGAAGGGGAAGGGCAAAGGGAGAAGTGCTATAAAGTGCTTAACTTTTTTTTTGGTTATGCTGTGTTTGTGCTTACTATGAGACATACATTAACTTTATTTGTTCAGCAGTTTAAAATACTGCTGCATAGTTGCTTGCAGAAGGCTGTGAACTCTCTTCTTTGCTGCTTTTGAATGAAAACCCCTCAGTAGCATCAGCTGCTGCACGGGGTCACAGTCAGGCTGATTTTCCATCCACAACAAATATTTATCAAAGCTTTCCACAGCCTCAGAATGTGTAGGGATAGGTACTGCATCATCCGCATCATCTGAGTCATCCTCAACACTTTGGTCTCTGGTGTCACTGCCTCTCGGTTGCAGCCATGCACCGGTAATGATTGCATCATCTGACAGGTGCTCATTCCCTTCCTCCATGCTGTCACAGAGGACCCAGTTCTCCATGTCTTCATCAGTGTGTGATACATTCAGCTTTAAAGCGCCGATGAACAGATGAACAGCTGATGGTTTGCTGCCAATTGCTGGGTGACACATAGCAACAATCCACTGACTGCCAAATATGTGACTACTGCTGGCAAGCAGAGGTACAGTACTGCAAAAATTAAATGCAAATAGAACATGGACATAAGCAGAGGCATTACAGTTATGCACAGCTGCCAAATCATGGCCGACATGATTGCGATTCAGTTAAGAGGGAGTTGCGGTTAACCTGGGTTCGGTTAAACTGGACTGCACAGTACTTTCATTTAGACTAGTTTTGATTTAAACAGCTAAGGATTTTGGATGGCCCTGCTGACTATAAACTTGAATAAGCTATTTGGTAACAGTGATCCTATGTTTAGCAACCTACAACCTAGATGCTCACATGCAAAGACTACAATAAAAACGTCACTGAAATCTGAAAACAAGCTTATAAAACACATAAAATATATCTGAACATTTATCTTTAACGAAACAAAATCATTGCAGCCAGACTAAAACAAAGGTAAATTACAGGGTACCCTGACTACTCTATGATACAGTAAAACATATACTGGTATTTTTTTTTTATATTCTTTGGTAACTGGGTAAGACCCACTAGGCGCAAGTGACTGTTTTCAGGGGCGACCCAGGAGCAGAGCACAAAGTATGCAAGTGGAGGTTATGGGAAACAAACTCAGGTCTGCTGGATGTACCCAGCTTATTCATAGTTCATTACTCTAACCTCTAGGCTGTACTGCCAGCCCCAATAACCCCCATGTATAATGTTTTAATTTGTGATGTCAAAAATAGTATACTGTACCCACAGTGCAAATTATGAAAATTAAACATTTTAACATTTGACTAAAATTCAGTTATTCTCCACTCAATCTGCTTTTTTTCTCTTATGCCAAAGTGGGTGAATAGTTGACAGAACACTGTAAATAGTTTAGTTTAAGTTTATTGATTGACAAAAACATTTTTTGTCATTAAACATAACAAAGCAATAAATACAATCCACAACTCACATTATTAAAACTAATAAAAACATTTCAATATTGCACATTGCTCAGATAGCAATCCCTAACTCATTATATAAGTTCATTTTCTTGTTTATCTATGTGTAGTTTTTTCTTTTCAATCGTTTTACAGTATGATATAATTCTATGTAATACATCTGTATTCCTTGACATTAATAAGCTGTTTGTTTGATATTTTGGTTCCATTTCCATCTTTGCCAGTAAATCTCCCAGAAAATAGCTTATTTCTTTATTATAAAGTGGGCACAAGATCAGCAGGTGAGTTATATTATCTTCATCTAACTTACATTTGCATAATTTTTTTTTTTTTTGTAAATCCTACTAATGATTGACTGGTGTAAAATTCAAATCTGAATCTAGTCAGTAACTTCCTACTGTCTGGGTCTTTAATTAAATTCAAATATTTTTCAGAACCCCTAAATGTTTTATTATTTGTCATCCAGCTGCTGATCTGGTATTCCCTGCTTAGCCCCACATCTTTTGGTGAGTGTACTTCCCTAAGTTTTTCTTTTATCATACCTTTCGTAAACAAAAAGGTTTACAGAATACCTCAGTTAAAATATTTAACAGACCATTTGGTTTGATGATGTGTCCCAAAACTTTTAATGTTGGGAAGAATGTCTGGCGGCTCATGTAATCTAGTATTTCTTCCAAACATGTCATGGAAGTTTGGATTCTTTCATAACATATACATTTCACCAGTATTTCACCCACGTTCCTCGATGTTGCATTGCACTGGTAATTGTCCGGTTTCGAGTCTGACTAGGGAAGATGGTGCTCCGATGGGAAGCCCCAATAATATTTTTGTAGTATTGATTCATGATTGATTCCAATTTACTTTTATCTTCCATTCCCCTTATTTCCACCCCATATAGTGCCTGACTTTTAATTTTGGCATTTACTACATTTAAACATCTTTTAATTGAATT
This sequence comes from Neoceratodus forsteri, assembly GCA_016271365.2. Classification (NCBI taxonomy): domain Eukaryota; kingdom Metazoa; phylum Chordata; order Ceratodontiformes; family Ceratodontidae; genus Neoceratodus; species Neoceratodus forsteri. Next base: position 49,106,736 of record JADMNL010000023.1, read on the forward strand.
TCCTCCATGTTTACATGCAAAATTGTTTACGGCTGATAAACAACTCTTTGTTTTATGCTTTATTGTTTTTTATGTTGATTCCAGCTTAAGTTCCTAGTAGCCAGCCCGCTGGCTCAGTGGGTTGAGGCGCTGGTACCCTACCTCGAGCCACGCCAGTGATCCAGGTTCGGGAACGGACTCGGGACACCAGGGGCTGGCAGGGGGAGGAGAGGATTGAGCGTCCGTAGGACTGCTCTCCTCTCCTGGGCTGGGTACAGGGGTGACGTTGCTCTGCAGCAGCCCCCGGTGGAGATTGGAGGCACTGCAAGATGCAACGTAGGGACTGTCATGAAAGCCGGAAATACCTGCTCCATGCTCAACTGGATGACAGCTGCGTGGCTGTCCAAGACCATCAATGTCCCATGAGCCATCCATTCCAGCAGCACCCTGGGGCCAAGCATTAGCGCTGGTCCATTCCCCCAGCCGGTGCCTTTCTCCTTGGAGGAGGGGGACCCGCCTCGTGAAGGGTTATGTCAGGGTTACCCTAGGGTTGGCTGCTATCTGGAATGGTGACTCAGGGAGTGAGATGGATCGGATTCAGCCTTGGCTCATGCCTGAAGGAGTGGCTGAGATGGGGCACGTAAGAGGGGTAAAAAGATAATGCAAAAAAAAAGTTCCTAGTAAAGGTTGTTCTCAGATAACAGAATTCTGATACATTCTCTATAATTTTGTTATCACATTTCGGCTTATATTTTGTTAAGTTTGTCCCACCCTGAGAACTGCACACCATATGCTTAGTTTTATCATAATTGATCTCAAGATCCATTGTTGCACATTCCTTTCTAAATTTATCCATGCTTCTACATATCCCCAGGAAGCTCGTGGATATCAATATTATGTCATCTGCATATGCTAGATATGGACAGCATCTGGAGCCCACCGTGGGCATTTGCAAATTAGCATCGTATAATTTCATTAACATTTTATTCAAGAATAAGTCAAACAAGATAGGAGACAGGACACAGCCTTGTCTTACCTCGCAGTTTGTGTGGAACTTCTCTGTTACACCCCCTTCATTGTTATATGTTATACCAGTTTTTTCTATATAAAGTGAAATTATTATATTCAACATAGATATATCCATATCATATTCTTGCAATGATTCCCACAGTTTAGCTCTGTTTACCTTGTCAAAGGTAGATTTCAGATCAACGAATACACAAAACAATTTTTATGTTGGCTTGCGCGTGCGCACGCAACATCTTGCGGTAGTAGCACTTTCAGAGGTGTGTCAGTGTTGTGGCCAATGCAGGGGATGCTTTAATGGGTGCGTCCCTCAGCCTCCAATCAGTGAGCATGCTGGCAATGACAGCAGTTTCAAAGACAGCCACGGAGTTGAAAGAAATCTGCCGCTTCAATGAGGTGCAGTTTCCTCATTGGAGCATCAGATGACAAGGCTCCGTCATGTGCCTTTCCTGTGAAACATTCCAATAAATATGGCAGCTCCTGTCTCCCACCCCACAATCCAAACAAAGTCGACTTCAGAGATGCCCAATCCCCGTGTCGGCATGCCCCTCCCAGTTCAATTTGTTTGCCAACAGGGGTGCCCAATCCCTGTTGCTATCATGTTCTGCCCCCACACACACTTTCTTTGCCGATGGGGGTGCCCAGTCCCCATCAGCATCATGTCCCCCCCAACTCGGTGGCACACTGGGAGCCCACCCTGCAGTGTTTCAAATCATTTTACCTGTAAATAAAGAAAACCTTCCCCCAAACTCAGTTTTTGCTTTACCTGTAAAAAAAAAAAGTCCCTCATCACCCCACTGTGCCCCTTCCCCAACCCGCACCACCCTCTGTGCACCCTGCCTCCCCGCAGCCCCCCTTACCCCATGCTTACCTCTGGAGGGCCGGCGCTATGATCTTCTGTGGAGCGGGAACACGTCTGAACTTTTCAAAAGCCGACTGGGAACTCAACAAAATGTGTTAAGCTTTATAATGGCAGGCAATGGGGGGGGGGTTCAACTTAGGTGGATATCTCAGCCATTTTGGGGAATTTTGGTACCAGATTTTCAACATGGGGTTCTTGAGACCCCATCTCATGAACACATGCATTGTGATCTCGTTAGTCCAGAAAGGTGATTTCACGGTCACTGCGTGGAATCACTTTTCAGGACTGATAAATGAAACAACAGTGCCACTGTTCATGAGATGGGGTCCCAAAAAGCCCATGTTGCAAATTTGGCGAAAAAATACCAAAAAATATCTGCTATATGAGCCTGTGTTGCACAGTTTCCATGCACGCTCATAACTTTGACAATTTTTAATATTCTCGCTCCAGATTTTCAACATTGCCATTTTTTCACACCTCCTATGAACAGTGCAGCTGTCATTTTTCACATCCTGCCCAAAATGTGTTTTCGCACCTGTGGTGCACAATGGCGTGGTCGCTGTGGGAAATCAACTTTTGGGACAGATTAACAAAATCACAGTGCCACTGTTCATGAGGGGAGGTCCCAAAATGCCTATGTTGAAAATGTGGTTAAAAAAATCCCAAAAATAATTATGTTGTGGGCGTGTGTTGCGCAGTTTCTACGCACGTTCGTGGCTTCACCAATTTTTCATATTTTGACTCAAGATTTTCAACATTGCCATTTTGTTACACCTCCTCATGAACAGTACAGTTGTCATTTTTCACATCCTGCCCGAAATGGGTTTTCGCACCTGTGATGCCAAATGGTGCAGTCGCTGTGCAAAATCACCTTTCGGCTAACGAAGTAATAGTGCCACTGTTCATGAGGTGGGGTCACAAAAAGCCCATGATGAAAATTTGCAGTGAAAATACCAACAAACACTCAGGGCATTAGGGTTTCCAACTGTAACACTCCACCCTGTAGAGACTGACAGGTGTCAGGGGTGTGACTTGGGATCGTCAGCTATAATGTTCATGCCATTCCACACCCAGCCCCACCTTGCAGCTAGTGACAGGCATCGAGGTGAGCCTTGGAGTCTTTGGCCCCAAAGTTTACCCTATTCTCCTATTCTGCACCCATCTCAGCGTATTTATGTATGGTATGGGGTGAGCGGAAGGCCCAAAGACCCCAAGGCACACCTCAACACTTGTCAGTGTCTGCAGGGCAGGGTGAGGTGAAATGGCATGAGTGTTATAGACAATGACCCAAAGGCACACCACAATGCCTGTCAGTCTCTGCAGGATGGGGGTGGGGTTAGCGTCAGTTCAATACTTCACTGCCATTCCTATTATGCATCTCTCAAACTACTGCACTACCAATGCCAATGCCAGCAAGACAACATTCGGCATTGATAAATGCTTGTTATTTTTTTTATTCTAGTGTCTATTGAGGAATGTCCAGGAATGAAACCTGCCTGTGCCTCGTCTATTATAGCATTCTCCTGAACCCATGCTAATTTTCTCTTGTTCAGAATTTTGGTGAGTATTTTTAATGTATTATCTAGTAGGCTTACAGGCCTATAACAGCTGGGAATTGTTTTTTCTCCCTTTTTAAATAGGAACACTATTATATTTTCTCTCCAAGAACTGGGAGTCTTGCCAGAATTTGTTATATATTTAAATATTTTATATAGACGGGGGTCCAAAGCTGTATAGCTAATGTATATACCTACATAGGGATGCCGTCTGGTCCAGGTACCTTATTCTTAAGTGCTGTATGTATTGCTTTCCTTATCTCATCTTTAGTTATTTCATTCTGCATGTGCACCCACATACCACTACTACCCATATCATTCCTCAAACTTTCTCTATAAAATAAATTCCAGTAATATTTTACTCAAATGTGGGGCTCAACATATACCTCCAATATTGAATTGTGGTTATCTAGTCCCTTAGCTACTATTTTCCAGAATGTTTTATTATTTTTCTCCCATACCATATTTTCGAATACTTTCCACACCTGCTGTCTATGATTTTCCTTTTTTTATTCAATACTCTCTTATATTCTTTCCTTGCTGTGTTTAACATTTTTTTATTTTCTTGTGATGGAATTTTTCTTATCTGTCTTATGTGTCTGTTGACCTCTTTTTACCATCTTTACAGTCCCTATCGAGCCATATAGATGTATCAAACTTTTTTTATTTCTACTACTTTAATTAACAATGAAGCCAAATGTTTAAGAATAACATCCAGGTCCTGTATACAGTTAATGTTATTATCTGTGTTTATTATGTGCTCTATCTGTTCCTCTATCCCAGAGTCTTTAATTAATTTTTTTAAAGATTCCCCTTTTAGTACCTCCCAATTTATGCCCTTTCTAACCCTTGTAATATTATCATGAACTGATTTACTTTGTTCTAGAATGCTCCCAATATCCACATTCATTGTTATTGTGCAATGTTCGGTTTCTTCACCATCCGCAATTTTTATTGATTTGCAAAATTCAATGATATTCCTGGAGACCCATACTAAATCAAGGACGGATGCCCCATTGCATCTTATATATGTAAAATTCCCAGCTTCCTCCCCCCACTATTCTGCCATTAAGTAACAAAAAATCCCTATCTTCCAAAATACTGCATAATCCCCCCCCCACCCCAGTGTTTCATTTTTACCTTTGGAGGTACAAAAATATGAAATATGGTTCTACTCAGTAGAATGTCTTGAAGCTCCATGAAGTGCTCCAGGCAGGGGTGTAGCCAGGGATTTCAGATCGGCACACCAAGTAGACTCACTGCTACCCCTCCCCCCTTTTTAGGGTGTGCTAACCTCCCCCCGGTGTGTACCCAAACAATAAACAAATGTACACCAGGACCGTGTTTGTTGCCTCATTTGGCACAATAAATAGAACTTTTGTATCTCATGACAGTGGTTGTTGCCTTGCATGGGGAAATACAAAATGCCATGCATTGCTCCCTAAGACACCCACATACCAGTCCAGAGCCTGTAAAGTTGTATTGTCCTTGGGATGCAAAGACAGTATTAGTGACCAGTCCTTCTAGTTTCAACTCCTATGAATACAATTACAGAAAGGTTCAGCATTTTCTTTGTTAGTTTTCATGGAAAAAGGAAGCAGTTCAGAGCCTATTTGCTACCCCCCTTAAATAAAATTGCACACCATGGAGTACTTGGAGTATGCCTGCCTACACCCATGGCTCCAGGTGCTGTCCAACCCTCACATTAAAATCCCCTGTAATCAAAACTCTGTTATCCAGGAAACCATTACCAATTTCTTCCAGCACCTTTTTAAGAATGGTTATATCTAATGGATCAATATATTTTGAGGTAGTTGGTGGAAGGTATATGTTTAAAATTACCATTGTACTTTTTTTCCCTTAATCCTGATCCCCAGGATGGGTTCACCCTCTATCTTAATTTCACTAACCTCAACCCCTTTTTTTATTTTCCACCAAATTACAAGACTGACAGACATTCTTCTCAACTGTTTCTTTCATTTCTCTTTTTTATTAAATGTAATATAACCATTTAGATTCAATTCTTCACTCGTCCAAGTCTCCTGAAAACATATACATTCAAATGAGTTAAAATAGTTGATTATTGTACAGTCTAACATTTTACCCCTAATACCTGAAATGTTCCATGACAGGAGATCATATATTCCTTCTACTATTCTTTTTTGTGTTATTTCAGGTGTGTTTGTTTTTCTCCCTTCCACCTCCACCCCCAGGGCTTTTGTGTCAGTCTTCCTGATAATTTTGTAAAATTGCATATCAATTTGTATCTGCAACCAAGTTAATCCAATTTTTTGATGTAAGTTCCACCTCTACATTGTTGTTACCCATCTCCTCATTATAAGTATATATCCCCAATGCATCTAAGGGGTAAGACTTAGACAATATCTCGTCCCTCACTTCTTCATTTTTTAACCATAAGGTGACTTGTCCATCTTCTTCCCATCTCTTTACTTTCTTTATTTTCAAATTTAAATCCATTACCCTAAACAGATTTTGCTTGAATTCTATACTGTTAAACTTTATATTATATTATATTATATCTTGTTACAATTGCAAATCTTCCAACCCCAAACATTGATAAAATTCAGTTATTCACCACTCTCTCTCTGCTTATTTCTTCTTGCGCCAAAGTGGGTAAATAGTTGACAGAACACTGTAAATAGCTGTTGATGAGGCTTCATTAGTCTACATCCAGAAACACAACATTTGTTAATTCTGGATTTATTTAATATTGATTTGCTATGGATCACTAAACAGAATCTATTTAGCACTGTATGAAGCAGATGTTTTTAAATTTTGGAAGATAGGCAACACATCTATCAGTTTAGTATACAGTTTAGGAACATAAGTGTTCTTCATGTTTAAAACATATTCAAGTGGCAGTGCATTCATTTAGCAGTTTATGCTAATATATGATGCAGAAAACAATAAAAGATTTATTGTTAAGCACTCAGGGTCTATAGTAGAACTCCCACAATTTCCCCACAATGTTTGCAAAAAATCTTCACAATTCTGGGGACCCTTTTCCACAATTTTCCAGTGGTCTTGCCCATCACTCAACACATGACATAGTGATGCCACATCACTGAGCACATAACAGAGTGATTCCCCATCACTCAGCAGTTGATTTTTACACACCTTAGAAGGAATCATGTTTTAAAACTCATCATGGTTGATCACTGTGATAGCAAATTTATCCTGCTCTATAGGACTTAAGAAGATTATAGAAATTTTTTCAAGCCATTAAATAAAAGAACCTGAGAAATATGAGCTTTACCTTTTGTCAGTGGAAATGATGGTTAATGACTTAGGATCGACTGCAGGCAAAGGAGGTGCATCAGACATCTTTTTGCTGTCATCTTTGCTAAAATACAAACAATCACAGTGAGCAACAGGGCTTGTTACTGATATATAACCACATGCAACATCTGAGCATGTTATCGATTCCCCATCACTCAGCACATGAGAAAGTGATTCCCCATCAATCAGCACATTAAAGAGTGATTCCTCATCACTCGGCACATGACAGAGTGATACCTCATCTCTCAGCACATTACGGAGTGAGTCTCCATCACTCAGTAAATGAGAGAGTGATTCAATATCTCTGAGCACATAATGGAATGATTCCCCATCACTAAGCACATGACAGAGCGATTCCCCAACAATCAGCCATGAAACAACAATTTCCCATCAATCTGCTCATGGGAGAGTGATTACCCATCACTCAGCACATGACAGAGCTATGCCCAATCACTCAGGACAGGAGAGAATAATTCCCCATCACTCAGCAGATAATAGAACGATGCTCAAAGTGTCAGCATATGACAGAGCGATGTCCCATCATGCAGCACAACAGAACAATGCCCCCAAATGCAGTGCATAATAGAATGATGCCCATCACTCAGCATGATATAGCTCTTCCCCAACACTCAACACATAAGAAAACGATGCCTTAAAACTCAGCATATGACACAGTGATGCCGCATCACTCACTACATAACAGAGTGATTCCCCATCACTCAACAGTTGATTTTTACACACCGTAGAAAGAATTTTGCAAAACTGATTAAGGTTGATCATTGTGGTAGCAAATTTATGCTTTTCTATAGGACTGAAGAAGATTTCAGAAATGTTCTTTTTGACTCATTAAATAAAAGAACCTGAGAAATGTGAGCTTTACCTTTTCTGAGTGGAAATGATGGTTGATGACTTAGGATCGACTGCAGGCAAAGGAGGTGCATTAGATGTTTTCTTGCTGTCGTCTTTGCTAAAATACAAACAGTCACAATGAACATCAGAGCTCATTACTTTTTTTTAATACATTTTTATTGTTAAATAAGCATAACAAACATAAACTGAACATATACATCTATACATGAAATTCATCATAAATAAACCCAATGAAAATTATAGCCCACACGTTCCTAACTCACCCGTTCCCGCCCCAGAAAGAGCAACATTGTATAAGTGGGGGTAAGAGGAGTCTCAGTTCATTCCAAGTGATATCAAGCAAATCATTCACATTTTTACAGTTGTGCCACAATTTTTCAAATGTAATAGTTTCTTTTAAAGTACATGATCAACTATTCGCAAAAATTCAGGGAGGGGCTGGTTGTTTCAATGTTCTAATATGATTCTCTTGGTTGCCATGGTTGCTTAAAAAAAGATCTTATTCTGTTTTTTGGTTGAGTATAGTTTTTTTGAGTGATGGAACAATAATATTAATGGATCACATGGAATTACTACCTTCAGGAAATTTGAAATCAATTGAGCTGTTTGTAACCATAAGTTATAAATTTTAGGGCAGTCCCATAAGCAATGGTATAAATCTGCCATCTTGCCACATTTATGCCAGCACATGATATTATAATTTGGGTTAATTTTGTTGATAATGTTTGATGTAATGTATGCCCTGTTGTTGATTTTTTGTTGAATAGACTTATTCTTTGAGGAGAAAATGCATTTATTAGCATTAATACAAATATTACTCCATTTGTTAGAAGATAATTTAATCCCAAGCTCTTTTTCCTACTCCATATTAACTTTGAGATACGTATGCTTAAAATTATCAATCATTTTCAGATACATTTTAGATAACAGTTTCTAAGTGTTGGAGCTTATCATATCTTGATGTATTTTAAGTTTTTGATTGAGGTTTGCGGAGTTATTTCCATAGAACTTTTTTATTCTATTGAATTTATGGCTTAATGCTCCATGTGGTAAATAATTCCCTTTGGGACCACTGTTAATTCTTTCTCTAAAAGATGGGCAACTTAAAAAGGCACTGTCTTCTATGAGATCTTTCCAATATTTCACATGAAAATTATTCACAAACCTAATAGCAGAATTAGCTACATTAACTTCATTTCTCTGGAGATATATTTTACCATATAACCATGGAATGTTCATCTGACCAAGTTTTGATTCAGCATCAAATTAAAGAGCCCATGAATTTAAGATTTGCACTTTTCTAATCCTTTTAAAACTCATTCTGAATAGTAGATATGTTACCTCAATTTGCAAGTTATATATATATATATATATATATATATATTTTTGTAGAATATTATGATCCTAAGAAGGAAAAAAGGCACATTCCCATAAGGCAAATAATATTACTCAAATTATACAATTGAGGGTCAGGGCAACCAAAGCCTGTTTGATTTCTAGCAGGAACAAGATATTTCCAGGCTATGCTGGGTTTGCCCCCTCACCATAGAAATGTCTTAAATATTTGTTTAACCTCTGAAAACCATTTAAAATTAGGGGATCCAATAACAGCTTGTAGAACATAAATCAAATGGGGGTAGTACCATCATTTTAATGACTTCTATTCTCCCTCAAAGAGAGACTGACAAGTTTCCCCATGCCTGCAAGCCATTTGAAATTTTCTCTTTAGCTGTTACACAGTTAATCTTGATGTTATTATCATTGTTATTAGTGAAAATTAACCCCAAATACTTAAATTGTTCTGGTTTAGTAAAGTAAGGAAAGCTTAAATAATTTGGATCTTTTGGGCCTTGTGAAATTTAAAAAAGGATAGATTTATCTTGATTAAGTTGATAACCTGAAAACATAGCAAACGTCTCTATTTCTCCCAATATAGCTGGAACAGAAGTTTTCAAGTCATTGAAGACTAGAAGAGTATAGTCAGCAAAAACACTCAGTTTAATCTCTTCATTTTCCAGAGGGATCCCTCTAATCAATGGATTTGATCTGAATGTTTCTAGGAGTGGTTCAATACATAATAAAAAAAACAAAGGAGAAAGGAGGCAACCCTGTCTGACTCCATTTAACATTTTGAGTTTGTCAGTTAAAGCTCCATTAATATTGAATTGATATTGAGGGTCTCTATATAATTGTCTAGATAAGAGGATATAATCTTTGGGGAAACTCCAATTCTCTAATATTTTGAACAGATAGTTTCTATTTACTAAATCAAATGCCTTGTTTGCATCTAAGGAGAGTACAAAATAAGTATTGGGTAAATCTTGAACATATTGAAATAAGAGCTGAGTTATTTTGAGTGCATTGGCAAATTTTCTTCCAGGGATAAACCCAAATTGGTCTGAGTTGACGATGTTTGGGATCTCTTTAAGTATTCTATTTGCCATTAATTTGCTGATGATTTTATAATCAGCATTAAGGAATGTGATAGGTTTATATCCCTCTGTTAGATCCATAGGTTTACCCTCTTTATGTATTAATATTACCCTGGCCTCACTCATGGATTCTGGAAATTATTATCCTGTCTCTTGTACTTCTTGCACTATTAATAGTAGCAAAGGGCACAAATCCTCACTAAAACCTTGAAAGAATTCTGTTGTGAAGCCATCTAACCGTGGGCTTTTATTTTTTGATAAACTTTGGATGGTTTCCTTAAGTTCTGATCGTGTAAATACAAGATTATCTAGTTTTATTTTGAGAGTTTGTATTTTAGTTAAGAACTTCTCTAAAGTTACAGTATCGAAATTGACTAATGACTGGTATATATGTTTTTAAAAAAATTCAAACACAATAGCTTTCATTTCCTCTAAATCCATAGTTAAATTCCCATTTATTTTTTTAAATTTGTTACAATATTTTGTTTTTGCTTTTTAAGTTAGCTAAGAGTTTCCCAATTTTTATCTCCCTGAAGGCATTTCATATATTTTACCTTTTTGATATTTTTTTCTGTCCCTTGATAGGTTATTTGCTGCACTGAATGTCTAACTAACATCCATTCTTGTTTGTATTTTTTTGAATCTTTTAATACCAAAATATTGAATTATTTTAATCTAGTATTAAGTTGATTCTCTTTTTGCTTACTAAAGTTAATCCTCCAAGCTTGATATGAGATGCATATACCCTTAAGCACAGCCTTAAGAGGGTACCATAGATTGGTAAGAGAGCACTGAACAGAATAGTTACAATAGAAAAATTCCTTTATAGCTTGTCTAATCTTTACTCAAAATGTTCTTCCTGGATTAAAGTATTATCAAATGTCCAATGCCTATGTTTACACTGAGAACTAATCCCAGGGTTCAGAAGGACTTCAAGCAATGCATGGTCTGAAATTATTATAGATCTAATAGCACTTCTTATATAGTTTGGAATTAGTGATTTACACATAAAGATATAATTGAGTCTATAAAACATTTTTTTTATCAAAGTAAGAATATTCTTTCTCTGCAAGGTGATTTAATCTCCATATGTCAATCAGATCTTGATTTTGAATAAAGTGATTAAGGAGACTGAATTTTTTTTATTAATAGGGCTAGATGAAGATGCTTTATCAAGTTTGGGATGTAATAGGGCATTAAAGTCCCCCATTAATATTATATTTTGGACTTTTAGTGAAACTAATCCCTCTGTAATTTGTGCCAAAAACAAATGGTAATCTTGAAATGGATCATATATTGAGCCTAATGTCATAGGTACATTTTCTACAAGATTAACTAGGAAAATCCTCTCTTTCTTATCTGACCATACTTTTCTAAATCTTATATTCAAATGTTTCTTATATAATAGAAAGCTAGATGATCCAGCTCCTTTTAATTTTTTATGTTCTAACTCTGTTAAATGGGTTTCCTGTACTACAATAATATTGACTTTAACTTTATTTAAATATGTCAAGATTCTTGAGCGTTTGATTGAAGTAGTTAAGCCACTAATATTTAATGTGGCACATTTAATCTGATTTCTAGCTATAACCATAAATAAACATACCAACAGTTTTAAAGTAATACTTTCTTATTGTCTTAAATATGTACAAAGAACCCCCCTCTCTCTCCGATAAAGCACTAATGATTTTACTCTGAGAAAGTCCCTTCCCTTCCCTTCAAGTCCCATAAACCCCACAACAGACAAAATTAAAAAAATTCTCATAGCAACAAAAGGTTGCTAAACCTAAATCTAATGGTCTCAGTCTGACCACTTCAGATGCAGTACATTTATAGTATCAGAAGAATACCTTAAATGGAAAAGAGAAAAAATAGGATAGGATAGAAAAAAAGAGAAAAAAAACCCTCTCCTGCCACCCAACTGATACAAGTTTATAACATAAAAGAGAGAGAACAGAAAGAAAAGAGAGGGAAAAAATGAATAATCATTGAAGTGAATAAGTACAAAAAGGTCCATACTACATTTCCTTTGGGGCAAAAAATTTCAATTAGTTAAGTTATATCCAAGAATCAGTAATCTTCTCCATTCTATTTGCTTTTACCAAAGGGTATAAAGCACTAGTAAATTACTTAATTCAATTGGCCTCGACATCCTGTATTTCCTCATGTAAAAACTATTCTTCTTAAATATATTATTTCAATAAATCCGACATCTTCTCAGTAAGGTTCCTCATAGCTTATTTCACTGTACAGAAAACTACTCTCTGTCCATCCAGGACAACAGGTAGTTTTGCTGGGAAAAGAAATGTTGACTTATGATCTTTTTCCCAAGGTTTAGATCAGAGCTTATTACTGATATAAAACCACATGTAGCAGCTGAGCTCATTACCGAGTCCCCGTCGCTCAGCATATGACAGAGCGATTCCCCATCAGTCAGCACATGAGAGCGATTCCATATCACTGAGCACGTGACAGAATGATTCCCCATCACTCAGTACATGACAGACTGATTCTCCATCACTCAGAACATGACACAGTGATGCCCCATCACTCAGCACATGACAGAATGATTTGCCATCTCTCAGCACATGACAGAGCAATGCCCCATCACAGAACATGACAGAGTGATGCTCCATTACAGATCTCATCACTCAGCACATGACAGAGATATATTCCATCACTCAGCACATAACACAGCAATTCCCCATCACTCAGCACATGACAGAGAGATTCCCCATCAGTCATCACATGATACAGTGATGCCCTAGTACTCAGTACATGACAGAGCGATTCCCCATCACTCCGCACTGGAGAGAGCAATATTCCTCATCACTCAGCACATAACAGAGTGACACCCCATCACTTAGCACATGACAGAGCGATTCTGAATCACTCAACACATGACAGAGCAATTCCCCATCCCTCAGCACATGACAGAGTGATTCCTCATCACTCAGCACATAACAGAGTGATGCCCCATCACTCAACACATGATAGAGTGATTCCCCACCACTTAGTATGACAGAGTGATTCCAAATCACTCAACACATGACAGAGCAATTCCCCGTCACTCAGCAACTAACAGAGTGACACCCCACCACTCAGTACATGACAGAGCGATTCCCTATCACTCAGCATGTGACAGAGTGATGCCCAACCACTCGGCACGTGACAGAGTGATACTTCATTACTGACCACATAACAGAGTGATTCCCCATCACTCAGCAGTTTTTACACACCCTAGAAGGAATTTTATAAAACTCATCATGATTGATCACTGTGGTAGCAAATTTATGCTTCTCTATAGGACGAAAGAAGATTTCAGAATTTTTTTGACCCGTTAAATAAATGAACCTGAGAAATGTGAGATTTACATTTTCTCAGTGGAAATGATGGTTAATGACTTAGGATAAACTGCAGGCAAAGGAGGTGTGTCAGATGCCTTCTTAATGTCATGTTTGCTAAAATACAAACAGTTGCAGTGAGTATTAGAGCTTATTACTGATTTATAATCACATGTAGCATCTGAGTGCGTTACCAATTCCCCATCACTCAGCAAATGATAGAGTGATTCTACAACTCTCAGCACATGACACAGTGATACCCCATCATTCGGCACATAACAAAGTGGTTCCCCATCACTCAGCACATGACAGACAGACTGATTCCCCATCACTCAACACATGACAGTGATTTCCCATCACTCAGCATATAACAGGGTGATACCACATCACTCAGCACATGACAGAGTGATGCTCCATCAATCAGCACATAAGAGTGCAATTCTGTATCACTGAACATGGCAGAATGATTCCGCATCACTCAGCATATGACAGAGTGATACCTCATCACTGAGCACATGACATAGCGATGCCCAATCACTCAGCACATGACAAAGTGATCCCCATCACTCAGCACATGATAGAGCGATTCTCCATCACTCAACACATGACAGAGTGATTCCCATCATCCAGCACATGACAGAGTGATGCCCAACCACTCATCACATGACAGAGTGATACTTCATCACTTAGCACATGACAGAGCGATGCCCAACCACTCATCATATGACAGAATGATTCCCCATCACTCAGCATATGACAAAGCAATCATCACTCAGCACATGACAGAGCAAGTCCTCATCACTCAGCACATAACAGAGTGATGCCCAACCACTCAGCACATGACAGAGTGATCCCCGTCACTCAGCACATGACAGAGCGATTCCCGTCACTCAGCACATGACAGAGCAATTTCCCATCACTCAGCATGTAACAGAGTGATGCCCAACCACTCAGCACATGACAGAATGATTCCCCATCACTCAGCACAACAGAATGATTCCCCATCACTCAGCACATGACAGAGCGATCCCCGTCACTCAGCACATGACAGAGCGATTCCCCATCACTCAGCACATGGCGGAGCGATTCCCCATCACTCAGCACATGGTGGAGCGATTCCCCATCACTCAGCACATGACAGAATGATTCCCTATCACTCAGCACATGACAGAATGATTCCCCATCACTCAGCACATGACAGAGCAATTCCCCATCACTCAGCATGTAACAGAGTGATGCCCAACCACTCAGCACATGACAGAATGATTCCCCATCACTCAGCACATGACAGAGCGATTCCCATCATCCAGCACATGACAAAGCGATGCCCAACCACTCATCAATCAGCACATAAAAGTGAGATTCCGTATCACTGAGCACAACAGAATGATTCCCCATCACTCCTCATATGACAGTGATACCTCATCACTGAGTACATGACAGAGCGATGCCCAATCACTCAGCACATAAGAGTGATTCTGCATCACTGAGCATGACAGAGCGATTCCCCATCACTCAGCACATGACAGAGCAATTCCCCATCACTCAGCACATGACAGAGCGATCCCCGTCACTCAGCACATGACAGAGCGATTCCCCATCACTCAGCACAGACAGAGTGATTCCCTATCACTCAGCACATGACAGAGTGATACTCCATCACTCAGCACATGACAAAGCGGTCCCCATCACTCAGCACATGACAGAGCGATTTCCTATCACTCAGCACATGACAGAGCAATCCCCATCACTCAGCACATGACAGAGCGATTCCCCAGCACTCAGCACATGACAGAGAGATTCTCCTTCACTCAGTATGACAGAGCGATTTCCCCATCATTCAGCATGTAACAGAACAATGCCCAACCACTCAGCACATGACAGATGATACTCAGTGACTCAGCACATGACAGAATGATTCCCCATCATTCAGCATATGACAAAGCAATCACCATAACTCAGCACATGACAGAGTGATTCCTCATCACTCAGCACATGACAGAGCAATTCCCCATCACTCAACATGTAACAGAGTGATGCCCAACCACTCAGCACAACAGAGTGATACTCCATCACTCAGCACATGACAGAGCGATTCCCCATCACTCAGCACATGACAGAGCGATTCCCCATCACTCAGCACATGACAGAGCAATCCCCCATCACTCAGCACATGACAGAGCGATTCCCCATCACTCAGCACATGACAGAGTGATTCCTCATCACTCAGCACATGACAGAGAGATTCCCCATCACTGAGCATGTAACAGAGCAATGCCCAACCACTCAGCACGTGACAGATGATACTCAGTGACTCAGCACGATAGAACGATGCCGCATTCCTCAGCACATGACATAGCGATGCCACATCACTGACCAAATAACAAAGTTATTCCCCATCACTCAGCAGTTAATTGTTACACACCTTAGAAGGAATTTTATAAAACTCATCATGGTTGATAATTGTGGTAGCAAATGTATGCTTCTCTATATGACTGAAGAAGATTTCAGAATTTTTTGTGACCCATTAAATAAATGAACCTGAGAAATGTGAGCTTTACCTTTTCTCAGTGGAAATGATGGTAAATGACTTAGGTTCGACTACAGGCAAAGAAGGTGCATCAGATGTCTTCTTGCTGTCATCTTTGCTAAAATACAAACAGTCACAGTGAGCATCAGAACTTATTACTGATATACAACCTCATGTAGCATCTGAGCACGTTACTGATTCCCAATCACTCAGCAAATGATAGAGCAATTCTCAATTACTTAGCACATGACAGAGCAATGCTCTATCACTCTGCACATGACAGAGCAATTCCCCATCACTCAGCACATGGCAGTGTTGCTGAATCACTCCACACATGAGACAGTGACTCCCCATCACTCAGTACATAACAGAGTAATACCCCATCACTCGGTATATGGCAGAGCAATTCCACATCACTTGGTATATGGCAGAGCAATTCCTCATCACTCAGCACATGACAGAGCAATTCCCCATCACTCAGCACATGGCAGTGTTGCCCAATCACTCTGCACATGAGACAGCGACTCCCCATCACTCTGTACCTAACAGAGTGATACCCCATCACCTAGCACATGACAGAGCAATTCCCTATCACTCAGCTATGACAGAGCAATTCCCCATCACTCAGCACATAACTGAGTGATTCCCTGTCACTCAATACATGACACAGTGATACCCCAACACTTAGCAAATGACAGTGATGATCCATCTCTCAGTACGTAACAGAGTGATTCCCCATCACTCATCATATGACAGAGATTCCCCACCACTCAGCACATAACAGAACAATTCCCCATCACTCAGCACATAACAGAACAATTCCTCATCACTCAGCACATAACAGAACAATTCCTCATCACTCAACACATGACAGAATAATTCCCCATCACTCAGCACATGACAGAACAATTCCCCATCACTTGGCACATGACAGAACAATTCCCCATCACTCGGCACATAACAGAACAATTCCCCATCACTCGGCACATAACAGAACAATTCCCCATCACTCGGCACATAACAGAACAATTCCTCATCACTCGGCACATACCAGAACAATTCCCCATCACTCAGCACATAGCAGAACAATTCCTCATCACTCAGCACATAACAGAACAATTCCTCATCACTCAGCACATAACAGAACAATTCCTCATCACTCAGCACATGACAGAATAATTCCCCATCACTCAGCACATAACAGAACAATTCCCCACCACTCAGCACATAACAGAACAATTCCTCATCACTCAGCACATAACAGAACAATTCCCCATTACTCAGCACATAACAGAACAATTCCTCATCACTCAGCACCTAAGAGTGATGACCCATCACTCAGCACATGACAGAGCGATTCTCCATCACTCAGCACATGACAGAGCGATTTCCCCATCACTCAGCACATGACAGAGCAATTCCTCATCACTCAGCACATAACAGAACAATTCCTCATCCCTCAGCACATAACACAGTGATACCCCATCACTTAGCAAATGAGTGATGACCCATCACTCATCACATGACAGAGCAATTCCCCATCACTCAGCACATGACAGTGTGATTCCCCATCACTCAGCACATGACAGCGTGATTCCCCATCAGTCAGTACATGACAGAATGATTCCCCATCACTCAGCACGACAGAGTGATTCCCCATCACTCAGGACATGACACAGCAATGCCCCATTACACAAGAGTGGGTATGTACACAGTTAAAAAGTATTTTTTTAAACTCATCATGGTTGATCATTGTCGTAGGAAATGGATGCTGCTCTACAGGATTGATTTAAGGCTTCAGAAAGTTTTTTTCAGTCCTTTATATGAAAGAACCTCACAATTGGGGAGATTACTTTTTCTCAGTCAAAGTGATGGTTAATGACTTAGGTTCGACTGCAGGCAAAGGAGGGGTGTTGGATGTCTCCTTGCTGTCATCTTTGCAGAAACAGTCACAGTGAGCATCGGAGCTTGTTTCTGACATACAGCCACATGTAGCATTGGTGGAAGTTACCATTATACAAACACATTCATCATCTGTGGTTGTTACCAATATACAACCACATTTGGCATCTGTGATGTTACTGATTTACAACCACCTTCAGCATCTATACATGTACAATCATATTCTGCATCTGTAGATTACTGATGATTGTAAGTTTAATTAATTGTTCATGAGCCTAACGAGGCTCCTGACTGGCTACTGGATTGGTCATCAATGTCTTAGAAATGACCGATCTAGCCGCCAATTGACTCTGTGCGACATGGATGACTCCGTTCCACTCTGCTTTAAAATTGAACTGCACTAAAAATAAACTGGGAAAAAATAAAGTTGTTATTGCAATTAGACATATAATCACAATAACAACCTCAAAGCTGGTCATTTCTTTGGATTAATGACTGGCTGAAGGGGAGGTGACCCTCGTCTGCGACTCAGGCCACCATCCCTCAAACTGGTCATTAATCCTTCAGAAATGACCAGTCATTATTGCTTAAACAACCACCTTCAGCATTTGGACATGTTACTAATTTACAGCCACTGTCAGCATCTGTCCATGTTACCAATACACAACAAGATGCAGCATCTGTACATGTTACTAATGTACAACCACATTCAGCATCTGTGCATGTCACTGATGTACAGCCATATTTAGCATCTGTGCATGTCACTGATGTACAGCCACATTCAACATCTGTCCATGTTACCGATGTACAAACACATTCAGCATCTGTCCATGTTACCAGTACTGTAGTCAAATCTTCCTTTTTCCATCTAAGGAACATAGTCAGGGTGAAGCACCTGATTCCGCCTGAAGATCTTCCTACCTTGGTCCATGCCTTTGTCACCAGTCATTTTGATTACTGCAGCACCCTTTACCTTGGGCTACCGGGGATAGAGAGCCACCATCTGCAGCTAGTGCAGAATGCGACAACCAGGTTGTTGACTGGAACCCCTAGATCCAGTCAGATAACACCTGTGCTGCGTGAACTGCACTGGCTGCCACTACAATGGCGGATCACCTTCAAGGTCGCATTGCTGACCTACAAGGCCCTGCACGAGTTGGGACCCACTACCTGAAGGAACTCCTGTTTTTTTTACTGCCCCTCCCACCCACTCCGATCCTCCCATGAGGGATTGCTGGATATTCACAGGGTATCTCTGATAACATCCAGAAGGAGATCTTTTGCCTTTATGGCACTTACCCTGTGGAATTCTCTGCCTCGCCAGATATGAGATAGCCTGACTGTGGAAGAATTTAAAAAATCTCTAAAAACATACCTGTTTAGCCAATCATTCTCAGGGACTTACTGATTGACTGCTGTTGTTTTATTGTTTTTAAGCATAACCTTGTGAATTTTATTGTGATGTACTGTAAAGGTGCCCTGAGCTATGGAAGGGTGCCTTATATAAATAAAATTTTACTTACTTACTTGGTATGGTATGGTATGGTAAAATTTTATTTATACAGTGATATAGCCATTAGGGTTCCGAAAATCCCTGTTCACAAGGCTTACCTGTTTACATTATGCAACATTATTACAACTATACATTTATAACAATACAAGTTACAGAAAAATACAAAACAATACATCAGAATTTTACAAACTCATCAATAACAGGCATGTTAGCATTTTTAGATTTACATTAATTTCACCTATTACAACAACAACGAAAACTAAGTCTGTGATTCAGGCCATTTTTAAAAACATGATCAGTGGTTGTTAGTTCACGTAAAAAAGGAGGAAGACAATTCCAACTTTTAGCTACTTAATATTGAAGGGTCATTTCACTAAATTGATTTTTTATCTTTGGTATTATTAAATCTCTAGCACCAGTTTTTCTTAAATTTAAACCATGTTTTGGTTTTTGTAATGTGTTTTTTAAGTTATCTAAAGATTGATTTTTAAATATATTATGAACCTGATTTAGCCAGATTCCCCTAGCCCGTAAGTCTAATGGAATCCAACCCAAATCCATATACATAGTGCAATGATGAGTTTTAAAATCACACCTTAACACAAATCTTGCAAGCTTATTATAAAGTGTATCCAAGTTATTTAAATGTTTTCTTGCTGTATGTCTGTAAATATGACTTCCATAGTCAATAACCGGCATTATTAATTGATTGATCATAATCAGTCTTGTTTCTCTTGTCATACAATTTGATATTCATCTCATAGCTCCAATCTTAACATGTGTTTTCTTTATTAAATTTGTTATATGATATTGGAAAGTAAGACATTGTTCTACATGTACCCCTAAATATTTATATGTTTCAGTTTGTTCTAAGAACTTACCTCTTGTGTCTTTATATTTAATTTTGAAATTCCCTTTAAGTCCAATGCAAATGACATAACCTGTGTCTTTTTACTATTAACTAATAAACCCAGAGATGAAAAGTGACCTTGCATGATGCTAAAGTCACTCTGTAAGTTTAGTTCTACTTCACTTGTAGTTTTTCCCTCTGCTACTAAAACCATATCATCTGCATATAGACGAATTTTTGAATATCCAATTTTCTTTGGTAAATCATTTAAATACACTATGAACAGGAGGGGGCCCAGGATAGATTCCTGGGGAACCCCTCTTGTTACATAGTCCATTTTTGACTGGTGTCCATTTAGGACAACAAATTGTGATCTTTTATCAAGGTATGATATAAACCAACTGCAGGTTTCTTCCTCCACCCCTATTTTCATTAATGAGTTTATCAAAATATTAAATCAAATGCTTTAGATAGGTCCACGTATACCACACCCAGGGACTTCGCTTCCCCAAGAGGGGTTGCTATAAGATCCAAAAAGTCAGTGAGCGTGGTAGCCGTGGACCTACCCTTCCTAAAACCATAGTGTTGTTGAGTCAATTTATTATATTTTTCTAAGTAGTCCATTAACTGATCATGGACAATTCTTTCAAATAACTTGGATACTGTGGACAACAAGGCTATTGGGCGGTAATTTGAAACATCCTTTGGATCCCTTCCCTTATCTATTGGTATCACTTTGGCTAATTTCCAACTAGAGGAAAACTGTCCCTCTCTTAGACTCCAATTAAAAATGTCCCTTAGTATAGGAGACAATTCCATAGCAGACTCTTTTAATAATTTATTATCTATTCTATCTGGGCCACTTGCTTTATTTATTTTTAATCTATTTATATTTTTAGAACTTCTCTGTTTATCACTCTCTTAAACCTGAATTTGGGTTCTTTCTCATCTTGGGGACTCTCACCCTTTACCTCATTCAAGGTATTAGTTTTAGTTATGAGATCTAATTTCAGATCGGGGAGGTTTATGAAATAATCATTCAAAATTTCCGCAGCTTTATTTATTTCAAACACTTTTCCATTCTGACTCAATTTTACTTCACTTTGTTTACTATTTGGATTCATAAGATTTTTTATAACAGACCAATAAGCACCTGGATTTGTTGATTCTTTAATCCGCTGTTTATAATAACAAGCTTTTGATTTCCTGATTTCCTGTATTACTTGATTCCTTAACCTTTTGTATTGTTCCCAAATTTCACTGTTTAATGTTTTATTTGCTTTTTTCCAATAATGATTTCTAATCCTAATCATTTTTTTATTTTACAGTTAGCCATGGTAAATGTTTTATTCTATGATTTACTTTTTTATATGGGGCAAATTTATCACAAGCATTAATAAACACTGTTGTAAATTCTAATACAGCCTCATTTAAATCTGGGATAAGAAAAATCCCCTACCAAGGGAGTCTCTGAAGATACTTTCTAAATGATAAACTATTAAATTTTAAATAACATCTTTTAGATATTTGTGGTACTGATTTTATGGGAATAGAATTTTTAATCGTAGAGAATATACACTTAACTATATTGTGGTCTCCTAAACTGGGGGCACATACACTTTTCTCCAAGATTGTCAATTCAGGTGAAACAAACATCAAATCCAAAATATTACCTTTACTTAATAAGGAACCTTTCCTTGTAGGTGTATCTATAATTTGAATCAGGTTTAAACAGCTCATTGATTTTTCCAACTGTTGACCCCTAGGACAACCCCAAGCTGCATTGAAATCACCAGCCAGAACTACTTGTAGTTGACCCAGGTGTTCCATTAAAACATGTGAAAATTTGTCAAAATGGATAGGGTTTATTTTAGGTGGAGAGTAAACTACTCCAATAACCAATTTTAATTCTTGTATCTCAATTAACAGGCATTCAATGCCCTCAATTGACCCAGAGAACAAAATTTTGAAGTTACCAATTGATTTATATACACCGAAACTCCCCCCCCCGTGTTCCCCGATCCTTCCTAAAGTGGTAGAAGTCCCTTAATTCTATTTCTTTATATTCAATTCCCTTTTTTAACCAGGTTTCCGTTAACATTGTTATGTCCGGCTCTTCATGTTCTACCCAGGATCTAAAATAGTCCATTTTATTTATCATACTTCGAGCATTATCTAAGACCATTTTAATTGCAGGACCTGGGTTCAATTCAATATCTCCACAGAGAGCCAAGGACAATAACAATGCCCGGTTACTTGAACAGATATACCCTGTTTGGATTACCATGTCCTTAATACAAGTTCTTCTCTGATGAGGTTGAAAGGGTTTCGTTAGAGGTCAGCTTAGCTGTTTGTAACTTGAAATTATTAGAACAATTTACATGAGCACTTGATCTTTTCGTCAAAACATCAGTTCTCATGATAACAAATAGCTGAACGACACAGACCAAACCCACTATCAACCCTATCATCTTAGATGACAACATCTTTTTCATTTTACAGCTGTATCCAAATACAAAGGAAATAATCTATAGATGCCTGTTTATAAAAGTAAAAAACAATTAGAACATTAAAATTTTTATTTAGGTAACAGTACCTTACGTAAATCAATGTTACCAAAATCTAAACCCCAAACTGGAGACTTATTTAAGCATTAAACATCTTATTTAAGGTTACCATATACTGCTATATAAGTGTTTATTAAGACATGTTTAGCAATTATGGTAAGCTTAACTAATAATATACTCTCAGGAGTAACTCCTCTATCGCTAATTACTATCAGAGATAATGCAAAAAATCAACAATATATTTAGAATAAATACTTTCTCATTTAATATTCTAAAGCTTCTTCTAAAATCAGTCTGTAGTCTCAGATACTTTAAACAATAGTTTTTGATCTGTTATCCCCATTTTATAAGTTTCCAGATTACCTGCTTTTTAAAATATTACAAACGTATTCCCGTTTCTCTTCCGAGTGGTGCTCGCGCAGTAGCAGCACAAGCCATTTATGTTGTTACTGACCCTCCTCCTGCACTGATGAAATTAACAAAAGTCCCACCAAGCACAGCTGATGACACTCTCCAAACCTCAGTAATCAGGCTCTTGCTAGCAGGGCTGCTGCAGGAAGGAGCTTAGGCACAGAAATACACTGTCACACACAAGCACAGAGTTCTTTTAGTCTGGCTGCAGTTGCTGTTAATGTGAGATGTTAACACAGTGTACCTGTTCATTTTCTAGCAGCACAAGTTTTTTATGTTGTTACTGCCCCTCTTCCTTACTTACAATACACAACAAGATGCAGCATCTGTACATGTTACTGATGTACAACCACATTCAGCATCTGTACATGTTACTGATGTACAACCACATTCAGCATCTGTACGTTACCGATATATAACCACATTCAGCATCTGTGTATGTCACTGATGTACAGCCACATGCAACATCTGTTCATGTTACCAGTGTACAGCCAGATTCAGTATCTGAGCATGTTAACAATGTACAAACACATTCAACATCTGTACATGTTACTGATGTACAATCACATTCCACATTTGAGCGTGTTACTGTTGTACAATCACATTCAGCATCTGTACACTTTACCGACATACAACCACATTCTTCATCTGAGCATGTTACCGATATCCAACCACATTCAGCCTCTGTACACGTTCAGTATCTGTGCATGTTATCAATGTTGAAAAGGATACAGTCCCCTAGGTACCCTCAGCTAAGGTAAGTTCCAAATGTCTGTGTGTGGCTCAGGCTGATCTAGGCTCAAGAATAATCAGCCACAGTATACGAAGTCTTACGTATCTTCAGGTTGCCATTTATTTCATTTTTCTCTTTCAGGTACCATTTTCACTAATCCAACATTTCGCCCTATGTTAGGGTTCCAACATGGAACTAGTTTGTCCACATTCAAAATCACATTCAGCATCTGTGCATGTTACCACTGTACAACCAGATTCAACATCTGTGCATGTCACCGATGTACAACCAGATTCAGCATCTGAACATGTTACCAGTGTACAACCACATTCAGTATCTGTGCATGTTAACAATGTACCACCACATTCAGCATCTATGCATGTTACTGATGTACAACCACATTCTGCATTTGTACATGTTACTGCTGTACAACCACATTCAACATCTAAGCATGTTACCGATGTACTGCCACATTCAGCATCTATGCATGTTACTGATATACAACCACATTCAGAATCTTAACATGTTATCAATGTACCACCACATTCATCATCTATGCATGTTACTGATATACAACCACATTCAGAATCTTAACATGTTACCAATGTACCACCACATTCAGCATCTATGAATATTACAGATATACAACCACATTCGGCATCTGTGTATGTTACCAATGTACAACCACCTTCAACATCTGAGCATGTTACCAATGTACAGCTAGATTCAACATCTGTCCATATTACCAATACACAACAAGATGCAGCATCTGTGCATGTCACTGATGTACAGCCACATGCAACATCTGTCCATGTTACCAGTGTACAACCAGATTCAGTATCTGAGCATGTTAACAATGTACAAACACATTCAACATCTG
This sequence comes from Neoceratodus forsteri, assembly GCA_016271365.2. Taxonomy (NCBI): domain Eukaryota; kingdom Metazoa; phylum Chordata; order Ceratodontiformes; family Ceratodontidae; genus Neoceratodus; species Neoceratodus forsteri. The sequence continues at coordinate 49,131,491 of JADMNL010000023.1, forward strand.
TACATGTTACTGATGTACAACCACATTCAGCATTTGAGCGTGTTACTGATGTACAATCACATTCAGCATCTGTACACATTACCAACAAACAACCACATTCTTCATTTGCGCATGTTACTGATATCCAACCACATTCAGCCTCTGTACATGTTCAGTATTTGTGCATATTATCAATGTAGATAAGGATGCAGTCTCCTGAGTACTCTCAACTAAGGTAAGCTCTAAAATGTCTGTGTGTGGCTCAGGCTGATCTAGGCTCAAGAATAATAAGCCACAGTACACAAAGTCTTACGTATCTTCAGATTGCCATTTATTTCATTTTTCTCTTTCAGGTACCATTTTTACTAACCCAAAATTTCACCCTATATTAGGGTTCCATCAGGGAACTAGTTTGTCCACGTTCAAAATCACATTCAGCATTTGTGCATGCTACTAATCTATAACCAGATTCAGCATCTGTGCATGTTACTAATGTATAACCAGATTCAGCATCTGTGCATGTTACTAATGTATAACCAGATTCAGCATCTGTGCATGTTACTAATGTATAACCAGATTCAGCATCTGAACATGATGCCAGTGTATAACCATATTCAGCATCTGTGCATGTTAACAATGTACCACCACATTCAGCATCTATGCATGTTACCGATATACAACCACATTCAGCATCTGTGCATGTTTCCAATGCACAACACATTCAGCATCTGTACATGTTACTGATGTACAACCACATTCAGCATCTAAGCATGTTACTGATATACAACCACATTCAGAATCTTAACATGTTACCAATGTACCACCGCATTCAGCATCTATGCACGTTACCAGTCTACAACCACATTCAGCACCTGTGCATGTTACCAATGAACAATGATATTCAGCATCTATGCACGTTACTGATATACAACCACATTCAGAATCTTAACATGTTACCATTGTACCACCACATTCAGCATCTATGCACATTACCAGTATACAACCACACTCAGCACCTGGCATTTTACTGATACAGAACCACATTCAGCATCTGTACATGTTACTGATGTACAACCACATTCAGCATCTAAGCATGTTACCGATGTACTGCCACATTCAGCATCTATGCATGTTACTGATATACAACCACATTCAGCATCTATGCACGTTACTGATATACAACCACATTCAGAATCTTAACATGTTACCAATGTACCACCACATTCAGCATCTATGCACGTTACCAGTATACAACCACATTCAGCACCTGGCATTTTACTGATACAGAACCACATTCAGCATCTGTACATGTTACTGATGTACAACCACATTCAGCATCTCAGCATGTTACCGATGTACTGCCACATTCAGCATCTATGCATGTTACTGATATACAACCACATTCAGCATCTATGCACGTTACTGATGTACAACTACATTCAGAATCTTAACATGTTACCAATGTACCACCACATTCAGCATTTATGCACGTTACCAGTATACAACCACATTCAGCACCTGTGCATGTTACTGATGTACAACACATTCAGCATCTGAGCATGTTACCAATGAACACGATATTCAGCATCTATGCACGTTACTCATATACAACCACATTCAGAATCTTAACATGTTACCAATGTACCACCACATTCAGCATCTATGCATATTACAGCTATACAACCACATTGATCATCTGTACACGTTACTGATATACAACCAGATTTGGCATCTGTGCATGTTACCAATGTACAACCACATTCAGCATCTGAGCATGTTACCAATGTACCACTACATTCAGCATCTATGCACGTTACCGATATACAACCACATTCAGTACCTGTGCGTGTTACTGATGTACAAACACATTCAGCATCTGTGCATTTTACCAATGTACCACCACATTCAGCATCTATGCGTGTTACTGATATACAATCACATTCAGCATCTGAGCATGTTACAAATATACAACCACATTCAGCATCTACATGTTACCGATATATAACCACATTCTGCATCTGTGCATGTTACCTATGTACCACCACATTCACTATCTGTACACATTACTAATATACAACCACATTCAGCATCTGAGCATGTTACAGATACAACCACATTCAGCATCTGCATGTTACCGATATATAACCACATTCAGCATCTGAGCATATTACCGATGTACAACCACATTCAGCATTTGAGCATGTTGTACAACCACATTCAGCATCTGAGCATGTTACCGATATACAACCACATTCAGTATCTGAGCTTGGTACCAATGAAATTCAGTATCTGTGCACATTACCGAGGTACAACCACAACAGCATCTGCATATATAACTGATGTACAGTAGCATTCTGCATCTGAGTTTGTTATCAAAATACAACCATATTCAGCATTTGTGCACATTACCGATATGCAGCCACATTCAGCATCTGCACAGGTTATCGATGTACAACAACATTCAACATCTGTTCATATTACCAGTATACAACCACATTCAGCATCAGTGCATGTTACTGATATACAACAACATTCCGCATCTGTACATGTTACCAATGCATGACCACATTCAGCATCTGTGCATGTTACTAATGTATAACCAGATTCAGCATTTGTACATGTTGCTGATATACAACCACATTAAGCATCTGTGCATGTTACTGATATACAACAATATTCCGCATCTGTACATGTTACCAATGCAAGACCACATTCAGCATCTGTGCATGTCACTGATGTAGAACCACATTCAGCATTTATACATGTTACTGATATACAACCACATTCAGCTTCTGTGCATTTTACCAATGTACCACCACATTCAGCATCTATGCACGTCACTGATATACAATCACATTCAGCATCTGAGCATGTTACAGATATACAACCACATTCAGCGTCTAGACGTTGCCGATATATAACCACATTCAGCATCTGTGCATGTTACCTGTGTACCACCACATTCAGCATCTGTACACATTACTGATATACAACCATATTCAACTTCTGAGCATGTTACAGATATACAACCACATTCAGCATCTGTGCATGTTACTGATATACAACAACATTCAGCATCTGTACATGCTACTAATGTATAACTACATTCAGCATCTGTGCATGTCACTGATGTACAACCACATTCAGCATCTGTGCATGTTACTAATATATAACCACATTCAGCATCTGTGCATGTCACTGATATACAACCACATTCAGCATTTGTACATGTTGTTGATATACAACCACATTCAGCATCTGAGCATAAAGCCGATGTACAACCACATTTAGCATCTGTACAGGTTACCAGTGCACAACCACATTCAGCATCGTTCATGTTACTGATGTGCAACCACATTCAGCATCTGAGCATGTTACCAATGTACAACCACATTCAGCATCTGTATGTTACTGATGTACAACCACTTTCAGCATCTGTGCATGTCACTGATGTACAACCACACTCAGCATCTGTACATTACTGATGTACAGCCACATTCAGCATCCATACATGTTACCAATGTACAACCACATTCAACATCTTTACATGTTACCAATGTACAACCACATTCAGCATCTGTGCATGTCATTGATGTACAGCCACTTCAACATCTGTGTATGTCACTAATGTACAACCACATTCAGCATCTGTACATGTTACTAATGTAGAGCCACATTCAGCATCTGTACATGTTACTAATGTAGAGCCACATTCAGCATCTGTACATGTTACTAATGTAGAGCCACAGTCAGCATCTGTACATGTTACTAATGTAGAGCCACATTCAGCATCTGTACATGTTACTAATGTAGAGCCACATTCAGCATCTGTACATGTTACTAATGTAGAGCTACATTCAGCATCTGTACATGTTACTGATGTACAACCCATTCAGCATCTGTGCATGTCACTGATGTACAGCCACATTCAGCATATTTACATGTTACTGCTATACAACCCATTCAGCTTCTATTCAAGTTACTAATCTAGAACCACATTCAGCATCTGTACGTTACTGATGTAGAACCAGATTCAGCATCTGTACGTTACTGATATACAACCACATTCAGCAACTGTACATGTTACCAATGTAGAGTCACATTCAGCATCTGTACATGTTACTGATGTACAACCACATTCAGCATCTGTACGTGTTACTGATGTACAACCACATTAAGCATGTGTACATGTTACCAGTGTACAACCACATTCAGCATCTGTGCATGTCACTGATGTACAACCACATTCAGCATCTGTACCTGTTACTGATGCATCTGCACATGTCACTGATGTACAACCACATTCAGCATCTGTACGTTACCAATATACAATGACATTCAGAGTCTTAGCATGCTACCAATATACAGATGCAGTCATCATCTGTACACATTACTAATATATACAACCACACTAAGTACCCGAACATGTTACCAATATAGAACCACATTCAGTGTGTGTACACGTTACTGATGTACAGCTACATTCAGCATCTGAGCTTGCTTGATGATGTTTCTTAGCACAAACAGATGGCAGAATCTAAGAAAACTGCACAATAAAAAATGTAATCTGAATAGGACAGGGATCTTAGTTGTGACTGAGGAAAGCTTTGGAGGATATGTTATGTTACACGAGATTGAGAAAAGCTCAGAGAGGCTAAGTGAGACTGATGAAAGATACATGAGGTTACACGAGACTGGGAAAATCTCAGAGAGGTTATGTTCGACTGAGAAAAGCCCAGGGAAATTTTGTGGGAGACAGGAAGACTTGGGGATGTTATGTTAGATGGAGAAAAACTCAGAGAAGTTTTGTGAGACTGTGGAAAGCTCAGGAAGGGTAGGTTAGATTACATAAGATTGGTGAACGCTAGGGGAGGCTAAGTGAGACTGAAGGAAGATAAGGGAGGTTACATGAGACTGAAGAAAGCATCAGGGACATTACATGAGGTTGAGAAAAGCTCAGGGAGGGTATGTTAAGTTACACAAGATTGAAGAAAGCACAGGTAGGTAATACAGGACTAAGAAAAGATCAGAAAGATGATGTGAGACTGGGAAAAAGCTCAGGGAGTTATATGGGACTGAGGAAGGCTCAGGGAGGTTACACGAGATTCAGGAAGCTCGGGGAGGTTTTGTGTGCTTGAGAAAAGCTCATGTAGTTACATGAGAATGAGGAAAGCTTAGGGAGGTTACGTTTAGTTACACCAACCTGAGAAAAACTCAGGTAGCTTACATGGGACTGAGAAAATCTCAGGGATGTTACACGAGATTGAGAAAATTTTAGGGAGGTTATGTGATACCCAGAAAAGATCAGGGAAAATAAGAGAGATTGAGGAAAGCTCTGCAAGGTTATGTGGATTAAAGTAAACTCACGGAGGTTATGGGGGATTGAGGAATGATCAGTGAGGTTAAGTGAGATCATGGAAAGCTCTAAAAGGTTATGTGAGGTTGAGGGAAACTCAGGAAAGTTACATGGGGTTAAGGAACACGCTGGGAAGATGCATGACACAGGAAAGATCCAGTAGGTTACATGGGACTAGAGAAAGTTCAGGAAGGTTATGTGGGACTGTGAAAAGCTGAGAGAGATTACGTCAGACTGTGGAAAATTCAGGGAAGTTACCTGAGATTGAGGAAAGCTCAGGGGGTTACATGAGAATGGAAATATCAGGCAGGCTATGTGGGACTATAGAAAGCTCAGAGTGGTTATGTGGAAGAGAGAATAGCTCAGGGTAGGTTACATGAGACCAAGAAATGTTCAGGAGATCGAGGAAACCTGGCTGTCCAAATCCACCCCTGACTCCTTTGTCTCCCTCCCAGGCTATACCCTATACCGGGAGGACCGAGTAGGCAAATGTGGGGGTGGTTATGCAATCTATACCAGGGATACAATCTTCAGACAAGCACTCCCTGCCCCCGTTCTTGTAAATGGTGCCCAGGCCCTCACCCTCAAACTTACTCCTGACCCCTCCAGGGGCCCTTTCTATCTCACCGCTGCCTACATCCCTCCAAAGAACCAGAACCCAGCACTGATATCTATAACAGAATATCTCGCCACCCTCCACCACAAGGCAGAACAAATCCTAGTGGGGGACCTTAACGTGAACTGGCCCAGTGCCTTCTCTTCCACTACCCGAGATTATTTTGCTGCCCTAGACCTGACACAACTCATCTCCCAGCCCACTAGAGTAAACCCAAAGAGAGGAACCAGTACCCTTCTGGACGTAATTATCATCAATCGCCCCAAAAAAATCCATGACATCCAGGTCCTCCCAGACTCCCTAAGTGACCACTCCCCTATCCTATTCCTTTGGGTGGCCCCCACTCCCAAACCCACAGCTCAGACCACACTCCACAGGTGCCTCCAATCTGGTGGGCTGATAAAACTCAAACAGTTTCTCATCCAGATTGATTGGTCCCCCATTCATCATGCACCCGACATAGACACTACCCTCGCCTTTTTCTCCCAAACTTTTAACAAGGCCTGTGACCTCTTTGCATCCCTCTTCAGAATTTGATCCAAAAAACGTAATGCACCCTGGGTTACCCCTGCCCTACTACAAATGCTCAGAAACAGGGATAACCTCTGGCACCTTGCCACTGAAACGGCCTAGATGGCTGATAGACAGTTCTACAATGCTGCTCGGAACAGGTGCACATGGGCTGTCCGTAAAGCTAAGGCTGACCACTACCAGGCCACCCTCACCCCTCTCTGGGGTGTGCACAAACTTTCTGGGACAATGTTAAACAGGTAAATGGGAAATCACACTCCCCTCCCCCATCCCAGCTCACTATTGATGGCTCTACCTTCACCAACCCTGCCTGCATTGCTAACTGCCTTAACACCTCCTTTACTGACCTTAGCTCTGTCCTCCCCAGTAATTTCTTTGACCCTCCCCCTACCCTACCTCCCTCTGTCCTCCAACACCCCAGCTTCCACCTACGCAAGGTATCTGCCCAGGAAGCTAGACCTCTCCTAATTAAAGCATTAAATAGCACTAGTCCCAGCAGTGACTCCCTGGACCCCAGTATTCTCCAGCTGGTGCTAGATGTTGTCCTTGCCCCACTCACCAGCCTGCTTAACAGATCCCTCTGCCTGGGGCAATTCCCCACTGCATGGAAAAATGCAATAGTCACACCCATCCATAAAGGGGGTGACAGGTCCTCCTCCGGGAACTACCGACCAATCTCCATCCTCCCCCCCAAAGCCCTAGAAAAAGTGGTGGCCATTCAAATCACTGAATATCTGACTAAGCATAATATCTTATGCCCAGAGCAGCACGGTTTCCGTGCTGGTCACAGTACCGGCGCTGCACTAGTTGAATTCTCCAATTTCCTACTGTCCTCCCTGGATGCCAGCTCCCTAGCTGGTGCAGTGTTCATTGACCTCACAAAGGCTTTCGACACTGTCTCCCACCCTCTTCTGCTGGATGCCCTCTGCCACACTGGTTTCTCTGCTGGTCCACGCGCATGGTGCACGAGCTATCTATCTGCTCACTCCCAATGTGTAAAAATCAATGGGACCCTCTCTGAAACTCATCCCATCTACTCAGGGGTATCCCAGGGCTCCATCCTGGGACCCTACTATTTTCACTCTATCTAAACACCCTGCCCAGAGCATGCTCTGGCAAAATTCTTATATATGCAGACGATGCCGTCATTTTTGCCACCCACTGCAATCCCATCTCCCTCCAGAACACCCTACAACAATCCTTCAATGATGCCGAAGCCAGGTTTAAAGAGCACAGACTCATCATTAATCTCAAAAAAACCAAAACAATGCTGTTTGCTCACCCCCAAAACAAAGCCTGCAACTTCCCACTCCCTATCCTCCCTAGTACCAAACAACCGCTTGTACAAGTTTGCCCCTACAAATACTAACATACTAACATACTATTTGCCAGCAGATTAGGCCTTATGGTCTATCAAGTCTGCTCGAACCTAGATCCTTAGTTGGGTGCAGAGACCCTCCCATCCCTTGTGCTCCAGAAACCCCTATCATCCATCCCCACCCCCCCGGGACAGGCCATCATCTGATACATCCACTTTCTGTGTCTGTCCCACCCTCTCTAAAGCCTCCACTGTGGATCTCTGAACCAGCTCACCAGGCAGAGCATTCCAGGGTCCACCACCCTCTCAGTGAAAAACCTCCTCCTCTTTTCCCCTCACCCTTCCACCTTCCAACTTCAAACCATGCCCTCTGGTGATGCCTCCTGCTTTAGTCTAAAGATCCTCCATGTTTACCTCTATTTATTCCTTGAGGTACTTGAAGACCTCAATCATGTCCCCTGTCTCTCCTCTCCTCCAATGAAAACAGGCAGAGCTCCTCAAGTCTGTCCTCGTAAGTCATATCCCCTAGCCCTCGTATCATCTTTGTTGCCCTCCTCTGAACCCTCTCCAGGAGCTGTATGTCCCTCTTCAAGTGTGGTCTCCAGTACTGTACACAGTACTCAAGGTGTGGTCTAACCAGTCCATTGTACAGCGGCAGAATCACTTCCTTGCTCCTAGAGGTGATCCCCCTTGCGATGCATCCCAACATCCTGTTTGCCTTGCTAGCTGCTCTCCTGCACTGCTCAGAGTTATTCATACATGTATCCACCATGACCCCTAGGTCTTTTTCCCTGTTGAGGCTTCCAGCACCCTCCTCCCAGGGTGTACCTGTGTTTAGGGTTTCCCGACCAAGATGCAACACCTTGCACTTGGTGATATTAATTAATTTCCATGTGTGAGCCCAGCTTTCAGGGTGTCCAGGTCTCTTGAGGGCCAACCTCCCCTCTCTCCTCAACTACTGCTCCCATCTTGGAGTCATCCGCAAGAGACTCATTTCACACCCTATACCATCCCTGATGTCCGATATGTATGCATTAAACAGGATTGGACCCAGGACCGAGCCCTGTGGTACCCACTACCAACCTCTGTAGGGTTCGAGAGCTCCCCACAGACCACTACTCTCTGAGTGCGTCCAGCTATCCAGTTTTCAATCCATCTGACCATCAAAGGCCTACTCCTAACCCCATCAGTTTCTCCACCAGACCATTGTGGGGAACAGAGTCAAATGCCTTGCTGAAGTCCAAGAATAATACATCCACAGGCTTACCCTGTCCAGTTCTGATGTTACCCATTCATAGAACTCCACAAGGTTGGTTTGACATGATCTACCTGGCACAAACCCATGCTGCCATTATCCAGACCTCCCACCTCCCCAAAGTAAACCCCAATCGTTCCTTTAGTATACTCTCCATTAATTTTCCCACCACGAGGTTAAACTGATGGGTCTATAGTTTCCTGGTACTTCCTTCGACCCCCCTTTATGGATTGGTACCACATGTGCCTCTCGCCAATCCCTAGGTACCCTCCCTGTCTCAAGTGACCTGTTGAAAAGCTCCGCCAGGGGTGCAGCCAGTATGTCCGCCAATTCCCATAGTACTCTCGGATGAATGCCATCCGGCCCAGGAGATTTGTCTTTCTTTAGGGCCTTGAGGGCAAACCACACCCTTTTGGTGGGGATGGCATCATCTGTCCCCTCCACCTTACTGGTCTTTTTATCCTTATCCAGATGTGACACCCTGGGTACCTTTCCTCCCTTTTGCTCCATTTCTGTTGTCCCTGATCCCACCCCGCCGCTTCTAACCCCTTTGTGCCTTGCTTTGTAGATATCCCATCCCTCCCTAGTGAACACAGAGGCAAAGTACTCGTTAAATACCTCTGCCTGGTCCCTCGCCTTCCACCCACCCTTCTTCTGATCTCAATCTGAGATGGCCCTTAGTTTTTCTCCGCTCCCCAATGTACCGGAAGAACCCTTTTCCCTCCATGTATCCCTGTGCCAGCGTTGCTCTTTACTGGACTTGCTCCCCTCACCATACGGGTGACTTTTCTAGATACAAGCTGGTACATTTCCTTATCCTATCCCTCTTGTTGTTTTATATTTTTTGTAAGCCGCCTTCTTTTCTCTGACTGCTACCTGGACCTCACTGGACCACCAGCATGGTTTATGTGACCTTGCTCCCTTACGTTTCAACTTAGCGCAGATCCTGACTGCCTCATGAAGTCCCCGTTTTATGACCTCCCATCTCCTTTCCACACTTGTCGTTGAGGTAATCCCTTCAAGTGATCTTGAGAATATTTCCCATGCCCATAAGTCTGCCCCCTGAAGTCCACTGCCAGTGTCCTAGATCTCACCCCCCTCCTCCAATGCTTATTTGAAACCAGACAGTATTGTGGTCACTCCCAGTCAGGGGTCCTGTACATCCATGTCCCTTACCAGATCCCCATCTGCCAGAACCACATCCAGGACATGCCTCCCTTGTGGGCTCCATCACATGCTGTGTTAAGAACACATCCTGGAAGCCATCCAGCAGCCTCTGCTCCTTGGCCACCTTAGAGGACATGGTTCCCCAGTTTGTACCTGGCATATTAGGTCCCCATCAACACCACTCCTTCCCCTTTGGACCACACTGGGCAATGATGTTGTCCAGCAAACCATCCTCTAGAACATCACTCATCCCGGGGGCCTATATGCTACTCCCAGCTTGACCTTATCTCCTGCTGGGGATGGTAAGTGACCCATAAGGCCTCCCGTTTCCCTCTGCCTCTTCTACCCTAGCAATTTCTATGTCATCTCTAATGAACATAGCCACTCCACCCCCTCTGCCCTCCTTTCTATCCTTCCTAAGCATAGTGTACCCCTGTACATTTAGGTCCCAGTCATGGTTTTTGTTGGCCCACGTTTCCGTGACTGCCACACCATCCACCCCCTCGAACAGCATGGCCTGGAACTCTGGCAACTTGTTTCCCAAGCTCCTGGCATTTACTAACACTAACCCCCACCCCTTATCCCTGATCCTTTTGTCGAACCCCACAGATTCCTTATACTTCCATTCTCCCCTGCTCCTCCTGAAACCTCCACCTCCAGTCTGTTTCCCCCCTCTCCCCTTGGAGCGAAGGCTACTCCCTCATCTGGAGGGAGGGCTTCTAGTCAGCCTCCCTTATCCCTTCCCCCCTTACAAGTTTAACCCCACCTTTCTTGCATGTAGTCAGCCATCCCTGTTTGGACTTCCTTCCTAATGGGGCAAGATGAAACCTGTCCTTTGCATATAGTCCCTTATCCTCCCAAACTCCATTCCAGTTCCCTAACACCCCAACCCATTCTCTCCACCCCACTTCCTGAGCCATTTATTAACCTCTGTGAGCTTCATTTTTTCCACTGAGGCCTTTGGTACTGGCAATATCTCCGAAAAGGAAATGTTGCATCCATTATCCGACAGACTCTGGCAAGTTCTTGGAACCTTGCTTGATTTCCATAATGCTATTTCCTCTAGATCATTAGTTCCCAAATGCACCAGGAAATCCGGTTTCCTCACAATCCCTAACCATTTCATACACCATGAACTTTGCTCTGTGCACTGTCAGCCCAGAGATACTCACTACCTTCACCTGGCTATGGCATCCATCCCCTGTCCCTCCCAATGGATACCCTTAATCATCGAGTCTCCCAGTAACAGAACCTTAACACCGCCATCATCCTTATGGTTACCTCCACTATGCCCATCAGCCCCCTCCCCACTTTATTCATGATCGCAATTTCATGGGAGTCTTCCTGCCTTATTAGAGACCCCTTGTCACCCTCCCTTTCTGCCTCCCTTGCTATTTTGCCCACTTAACTCAAACCCCTTCTGAATAGGTGTCCCTTTAACCCTCTCTTATCTGAACCATTTATCCTGGCCCTGATGGTTTCCTTCCCCCACCCCCATCCCCCTTGTAATAGTACCCTGTCTCCAGAGGCTCTCTGTGGGTCCCCTTTAGCTAGGGCCCCATCCTTGGTACTGACCTTCCTGCTGAAGGGGGGCTCCTCTCCCACCTCCTTGTCTCCCAGTTTCTCTCCAATCATGCTCTCCTCCCTCATGTCTGGAATATGTTGCATCTCCCCCATTTGCTTAACATATATGTTTCCCCTTCTCCCTCTGGGACTATGTCTATCCTTTCCATAGCTGTACTGTGATGCCCTATGGGTATCTGACTGCCTCCCCCCGGCCTCTGTATAAGTTTCCTCATTTCCACCAACCCCTTCCTCCCCCTCTAGGATGCTTAGTATCTCAAATTTATTGTGACACTCTATGTCAGCCTCCATCAAGTAACCCGAGTTTCCCCTGACTGCATCTCTAACCTGACCCTCTTCTTCCTCTCTTGCACTGTTCACCTTAGGAGCTCCCTTCCCACAGTCTGCTGTTTTAGGCTTCCGCACAACAGCCCCTCCTGACTCTTCCCCTCCAGTCTCCTTGAATTCAGAATTTTCACCCTCACGCTTTCCCTTAGCATCAACTTCCCTATCTAAGGGTCCTCTGTCCCTAATATCCCCCTTCTGCTTGCTGTAGCATAATGTCCTGTAATTTCAGGCGTTGCCCCAGCCTCCCTCAGCCCCACCCTTCTGCTGCCCATATCCACGCCCCTTATCCTTGGACACCCCCCAGCTCCACAGCTTACTCCTTAACCAATATACCTCACTCCTGATACAAGATAGCTGTCTACAGAGTGGGCAGCCTCCTCTCCAGGCCCAATTTAGAATTATTGCCATCCCACAGCCTGTGCAGCCTACAACCCTTCCGAAGATGCCTGCCATGGTGGAATATGGCCACCCTGATTATCCCCCTCTGTTTATAATAGCACACCCCCTTTTCTCAGTCCCTTTCCCCTGGAGTACAGTTTCTCTCTATACTGACTATAGTTATTTACAAACCCAATTTCAATCCCACCAACAAAGTTCCCAAGTCTCACAAACACATACAGTCCAGTATGTGTTCAGTCCCACTAACAGTGTGTGTAAGCAGACACCAGGTACCGTATGATGTCACAGGCCCACCAACTCCTGTTGCTTCAAATTTCAGTCCCAAACAGAAATACTCAGCCCTTCAATCCCAACCCCCAGTGGCTTTTCAGTATTTAAGAACACCAGGCAAACAACACATTTAAATTACCTTCTAATTACCCTGCCAAACATCTATCCCCAAACCTACAATATCACAGCCCAAGTATCAGTTCAAATTCAAGGTAATAATTTTTAACACATAGAACTAATTTCACTTACAACTATTCAAATATTTCAGTTTAAAACAAAATATAACTCCTGGCCTCTTTTCTACCAACCTGTTGCTTAAGCTCCCCAAGTGAACAATGAAAGCCACAGTAATTCCTGTTTAAAGACAAGTTAATTGCAGCTAATGTCCCCTCCTCCAAACACCAGGCAAACAACACATTTAAATTACCTTCTAATTTTCCCTGCCAAACAGCTATCCCCAAACCTACAATATCACAGCCCAAGTATCAGTTCAAATTCAAGGTAATAATTTTTAACACATAGAACTAATTTCACTTACAACTATTCAAATATTTCAGTTTAAAACAAAATATAACTCCTGGCCTCTTTTCTACCAACCTGTTGCTTAAGCTCCAAGTGAACAATGAAAGCCACAGTAATTCCTGTTTAAAGACAAGTTAATTGCAGCTAATGTCCCCTCCTCCAAACACCAGGCAAACAACACATTTAAATTACCTTCTAATTTTCCCTGCCAAACATCTATCCCCAAACCTACAATATCACAGCCCAAGTATCAGTTCAAATTCAAGGTAATAATTTTAACACATAGAACTAATTTCACTTACAGCTATTCAAATATTTCAGTTTAAAACAAATATAACTCCTGGCCTCTTTTCTACCAACCTGTTGCTTAAGCTCCCAAGTGAACAATGAAAGCCACAGTAATTCCTGTTTAAAGACAAGTTAATTGCAGCTAATGTCCCCTCCTCCAAACACCAGGCAAACAACACATTTAAATTACCTTCTAATTTACCCTGCCAAACATCTATCCCCAAACCTACAATATCACAGCCCAAGTATCAGTTCAAATTCAAGGTAATAATTTTTTAACACATAGAACTAATTTCACTTACAACTATTCAAATATTTCAGTTTAAAACAAAATATAACTCCTGGCCTCTTTTCTACCAACCTGTTGCTTAAGCTCCCAAGTGAACAAATACCTTGGGATTACTTTCGATTCAGCCCTCATCTACCACACCCACATTGATGCCCTTGCATCTGCCACTAGTACACAGCTTGGCATCCATAACCGATATAAAAACTGCCTCCCCCCGATGCTTTCCATCTTGCAGTTACGTCGTCAGTACTGTCCCTTGTAGACTATGGCCTGCCAGTCTATGGTGCTGTTGACACTACTGCCCTCAACAAAATTTGCCTCACCCTAAATAAGGCCTGCAGGCTGATTACTGGTGCCCCCAGGCTCACACATACTTGTCAACTCTATGATGAGGCAAAATTACTTAACTTAGATGTACGGCTATGCTATCAAACCTGCCTCCTCACGAAAAAAACTCTACTCAGGCTCTCCCCATCTGGGGTGACAGCCTCCATCCACCATACCCAACCCACTATCGCAACCCGAACCGCAAACAAGAGCGCTCTCCTGGTCCCCAGAACCAGGACCACCCATGGTCAGAGGTCCTTCTGCTACAGAGCCCCATCCTGGTTTAACTCTCTCCCTGCTCCCATCTCCAATACCCCCACAATCTCCAACTTCAAAACTGACCTTCGCAGCCAACTGTTTAACACTCGCAGTTGCTCCTGTCTCTAAATGTGGCCTTGATCTCTCCACACTTGATAACACCAACTTGGGTGGCACTCCACCTCACTCCCCCCCCACTTCTCCCCCGTGCATCATCCTCTGTTAATTACCAGCTTGTGCACAGCTGTATCACTGTAATTGCTACTAAATTGTATAAATGTATGAATTCATTCTGTGTAACTCTAAGTCAGTGATTTGCATGCTGTAGCCTACATTTGTTGTACTACTAAATTGTATAAATGTATGAAATCATTCTGTGTATTCTAAGTCAGTGATTTGTATGCTGTAACCTACATTTGTTTCTGTCTGTCCTCAATGTGACGAGGTACCTTTGGAAATGAGCCTCTGGCTCAAAGGCTGTAAACCGATTGTACAAATAAATAAATAAAAGATTGCTGAGGTTGCATGAGATGGAGAAAAACTCAAGCAGGTTATGTGGGACAGAGAAAAGCTCAGAGAGGTTACATCAGACTGGAAAATTCAAGGATGTTCAGGAGATTGAGGGAAGCTTGGGTGGATCATATGAAATTGAGGAAAATACAGGGAGGATACATGAGACTGAAGAAAGCTCATGGAGGTTATACAGGACCGAGTAAAACTCTGAGAGGTTATGTGAAACTATGGAAAATTCAGGGAAGTTACATGAGAGTGAGAATAGCTTAGGTAGGTAATGTAAGAATGAGGAAAACCCAGGGAGGTTACGTGAGACTGAGGAAAGCTCAGGGAGATTGCATGGGATTGAGAAAAGCTCAGAGGTTATGTGAGACTGTGGAAAATTAGGGAAGTTATGTGAGATTGACAAAAGTTTAGGTAAATTATGTGTGACTGAGGAAAACCCAAGGAGGTTACATGAGACTGTGGAAAGCACAGAAAGGCTATGTGGGCCTAGATAAAGCTCAGGGAAGTTACATGAAACAGAGAATAGCTCTGGGAGGTTACACAAGACTGAGGAAAGTTCAAGGAAGCTAGATGATACTGAAGAAAAAGCTCAAGGAGGTTATTTGAGATTAAGGAAAATTCAGGGAGGTTGTGTGAGATTAAGGAATACCCAGGAAGATTATGTGACATCGAGGAAAACTCAGAGGTAACTTGAGACTGAGGAAGTCTCAGGTAGGTTATGTAAAATTGATTAAAACTTGGGGAGAATACTTGAGATTGAGAAAATCTCAGGAAGGTTATGTGAGACTGAGGAAAGCTGAAGCAAATTTCATACAATTGAGAAAAACTCTTGGACATTACAGAAGACAAAGGTGAAACTCAGAGAAGTTATGTGAGATTGAGAAAAGCTCTGCAAAGTTAAAAGAGACAAATGAAAGCTCAGGGATGTTACGCAAGACTGAAGAAAAATCAGAGGGGTTACATGAGACTGGCAAAAGCTCAGAGAGGTTATATGGGACTGACGAATGCTCAAGGAGGTTGCATAGCACTGAGAAAAGCTCAGGAAGGGGTATGAGATTAAGGAAAACTAAGGGAGGTTACACAGGCTGAGGAAAACTCAGGGAGGTTACATATATTAAGACAACCAAGGAAGGTTATGTGAAATTGCAGAAAACTCATGGAGGTTACTTGAGACTGAGGAAAGCTCAAGGAGGTAATGCAAGATTGAATAAAGCTTGGGTAAATAATGCAACACTGAGAAAGTTCAATCAGGTCATGTAAGACTAAGGAAAGCTCAGGGATATTATTTTGGCCTGCATGAAATTTAGGAAAGTTTAAGGAGATTATGTGAGATTGAGAAATAGTCAGGGAGGTTATATGAGACAGAGGAAAGTTTGGGCAGGTTATATAAGATTGAGGAAAGCTCATGGAGGTTACGTGAAATTGAGGAAAAGTGGGAGGTTTCATGAGACTGAGAAAAGCTCTGGGAGGTTTCATAAAAATTAGGAATTCTCAAGCAGATGTCATAGAATTGAAAAAAGCTGTGGGGCATTATAGAAGACAAGGGGAAAGCTCAGGAAAATTATTTGGGATTGAGGAAAACTCAGGGAGATTACATGATACAGTGGAAAACTCTGGGAATTTACATGAGATTGAGGAACACTCAGGGAGGCCGTGTGAGACTGAGGAAACCTTAGGGAGGTTACATGAGATTCAGAAAAGCTTAGGGAGGTAACGTGAAATTGAGGAATGCTTAGGTAAATTACAGAGATTGAGAAAATCTCAGGAAGGTTACATGAGACTGAGGAAAGTTCAGAGAAGTTATGCGAGACTGAGGAAAGCTCCTGGAAGTTATGTGAAATTGAGTAAAATTAAGGCAGGTTACATGTGACTGAGGAAAGCTCAGGGGTACTGTGATTAAAGCTCAGGGAGATTATGGTGAGACTAGGGAAAGTTTAGTCAGATTATGAGAGACTGAGGAAAGCTCATTGAGGTAACGTGAATTTTTTGGAAAGCTCATGGAGGTTACATTAGATTGAGGAAATCTCAGGGAGGCTATATGAGGCTGAGGAAAGCTCATGGAGGTTAAGTAAGAGGGTAAGTAAGACTGAGGAAAACCCAGGGAGTTTACGTGAGATTAAGGAATGGTCAGAGAAGTTATGTGAGACTGTGCTATTGAGGTTACATGAGGTTGAGGAAAACTCAGGGAGGTTATGTTAGGTTACACCAGACTGGGAAAAGCTCAAGTAGTTTACATGGGACTAAGGAAAGCTAAGGGAAGTTACATGAGATCGAAGAAGTCTCTGGGAGGTTATGTGAGACTGAGGAATGCTCACGTAAATTATAGAGACTGAGGAAAGCTCAGGTAGGTTACATGGGACTAAAGAAAGCTCATGGAGGTCACATAGGACTGAAGGAAGTTGAAGGAGTTTGCATGAGATTGAGGAAAAATCAGGGAGATTTTGTAGGACTGAGAGATGTTCAGGGACATTCTCTCTGAGATTTTAGACTGAGGGAGGTGAAAGATGGAATCCAGTGTCTTACTGTGCAAAATCAAATCATGTGGGCACAAACGTGAATTATGGGTGCTCTTGCTACAGCTTTTTGTTGTATTACTCAGTTTGGACTGAATTTATCTGACTTAAAGGAAAATGCTTTTGAATGAAATAACCCCCCACCACCCAACAGATAAACCCCCGATTAGGGGTTTCAGTTGAAAAAAAAAATTTTTTATTACCTTTCTGCATATTTATTTCCACTCGTACCCCCCCCCGCTATATAAACACTGGCCGCACAGCACCATTTTGAGTGTGAGTGCAGCTCAACATGCCTCACTTGTATGTATTCAGTACAAGCAAGCTGTGCTGAGCTGCCCTCACACTCGAAATGGCAACATGCAGCGTGGCCATTGTTTACATACGGGGGGTTACGAGCAGAAATAAAGATGCAGAAAGGTAATTAAAAATTATTATTTCAATTGAAACCCCTAATAGAGCTTTTTATCCATCAGGTAGTGGGGTTATTTCATTCAACAGTGTTTTCCTTTAAAATTTTTCAAATCAAAGGCGTATGCACACTCGCTAAGACAATCATAATATAGGTTTCCCTCATAATTTGTATTTGTACCTGGGCATGGCTGAAGACAGATTTGTCTCAGTCCACTTACTTGACAGAACAAACTAGATAATTAATTAACTAACTAACTGACTGATAACATGAAAGTGAACAAGAGCCAGTGGCAAGGGAACATGAAACCAATGAAAAGCATGTTGTAGTCCGTTTGTGGTGAGTTTAGTTAAATCAGCACATTCTGGTGTACCTCAGATTTCTGGGGGACACTGCTGGTTTATTGTATGTGGTGCTCTTCACACTGTTCATTTCTTCAAACCTAAAATAAACAAGGAAAACATTTTAGTGCAAAACCTGGCTCCCACGGGGCAACAGCATTCAGCGTGCACAGAGCCAGGTCCCTGTTTTGGCAAACCTGGAGACTTGTAGTTACTAATCGCAGGACCAAGGAGGCAGTATAGCACAGTGGTCTAAGGCTCTGAGCTGCAAATTTGGTGACATCCAGCAGACCTGACCTGGGTTTGAATCCCACAGCTTCCACTTGCATACTGTGTGACCCTGAGCAAGTCACTTAACCTCCTTGTGCTCCCAGGTCACTCCTGTAAAAAAGCTTTCAGCTTAGTGTGCTATACCTGGTTAAACAACTAAATAAAAAAAAAATAAATAAAAAAAATCGCAGGACCTGATTGAAGAGGTGTCAGATTATTTCTGACTAGCAACTTACTCAACACGGCTATAGCTCATGGTGAGGGCACTAAAATGAACCCTCACAAGTCTCTCTGATGCCCTTGAAATGTTTAAACACAAAATTCTGGTCATGACCATCCATGATGATCCCTGCACTGATCCCTAAAATGTCCTGGAGAAACACTGGATACCTGGAATATATAGGAAGGAGTCCTGGGTCTCCACTGACCTGTCAGGAGAAACTCTGCATACCTGGAATATATGGTAGAGTCCTGAGTCTCCTCTCTGACCTGATACTTTTCTGTTTAGAACCAAATTCTTCTGAAAGTACAAGGTGTTGAAAGAGGGAGGGGGAAGAGGAGGAAAGCGCAAGGAGAAGGACCAGTTGGGAGGAAAGGTAAAGGAGAAGGACCAGAAGTACAAGGAGGATTCAGTAAAGGGAGCTGAGGGTTTAGGCCAGGGGAGCACGACTAGAAAGGAGGAACTAAATGGAGACAGGAAGGAAGGAGGATGAGCCAGGCTAGTTTAGCAGATGGGGGAGAAGGACCAGTTGCGAGCAGTGAGGGGGAATTAGCAAGGAACAGAAGGATACTCAGGAGGAGGAGAGGCATAGGAGGGAGGGGTGGCCATGGTAAATAAGGAGGGGGTGGCATGTGGCACCCAGAAAGGGGGAGGAACACGGAGCCGGCTGGGTGGAGGGGCCTGTAGAAAGGATGAGGGACATGGAAGGGGGAATGGAGGAAAAGGAGTGGTCAGAGTGCTCCTGCTGGGGGATTCTATGATCAGGGGTATCAAATGGGATAGGGAGGGAGAAGCCTGGCCAGTTAGAACAAGATGCTTCCCTGGACTAACGGTGCACAGGGCTAAGCACGGTATATCAGCTGGCAAAGGATTGTGGGGTTCCCAGACATACTGGTCCACCTGGGTACAAATGACATTGAGGGAAATAGCGAGCTAGAGATACAGGCAAGATTCAGGGAGCTCGCCAGGGTCTGTCATGACATAGGATGCACAGTTTCCTTCTCAGAAATCCTGCCAGTGCCAAGGGCTAGTGGGGAACACAAAAGGAAAATTAGGGAGATAAACCAGTGGCTCAGGGAGTGGTGTGAGGCCAGAGGGTATGGGTTGATGGGGGATTGGGGGGAGACCTGGGAGGATAAGGAGCTGTATGCTAGAGATAGACTACATCTCAATTTGGAGGAGGAATCCTTAAGTTGAAAATAGAGGGGTTCATTGGTGAAAAGTGGGGTTTAAACTTTTGAAGGAGGGAGGGATGGGAGAAAAGGCTGTCAAGGGTGCCGATGAAGGAGGGACTCTGTCTCCACCCCTGGGGACCAGGAGGATTGCAGAAAAAGGCCAACTGGCAAAGTGCAGACCAGGGGAAAACGGAATCCCCATGGGAACACGAGCAGGGGAAATGGAACTATAGGGAAAGGGTGGAAGGTAGTCCTGCTAAATGCCAGGAGCTTGGGCAATAAAATGCCTGAGCTCCAGGCAATGCTAACTGAGGGAGCAGTGGATGTGGCGGCGGTCACTGAGACTTGGGCCATTGCAAGACATGACTGGGACCTGAACCTGGAGGGATACACTATGTTCAGGAAGGACGGGGGGAGGGAAGGGGAGGAGGGTAGCAATGATAGTCAAAACTGCATTGGCATGGGGAGTAGAGGAGGCGGAGGGAACCGTGGAGGCGATTTGGGTCACCTTGATAACAAGGGGCAAGAGGGTAAAAATAGGAGTGGTGTATAGACCCCCTGCCCTGGCGGAGGAGCTGGAGGACAGTCTGGTGGCAGATGTTAGGAGACACTGCAGACTGGGCAGAGGAACGGTGGTGGTGTTGGGGGACTTAAACATGCCAGGAACAGACTGGGAGACTATGACATCCTCTGTGACCAGGGAACAGAGGTTGTTGGATGTCTTTCAAGGCGCTCCTAACTCAGCAGGTGAGGGAACCGACCAGGGAGAGCACTGGTACTGGATGTGGTCCTGGCAGACAGTGACCAGATTAAGGGGAGCCTGGGTAAAGGGACCTTGACCATGGCGGGGAGTGACCATGCCACGGTCTGGTTCTGCCTGGACCTAGGAGGGGTAGAAGGCTGCACAAAGACGGAAGTAACCGACTTCAGGGGGCGGATTTTAAGGAAATGGGAAGGATCCTTAAGGAGCATTTGGATGGGATTGGGTCAGACATGGACGCTGATAGTAGGTGGGAAATCATCAGGAGAGGGGTGCAGGATGCTACCAGCACCTGTGCAAAAGTAAGACGAAAATGCGGTAGGGCCCAAAAACCCTGTTGGTGGACCAGGGAGGTCCAGGAGGTGGTGCGGGGAAAGAAAGCAGCCTATAAGCAATTCAATTGCTCAAGGAGTGAAAGGGATCGAGGGGAGTATGAGCTGATGGCTAGAAGGGCCACTAGAGCGGTGAGGGCGGCTAAGGCAAGGAAGGAGCAGAACCTGGCCAGGGAAATTAGGAGAGGGAACAAGGGGTTCTTTAGATACATTGGGGAAAAACGAAGGGTGAAGGGGCAGATTAGCAGGATTAAATCAGGGGAGAGATGGGCACAAGACCCGGGGGAGCAGGCTGAGGTACTAAATGGGTACTTCACCTCAGTTTTCACCAGGGAAAATGGGGGTGCTGCATCATACATGGGAGGAGACAGAGATACTGAGGAGGGGGGACCCTTACGATCGGCAGGTCTGGGGAGAGGGAGGCATCACTGGCAGGTGGGGAGGGCTAAGCAGGAGAAGGGGTACCGGAAGGAAATCACAGCAGAGAGGAGGGAAGCCCTCAGCTCCCTTAAGATGGAGAAAGCACCGGCCGGATAAATTACATCCCAGAGTGCTGAAGGAACTTGCAGATGTCCTGGCAAAACCCCTGGCAGAGCTTTTCACCATCTCTGAGGACAGGGTGGGTGCCCCAAGACTGAAGGTGGCACATATAGTGCCTATCCACAAGGGGGATCAAAGGAGGTGGCAGGGAACTACAGGCCTGTCAGCCTGACCTCGTGGTGGGCAAGGTGATGGAGGGCATTGTCAAGGAGGAGGCTAGGGGGGGACCTGGATAAGTCAGGGTGCCTGGACGATAGACAGCATGGATTCATCCCGGGGAAATCGTGTCAGACAAACCTGGTGGAGTTCTATGACTGGGTGACAAGTGCCTTGGACCTGGGTAGACTAGTGGATGTCCTCTTTCTAGACTTCAGCAAGGCATTTGACTCTGTTCCTCACGTGGGCCTGTTGGATAAGCTGGGAGAAATGGAGGTGGGGAACCAGATGATCAGATGGATAGGCAATTGGCTCCAGGACCGGACCCAGAGGGTCGTAGTTGGGGGGATAGTCTCATACCCAAGGAGGGTCATTAGTGGGGTCCCACAGGGATCAGTCCTTGGGCCCCTTCTGTTCAACGCCTATGTATCGGACATAAGGACAGGAATCAGGAGTGAGATGAGTCTCTTTGCAGATGACTCGAAACTGGGGGTGGTGGTGGATGGGGAGGAGGGGAGGGTGGCCCTACAGGGGGACCTGGAGGCTCTGGAAAGATGGTCTAGAAAGTGGAAGCTGAGGTTCAATGCAGGGAAATGCAAGGTACTCCACCTGGGGGCCAGAAACCCAGGTCAAGTGTACACCCTGGGGGAATGCTACAAGTCTCGATGGCTGAGAGGGACCTGGGGGTGGTGGTGGATGTCAAGATGAACAACTCTGAGACTTGTAGGAGGGCAGCAGCCAAGGCCAACAGGATGCTGGGATGCATCGTTAGGGGATCACCTCCAGAAGGAGGAAGTGATACTCCCTCTGTATAACTGTTTGGTGAGACCACAGCCTTGAGTACTGCGTGCAGTTTTGGAGGCCACACTTAAAGCGGGACATTAACCTCCTGGAGAGGGTCCAGAGGAGGGCAACCAAAATGATTTGGGGCTTGGGGGACAGGACCTATGAGGAGAGGCTCGAAGAGCTAAATATGTACACATTGGAAGAGAGAAGGGACCGCGGGGACATGATAGAGGTCTTTAGGTACATGAAGAGGGTAAATAGGGGAGGAACAGTCAGGGTGCTTCGAAGGAAGGAGGAAGGGGCCACTAGAGGGCATGGCTGGAAGCTGGAGGGGGGAAGATTCAGGGGAGAAAGGAGGAGGTGCTACTTCACTGAGAGGGTGGTGGAGCCATGGAATGCACTGCCTAGGGGGCTGGTGGAGGCAGAGACAGTGGAGGGGTTCAAGAGGGGGTGGGACAGGTACAGGGGAAGGGTTCTGGAAGCAAAATCCAATGCAGCAAGAATATCCGGAACTGGGAAGGGAGAAGCCAGAGAAGGCGAGGGGGACAGCAAGGTCAGCACCCAGGTTGGGGACTGACCAAACGAGCAGACACGAAAGACCGTTAGGCCTATTCTGCTGGCATTTTAGTATGTTAGTGTTGAGAACTGACATAAAAATGCCTGGTATTAAAGGTTTTAAATGGGGGCCTTACTGGGTTTTCATGGTATTTACTGCTTACTTAGTACTTTGTTGCCAATTTATACTCTGCCTGCTGTCAAACACGTAATTTGTATACATGGTTGTGTGATAAGTGTTAGGCAGGGAAAAATGCAATCAGACAAGACCCAAGGAGAAAAGCCGCTGTCAGCAATTGTTTAAGCAATAAGGCACACCAGGGTGTGGGTTATTGGGTATTTACCCACTCCTTGGGTGGTGTGTCATGAGGTGCAGCTGAGTGACTTAACCACACAAGAAGTGGGTAATCACCTAATAACTCACACCCTGGAGTGCCTTATTGCAATTATACAATGGATCCATGTGTAAAGTACATTTAAAATGTGTTTAATTATGTTTTTCATAAATGCCATTCCTCAGATGTGGGTTATGCAGGATTTACTCATGGTTATGTGACATGTTTTGATCAGTGAGGTTACAAGATTTTCACACACCGCTGTATAATAAATTAATAGTCTACAGCTAGAACAGTTTCTGAGAAAGGATTCCTTGGTCTCTGACTACATGATGCTTGGATGTGATGTGACTTATCCAAGGTCACACACAAGTAATCAGTGTGGCCGTGGTGAGATTTAAAAAAATTCTGCAGTAGTGTCTATACGTCCAGAATCTAAATACTTTTATAAAATGGTAGGGTAAAATCATGGAATCTGATTGGCTGTTATTTATGTGATCGGGGCTGGGGAGAGGGGAACACTCAACTACCAGGGACAGGGGATCTTTTTTTTTTATATGATATTGGTGATTGGGGCTGGTGAGGGGGGCCACTCGACTATTAAGGAAAGGGGATAATTTATTTTATTATATGATATTGGTGATTGGGGCTGGGAAGGGGGGACCACTTCACTAGCAGGCACAGGGGGTCTTTGTTTATTTTACTGATATCTGTGACCAGGGCTGGGAAGGGGGGACCACTAGACTACCAGGGCAATGACTGGGTATTTATATGTATACAACAGGCAATCTGGGGAGGGGGGCTGTGTACCCTGCCCTAGACTGTGCGCGGGGCTCCAACCAATACCACGCAGAGTTAGGGTAGGGTTTCAACAGTGTAACTATGCACTGGTACAGCCAGCCATTTTTATGCATTGGAGGGTTTCAATATTGTGATGCTTAGCTTATGCATGAGGGACCCCTCATTTGCATAGGCACATCACAATGTTGTGCGTGGTGTCGCACAGTCGGGGGTGCACAGTGCATCTGTGGCCTTGGAATATTGCCATGCCCCCGATGGCCCGTGCAAGTCCAGGGATGTGTGGCACATCCAGAGATGCACCGTGCATCTCGTCTGAATATGTGGCCCCAAGAACTTTCAATCTACTGTGGTAGCTATAGATTTTAAGTGTTGGTACTGTCTTTGCCACTCCATGTTGCACATTTTCTATTTTTGTAATTTCCTTAATATAATACGGGCTCCAGATTTGTGACCATAATCCAAAATTGGTCTGATGTATGATTTATACACAGGAATGATACATTGTTCTTTCTTGGTTATAGTGTCACATTTTAGGTTTTTAATGAATCTACTTGCCATCCCTGGTATTTTGTTACAATGCGTGTTAAATCTTAAATCCTGGTTTATCAAGATCCCCAAACACTTTTCAGTTTCAACCTGCTTCAAGATAATATTATTTAACCTGTATTCCCGTTTGATATTGTTTTTTCCCATATGAATAACAACACATTTGTCATTATTGAATTTCATACCATTTTTTTATGGCCCATGTTTCTATTTCCTGTAGCTTCTTTGTGATATCTCCTCTGCCATTCTTACTACCCACTGTTTCACCAATTTTGGTATCATCAGCGAATTTTGTAATTACACTATTTGTACCTAAGTGTCGGTCAAGTAATAAAGAAGGAAAAGAGAGCCAACCCCAGTACCGAAGCTTGTATGACCCTATTTGTGACTGACTTCTCTTCTGATAGTATTCCCTTAATTCTGACTGATTGCGATCTTCCACGTAACCAGTCTATCACCAATTAACAACATTGCTCTTAATACTGTTTGCCTTTCATTTATTTTACAGTATGTCATGTGGCACGGTGTCAAAATCCTTCTGAAAATCCAAGTATATGATGTCCATTGGTACTTTATATTTGAATTTACTACCTCATAAATTGAGAGCATATTTGTTACGCATGGCTGATTACATCTGAAACTGTGTTGTGTTTTGTCATCCAAACCTTTTTCTCTGATTTCCTTTTCCAAATTTTGTTTTCTTAATTTTATCCATCAGCTTCCCTGGCACAGAAGTTAGACTGATGGGCCGATAGTTAGCAACATTCATTTTGTTACCCTTCTTGTATATAAGTACTACTACAGTCTATTTCCAGCCGTCTGGAACATTTCCAGTTTGGAAGGGTGTGTTGAAAACAAATGTTAAGAGCCCTGCAGTTTCCTTTGCTATCTCCCTTAGTAATCTAGGATGTAAACCATCTGGTCCTGCTGCCCTGGTAGTATCCAGTTCATGCAGAAGGAAACTGTTTGGGGAATGTTGTGTGTCACACTTCTGCTGATGCCAAACTGTGCTTAGAAGAAATATATAGAACAGACATTTGTCAATGCTGAATGTTGTCTCACTGGCATTGGCATTGGTAGTGCCAGAGCTAGAGATGCATAATAGGAATGGCACTGAAGTATTGAAGTGACGCCAACCTCACCCCCACTCTGTAGAGAGCGACAGGCATTGGGGTGTGCCTTTGGGTCGTCAGCTATAACGCTCATGCCATTGTACCTCACCCTACCCTGTAGACACTGACAAGTGTTGTGGCGTGCTTTGGGGTCTTTGGGCATTATACTTACCGCATTCCATAAGGAAATACACTGACGTGGGTGCGGTATAGGAGAATGGGGTGAATTTTGTTGTCGAACAGTGCAAGGCACACCATGATGCCTGTCAGTGGCTGCAGGGTGGGGGTGGAATGGTGCGATCATTACATCCGATGATCCCAAGTCACACCCCTGGTGCCTGTCAGTCTGTACCGGGTGGGGTGCTACAGTTTAAAACCCTAACACCATAGGCGTGTGGTGGTATTTTCACTCCAAATTTTCAGCATGGGCTGTTTGTGAGCCCATTTCATGAAAAGCGGCACAATCAGTTTGTTAGCTGAAAGGTGGTTTTGTATAGCAGCTATGCCATTTGGCGACACAGAGCCGAAAACACATTTTGGGCAGGATGTGGAGAATGACAACTGTATTGTTCATGAGGAGACGTAAAAAATGGTATCGTTGAAACTCTAGAGTGAAAATATAAAAAATTGGTGAAGTCATGAGCATGTATAGAAACTGCGCAACACACGTCCATAACCCAATTATTTTTGGGAGTTTGTTAGCCACATTTTCAACATAGGCATTTTTGGACCTCCTATCATGAACAGTGGTGCTATGATTTTGTTAATCTGTCCCAAATGTTGATTTCCCACAGCGACCACGCCATTGTGCGCCACAGGTGCAGAAACACATTTTGGGCAGGATGTGAAAAATGACAGCTATACTGTTCATAAGGAGGTGTGAAAAAATGCCAGTGTTGATAATCTGGCATGAAAATATTGCAAATTTGCGAAGTTACAAGGGTGCGTGGAAACTACGCAAAGCACGCTTGTAACACAGTCATTTTATGGACGTTCGGCACCAAATTTTCAACATAGGTATTTTAGGACCTCTGCTTATGTACAGTGTCACCGTCATTTCCTCAAACTGTCCCAAAAACTGATTTCACACAGCAACCGCGCTATTCTGCGCCGTATGTGTGAAAACACATTTCAGGCAGGATATGTAAAATCACAGCTGTACTGTTCATCAGGTTGTGTGGGAAAATGCCAATTTTGAAAATCTGGAGTGAAAATATTACAAATTCATGACGTTATGAGTGTGTGTGGAAACAGCGCAATGCACGCTCGTAAAACAGACATTTTTGGGAGTTTTGTCACCAAATTTGCAACATAGGCTTTTTGAGAGCCCCCTCATGAACAGTGGCACTGTCATTTCATTACTCAGTCCTGAAAGGTCACCGCCAAATCACCTTTCGGGACCTAATAACGCCATGACAGTGACTGAATTTATGAGTAGGTGTCCCAATAACCCCATGTTGAAAATTTGGTGCAAAAATTCCGGAAAAGGCCTGAGATATGCACCAAAGCTGAAAACTAAAGTTGAAAAAACCCTATTTATGCCATTATACAGCTTATCGGCATTTCTTCAGTTCGCGGTCAGCTTTGAAGAGTGCAGACGTGTTCCCGGTCCACCGAAGATCGTACGCACCAGACTCGGTAAGTATGGGGTGAGGGTGTGGGAGGCAGGGTGTGCAGAGGTGGGTACAGGTTGCTGGAGGGGCAGGAGGCAATGAGGGACTGTTCTTTTTCACAGGTTTTAAAAAAAAAAAAAAAAACACAATCACGGGACTTTTTTGCAGGAAATGTGGCACGCTGGGGTGGGCTCCCAGCGCACTAATTAAGTGTTTTTGGGGAATTCTGTACGATGGGGATTGGGTACCGCCTGCACATACTGAGGGACATGGCCGAGGATTGGGCACCGCAAGCAACAAAAGGGGGAGACACATTATGCCGACGGGGAGTGGGCTCTGCTGTCGGCAAAATACAAGGGGATTGGGGATAAACGCCGATGGGGATTGGGCCCCCCGTCAGCAAAGAAAAACTGTTGGGGGGGTGCATGATGCCGAGGGGTATTGTGCATCCCCTCGGCGTACACTGTACATGGGAGGGAGGTAATTAAGCTGATGGGGAGTGGGCTCCCCCATCGGCATTGTGACAGGTGGTGGTGGCAGTCACTGCTGCCATGTTGCCTGCACGTAGAGAAGCTTGTTGTGGTCCCGCTGCATGATAGCTTCGCTCTCATTGCAGCAGACCTTTTCTTAGATCTGGTGGTCTCATGAAGGATGTGTGAGGTCACCGCCTGCTGCTGGCTGATTGGGGAATGAGGGACGCACCTTCTGATGCGTACCTTGCATTCGCTCAACAGTGACCGTGCCTCCAAATCTGCTACTACCGCAAGATGTTGGCTGCACAAGTGCGAGCCAACATGATAAATGAAAGGCAACTGTGAATTGCAAAGCTTTATAAAATGGGTAAGAAAAATGGCACCACCTGACTAGTTAACAGGCCTTTCAAGGAAGAGGGTAGCCACCAAAACATCTACTTGGACCAGGTGACATTGTAATGCTGGAGCGCCCTGAGACCCTTAATGCACCCCAAGTTGATGTCCCAAGTTCACTTCCAGTCTCAGGTCATTGGCATCACAAACAGTAGTGCTACCACTGCACTACTGGGCCTGCACTACCGCAAAATTCTGACAAAGTCCTTTTGTACAAGTAAGCATAGGTCCAGGGATCCTAATTCATTTGCTCTCAGTTCACGATCAATACAGACCCATACTTATCTTCTGGGTATATGGGTAGCCTCTGGACCCCATTCCTAGGCTGTCATGCATGAACCACTTCTCTTCACAGCCACCTGCTGAAAAGAAGGTTAACACTGTCTTTTCACTAGTGTCATCCAATTTCTCTGCTTTCTGCAACACTAGTGACACTCTCTATCCCTTCCTTATTTGCACTGTGTGCTTCACTGATGACCTCTCCATACCCATCACAGCATAGTTCTGCACAGCATACTTCACAGATGGCCTCTCCGTGCCCAACAGAACATGGTTCTGCATGGCATGCTTCAAAAATGACCTCTCTGTGCCTGTCAGAGAATGACACTACATGGTGTGCTTCAGAGATTACCTCTCTGTGCCCATCAGAGCATGTCTCTGCATGGTGTATTTCACAGATGGCCTCTCTGTGCCTGTTGGAGTGTGTCTCTGCATGGTGTGTCACAGATGGCCTCTCCATGCCCATCAGAGTGTGACTCTGTACAGTGTGCTTCACAGATGGCCTCTCCACACTTGTCAAAGTGGGTTTCTGCATGGTGTACTTCACAGATGGTCTCTCCAAGCCTGTCAGAGCATGGTTCTGCTTGGTGTTCCTCTGTGCCCATCAGGGTGTGGTTCTGTGTGGTGTGCTTCACAGATGGCCCCTCCACACTTGTCAGAGCAGGGTCTGCACAGTGTGCTTCACAGATGGCCTCTCCAAGTCTGTCAGAGTGTGGCTGTGTGTGGTGTGCTTCACAGATGGCCTATCTGTACCTGTCAGAGTGGGGCTCTGCACAATGTGCTTCACAGATGGCCTTTCTGTGTCTGTCAGAGCATGGCTCTGCACTGTGTGCTTCAAAGATGGCCTCTCCATATAGTCAGAATGTGGTTCTGCAAGGTATGCTTCACAGATGGCTGAAGGGAAATGTTATTTGTGCAATTAACTGAATGTAAAAAGAGCTGTAAAGTAGGGGCAGTGGCTTAGCTAGAAGGAAACCAGGTTAAAGCCAGATTTAAAAACTGCTCTAAATAGCTTTTGCCAGAGAACAGGCAGAGAACACCAAGAAGAAGGAGCTGCTATTATAACTATATTTCTCTACTGCCATCCACTCCCCAACCCTAAGCCAGTTCTGCTTTTATAAGCACAGGATTTGACTGACAACAGGAACTTCCTGTTTGGGAGCAGGAAGTGAGTGATCACAGAGCCACAAAAGACTCACCATCCTAGAAGGAAAAGAGTAGCTCTCCATCCCCCCCCCCAGATGCTGGAGGTCTGACTCTGAGCAAGTAAGGAGACTACTGAGAAATATAGGAACTTCTTATCTCAGAATAGGAAGATCAGGAGCTTAAAGGGCACAGAGGCAGTAAGTAAGTAAGGAAAAAAAAAAAGAAAAAGAAAAATAAACAGAGGAAAGAGTAAGTATTCCAAACAACAGTTAAGGGGCCAGAAAAAAGACATGATGGGAGTGGTGCAGTGCGGTGGCTGTGGAGCAGCAGTCTTCCGGTAGACGTTTTGGAGGATGCAGTGTTGTCCCATTTGTAGGCACCTCTCTGGGCTGAGGGAGGAGGCTGCTCATCTCCAGGCTGAGTTGGCCAGGATTTGAGGGAGCTCCTCTCCCACCCAGGGACCACCACGGCCACTGACGTTGCCTCAGAGGTTGCCAAGAAAGAGGAGCAGTTGGGCCACAGTGGGCTCAGGGAGGGTGAGGGTGGTGGAACAGAGGTGCACCCCTCCAGTTGTACCTCTCCACAATTCATATGTCATTCTAGCAAAGTGTGGTTCCTCTATGGAGGCACCAGCAGTGGAGACCAAGGAGGATGCTGGGAACTTCCACAAAGAAGACCCACAGGAAGGTGGCATGGGACCCCACAGGGGAAGGAAACAACTCCTGGTGGGGGACTCCATTGTTAGGGGGTAGAACTGGGGGAGGAAGGGGAGAGGGAGGTAAGGTGTCTGCCTTAAAAAGGCAACATTACAACATACCAACACCAGAGGAAGTGCAAAGTCGATTTGCTGGAAAGCAAGTATTCACCATTCTAGACGAGAGGGATGGCTATTGGCAAATTAAGCATGATGAGGAGTCGTCTCGCCTCTGTACACTTAACACCCCATGGGGGCACTACAGATTCTGTAGACTTCCATTTGGCATAAAGTCAGCCAGCAAAGTGTTTCAACAAAAGAATGAGAAACGTTTGGCCACATCGAGGGAGTATACATCATTGCTGATGACATAATAATTGCTACAGTCAATCAAGAACAGCATGATGAGATTTTAAGGAAGGTCATGGACCGAGCAAGAGCTGAAAATGTAAATGAATAAAGACAAGTTACAATTCAAAGTTTCAGAAGTCAAATACATGGGTCACATGGTGACTGCAAAAGGGATTCACCCTGGTGAGATCAAAGTGAAGGCAATTGTGGACATGCCTCCACCAACAGATAAATCAGGACCATTACATCTACTGGGAATGATACACTACCTAGCCCAATACATCCCAAGGGAGGCAGACATTACTGCCCCACTAAGAAAACTTTTTTAAAGGGATCATCTGTGGCAATGGGAACATGAGCATCAGCAAGCTTTTAAGCGACCTAAGGAAGCCCTATGCAAAGCTCCAGTACTCTGGTACCTCGATGTGAAAAAGCCTGTTGCTATCCAAGTAGACGCATTGAAAGACGGACTTGGTGTATGTCTTCTACAGTATGGAAGCCCAGTTGCATATGCTTCTAGAGCTTTGATGAACGCAGAGCAAATCTGTGCCCAAATAGAGAAAGAACTTTTAGCGGTAGGTTTTGCTACTCACAAATTCCACCAATACGTGTTTGGCAAACAAGTACAAGTGCAATCAGACCACAAACCGCTAGAGTCCATTTTTCGCAAAGCTCTAGGACAAGCTCTAGCACAACTTCAAAGAATGCTGTTACAGCTCCAGAAATATGATCTGCAGATCCAGTGCACACCTGGGAAACTGATGCACATCGCTGACACACTCTCAAGAGCACCATTGCCAGATACCACTGAAGCAATTGTAAGTGATCAAGGTGAGAGAGTAATTCATTCCATGGACACTGAATCAGTCGTAGAGGGTCATCTGATGTGAGAAATCAGAATGAATACTCAGAGCAACAGTACACTGCAGGAACTTGAAGGGCTAGTCAGACGAGGTTGGCCCCACTACAGAAAGAAGGCTGACGACAGAGTCAGACCATACTGGCCATTCCGTGATACATTGCAATGCGAGGAAGGAGTTCTATTCTGAGGAGAAAGAGTCATAATTTCAGCAAATATGAAAAGTAATATGCTAACAAGAGTACATGAAGCTCACCTGGGCATACAAAAATCAAAAGCAAGAGCGAGAACAGTGATGTAGTGGTCAGGAATATCAAGCGAAATAGAGCACATGATAGAAGGATGTGACATTTGCACAAGGCACCATAACAGGAAACAAAAGGAACCACTGTTGACACCAGGAGGAAGGAGTGCTGTGTGACTGGACTTCTCTACTGGGACTAAAGAAGTAGAACTCTTGTACTTGGACCTTTAATTTAGGGTAAAACAACAAACTAACAAACAAAACAAAAAAAAATTAGTGTGTTTGTCTGAGTTAACTGAACTGAATGGTTATCTGAACAGTTATCTAGGTGTAAATCTCAGGTGATTGAAAGGGCTTGATAGCTGTGCAGTTTAAATTACTTGTAGAAAGATCTAGTAAGTAGGGGGAGTGGCTTAGCTAGAAGGAAGCTAAATTTAAAGACTACCTTAGAAAGATTCTGTTAGAAGCTTGGCAGAAGATGCCAGGAGGAAGGAGTGCTGTGTGACTGGACTTCTCTACTGGGACTATATTGCCCTCCTTCCCTCCCCTTCACCTTCCCACCTAAAGCTAGTTCTACTTTTATAGGCACAGGATTTGACTGACAACGGGAACTTCCTGTTTGGGAGCAAGAAGTGAGTGATCACAGAGCCACCAAAGACCCACCATCCTAGAAGGGCAAGAGTAGCTCTCCAGCCCCCTCTAGCTGTTGGAGGTCTGCCTCTGAGCAAGTAAGGGGTCTACTGAGAAATATAGGATATTCTTGTCTCAGAACAGGACACTCAGGAGCTTAAAGGGCACAGAGGCGGAAAGTAAGTAGAGAGAGAAGAGAAAGAAAAAAAAACAGAGGAAAGAGTAAGGATTCCAAACAACAGTTAAGGGGCCAGAAATAAAACATGATGTGAGTGGTGCAATGCAGTGGCTGTGGAGCAGCAGTCTTCCGGGAGACATTCTGGAGGATGCGGTGTTGTCCCATCTGCAGGCACCTCTCTGGGCTAAGGGAGGAGGTTGCTCATCACCAGGCTGAGTTGGCCAGGATTTGTGGAACCTCCTCTTCCATGCAGGGACCAACAGGGCCACTGACGTTGCCTCAGAGGTTGCCAAGAAAGAGGAGCGGTCTGACCACAGTGGGCTCAGGGAGGGTGCGGGTGGTGGAACAGAGGCGCATCCCTCCAGTTGTACCTCTCCACAATTCCTATGCCATTCTGGCAAAGTGTGGTTCCTCTATTGAGGCACGTGCAGTGGAGACCAAAGAGGATGCTGGGAACATCCACAAAGGAGACCCACAGGAGGGTGGCATGGGACCCCACAGGGGAAGGAAACAACTCCTGGTGGGGGACTCCATTGTTAGGAAGGTAGAACTAGGGGAGGAAGGGGAGAGGGAGGTAAGGTGCCTGCCTGGCGCCATGGCTTGGAGGGACAGGGAGCGAATCCTCAGGATTGCCAGAGCAGCTACACAGGGGAGGGAGCTAGATGTCATTGTCCACCTAGGGACAAATGACCTGGCTAAGAAAGGGACTGGAGCAGTGCAGGAAGAGTTTGTGGAATTGGGGAGGGGTCTTAGACAAGTAGCACGCACGGTAACCTTCTCGGAGGTGCTGCCCATCTATGGCGTAGAAGAGGCTAGGGTGTTCCGCACCATGGGATTTAATCAGTGGTTGAAAAACTGGTGCAGAGCTCAGGGATTTGGCTTCATTGGGGACTGGGAGTCCACCTGGAGTGATGCAAGCCTATACTGGCATGATGGGCTGCATCTGTCTGGGAGGGAACCAGGATCCTAGGTGATAGGTTTAAATGCTTCATTGGCAAGCATTTAAACTAGCCAAGGAGGGAGGCACTGGAAAGGAGCAGGGAAATCCTAGCCCCCAAAAATCACGGTAGTAAGTGTGGTAAACACCAACATAGAGGTGGCAATAGGGAGAAGGGCAGGGGTAAATGGGGAAGTGACAAAGGCAAGAAGGACAGGGATGGGGCAAAAAGGAGTAAGGCCATCAGTAAATGGAGGGTAATGAGTACCAATGCCCGTAGTCTGGGCAACAAGCTCCCTGAGCTGGTGGCCTTGATAGAAGAGGGATACCTGGATATTGTAGCAGTCACAGAAACATGGTACACAGAGAACCATGACTGGGATGTTAACATACCAGGGTACATAACCTACAGGAGAGACAGGCAGAGGAGAAGGGGGGGGAGTAGCTCTCTATGTAAAGGACGGGATAAAAGCAACTGAACAAAAGAGTAAACAGGGAGGAGAGGAGGCACTGTGGGTCACCTTGGAGACTGGAAAGAGCACCATAATCCACTGGGGTTGTGTACAGATCCCCATGTCAGGGGAGGAATGGACAAGGATATGATAGAAGGCATTCTTAGGATGGCAGAGAAAGGGAGATACTGTTGATGGGAGACCTGAATATGCCAGATGTTAACTGGAGCACATTGCTGCAGCCACATCCAAGAACGGGGCCATTCTCGATGCCTACAGGTGGCAGGCCTCAGACAGCTAGTTTGGAACCCACTCATGAGGAGCAATCTTAGACCTCGTACTCTCAAATGGGGGCAGTGAGAGGATCTCAGATCTAGAAGTGGGTTGCCACCTGGGAACAAGTGACCATCAAACAGTGTGGTTCACGTTAAACTCAGCTACAGAGTCAAGCCATACAAAAGTGAGGGTACTGGACTTCAGGAGGGCTGACTTTGGCAAGATGGGAGAGTGCCTCAGAAAATCACCTAGCAAACAGGCTAGAAGGAGGGTGGAGCAACAATGGGGAATCATCAAAACTGCCATCACAGAGGCAACAAGCCTTTGTGTGAAGCAAATAAACAAATCAAAACGAAAGAAAAAGCCACTATGGTTCTCAAAAGAGGTGGCTGGAAAAGTCAGGGAGAAAAAGATAGCATTCAGGAAGTATAAGGAAACACAGAAGGAGCAGGACAGACAGCAGTACCAGTTAAGGCAGAAGGAAGCAGGGAGGGAAGTCAGAATAGCAAAGGCCCAAACTGAGGAAAAGATAGCCAACTCTGTTAAGAAGGGGGATAAAACCTTTTATAGGTACATCAGAGAGCGTAGAAAGACAAAGGGAGGGATAGTGAGGCTGAATAGAATGAATGGTGGGTGGGCAGAGGGGGACAGTGAAAAAGCAGGGATACTGAATGAATATTTCTGCTCAGTATTCACAAAAGAGGAGGGGGAAGTACCTAATTCAATTAACAGAAGCACTCTTGATAGGGGGGTAGATCCCAGCCCTTTCACAGAAGAAAGGGTTCTGAAAGAACTCCTAAAACTGAAGGTGGACAAAGCAATGGGGCCTGATGGAATTCACCCCAGAATTCTAAAAGAATTAGGGGGGGAACTAGTGAAACCACTGACTACTCTTTTTAATAAATCATGGGAGGATGGTGTGGTACCCAAGGACTGGAGGAAGGCAGATGTGATTCCCCTTCACAAAAGTGGGACCAAGACAGAGGCAGGAAACTACATACCTGTCAGTTTGACCTCTGTGGTAGGGAAAGTGATGGAGTCACTTCTGAAGGAAAGAATAGTTGAGTACCTAGAGGCCAGTGGGGCACAGGACCCAAGGCAGCATGGGTTCACAGCGGGAAGGTCATGTCAGACGAATCTAATAGATTTCTTTGACTGGGTGACCAAAGTAGTAGACCAGGGAGGGGCTGTGGACATAGCCTACCTAGTCTTTAGCAAGGCATTTGACACAGTCCCACACAAAAGATTAATAGTCAAATTAACCAGCCTGGGAGTGGGCCCCAGGGTGGTAGCCTGGGTAAAACATTGGCTGGACAACAGGACACAGAAGGTAATTGTAAATGGAGTCCACTCTGAAGAAAGAGGGGTTACTAGTGGGGTACCGCAGGGTTCAGTACTGGGTCCAGTCCTTTTTAATGTCTTTATAAATGACATTGCAGAGGGACTGGAAGGAACAGTATGCCTTTTTGCAGATGACACAAAGATCTGCAACAGGGTTGATACACAAGGAGGCATGGAAAGGATGAGAAGGGACTTGGCAAGGTTGGAGGAATGGTCAGAA
The DNA here is from genome assembly GCA_016271365.2 of Neoceratodus forsteri. NCBI lineage: Eukaryota > Metazoa > Chordata > Ceratodontiformes > Ceratodontidae > Neoceratodus > Neoceratodus forsteri. The sequence goes on from JADMNL010000023.1 coordinate 49,167,436, forward strand.
GTATGGCAGCTAGGACTCAATGCAAGAAGTGCAAAATAATGCACCTGGAAATAAGAACCAAGGAAAGATTACACAATGGTGGGGAGGTAGTAACAACAACAAAAAGAAAGGGACCTGGGGTAATCATATCAGATGACCTTAAGGTTAGCAAGCAATGTGAGAAGGCAGTATGGAGGGTTGGGGGTATACTGGGATGCATAGGGAGAGGCATCACCAGCAGAAAACAGGAAGTTGTTATCCCCCTGTACAGACAGTTGGTAAGACCCCATCTGGAGTACTGCATCCAGTTCTGGAGACCCCATCTCCGCTAGGACATAGACAGGATAGAGGCAGTCCAGAGGAGGGCAACTAAAATGATGCATGGTCTGCATGAGAAGCCATATGAGAAGAGACTAAAGGAGCTTAACATGTATACCCTTGAGGAAAGAAGGGAGAGGGGGGACATGATAGAAACTTTTAAGTACCTCAGTGGAATCAACAAAGTCCAGGAGGGTAGCATCTTTCAGAAAAAGAGATGTGCAAGAACAAGGGGACACAATTTAAATATGGGGGGGCAGTTCCGGGGCAATGTGAGGAAGTATTTTTCACAGAGAGGTAGTGAATGCATGGAACAGCCTTCCTGAGGAGGTTGTGGGGTCTAAAACTGTGGGAGAATTCAAGAATGCATGGGACAGACATAAGGCAATTCTTGTGGGGGGTAGGAAGAAATAGGCTGTTGGTTAACTAGGATCTGCGGCCTATCTTGTAGGTAAGGAAATGGGCAGACTAGGTGGGCCAAGCGGTCCTTATCTGCTGTCAAAGTCTATGTTTCTATGTTTCTATCCCGTCCCCGAACTTGCATGGCAAAAGGTAGCAGCTGACATTTTCGACTTCAAGGCTCGCCTATTCTTAGTCATTGTGGACTGTTCCTCTAAGTAGCCCGAGGTTCTGAAGCTGACAGACAAAACGGCACAGTCAGTAATTGCCAATATGAAAGCTGTATTTGCCCAACGTGGCATACCCAAAGAGCTCATCAGTGATCATGTGCCATTTGCCAGCTGAGAATTCCACAACTTTGCAAAAGAGTGGGGAATCAAGCTCGCCACATCAAGCCCCACGTATTCTCAGTTCAATGGAATGGCTGAAAGAGCAGCTCAGACTGTGAAAGCTCTACTTAAAAAGTCTGAGGAAGCAGGTACAGATGCTCACTTGGCTCTGTTAGAGTACAGAAACATTCATGTGGCAGGAATTCCCTACTCACCAACTCAAATGTCGATGGGCAGGATGCTGAGGGCACGACTTCCAGTGACCAAAGACCTACTACGACCAAAGATTCCCATCACAGTCAGGGAAAGGCTGGTAATAGCACAATCCCATCAGAAAGAATACTATGATCGCACAGCAAAGCCTTTACTACCATTGCGCCCTGGTGACTTGGTTAAGATGGAAACAGATCATTGATGGCAAACTGCTAGAGTAGAATCGAACTATTCATACCTTAGGTCCTTCAAAGTAGTCACTCCTGAAGGGACCGTTTTCAGGAGAAGGCATTTACAGAAATTTAAAGGGCTGCCAAATAATGGAACAGGTGAGGTAGAAGAGCCTTATCCAGAAGATACTGAATCTCACCATGATGCAGTGCCGCATTGTGAGCCAACAGAGCCGACTGAGCGCCACTACCAGAACCAGTGAATGTTACAACCAGAGGAAGACCTGTGCATCTATCTCGTGGATTCAAAGACTATGAGTTATAAAGAGACACTACTAGAAAGTGACTCTAAAAGCAAAAAAATGTTGAGCCGTGTTGTAAGGCATGGTTCCTAGGTTTCTAAAGTTATAAAAGTTACAGAATTTAATGATCACTAATATGCTATACTACTTGTTTATAATTAGCTTTAAAACTAAAGAGGGGAGATGTAGTATATGCTACTGTGCCTTTAAGATTTGCAAGGTACAGAGCCAGGATCATGTGACTAGCAGAAGTCTTAGTGTGGGGTGGACATGTTGTTGCATTGTGTTGTATGGAGTCTTGTGTGATGCAGTTAATAAATGTAGTAGCTAGAAGCTACTAGAAGTTAACCCAGTATGTGGTCTCAGTCATTCTAAAAGTTAAGAACATAACACCTATAAAGCAGGTATTTAACCTCGGAACAGCATGCCAAAAGAGCATTTATTTCTTTGAGTGGGAAGTTCCTCTAATCCCAGAGGTATCACCGTGGGCTGGAACTTCCCTTGCCAGCACCCATCGATTCTCCTAATAGCCTCATCTCAGTGAAGGCCTACCAGATCGCATTCCGTACATGACCATGTGTGCTAGCTGGTGACCCACGATCTGTCCACTTGGATCCAGCTCCTGTTGGGACAGATAGTGGACACTGCCCTGCATCAGATTCAGCTTCTCTTGCTTGGAGATGGATCTCCCACCCTGTCTTGCTGTTTTAATTTCAACCTATCCCACCTGCTGTCGTCCTTGCACAAATTTGCACAGCCCAGTCTACAGGGTCACCGTCCCCCAGCAGTAAACCCTTCAGTGTCTTCAGGGAACCACCACAGGCTCAAAGGCCATCAGGTGATCTCCTCTGATGGGGAACTCCCTCATGGTGTTCCCGCACTCTCCTGTTGGCCCCCTACTACACCCCTCTATTGGCAGCTCCAACTTGACTCACAGATTCCCCAGCGACTGTGGATCTGTCCCCAGCACCTCAGGTCCCTCCCTGGTAGCCACCAGAGTCTCTCTCACTGTTCATGTGATGCCTGTGACTGAGTGACCCCTGTCACAGTGGACACCCTGGGATAAACTGAAACCCCTTCCCCAAGCAGTTTATATGTTTTGTATAATGTCCAACATTCTGATCAGCTGGTTATAAATTAAGTGCTGAAGTGCTTATAAAGCTTTCTGTGCATATTAACCTAAAAACAAAACTAAGAGTACAGTTACAAAATGAGAGGGCTGTCTTAATATAAGAATAACGAAAACATGTATCTGCTTTTTCTAGATGTTAGCAACCCTCTTCTAAGATATATTTTGCAGCAGATAGCATGGGGTAATAGGACCCTGCAGGAGAGTTTAAGAGAGCATAGAATGTTCTGACCTCGGCTCTGACCTTTAACAATGTTGTAAAAAGTTATGTAATGTGCTCCAGGTGCCAAATAACTGTTCTCTGTGATGCAACAGTGGCACCTAGTGGCTAGTTTTATGTTATGTCTGTTGTTAATCAAAAGGCAGTGAAAATTGTTTTTCCAGCGTCTGGTGAGCTTATAAAAAGTCCTACCTCAGTGCTGAGAGAGGACAGACAGAGTGGTCAGTTGAATACTGACTGAGGAAGGTGAAAGACTTCCTGGTAGTATGTGTTTTCACACTGTTAGGCTGAAGAAAAGCCTTGGAAACTGTTGAAGCTAAGCAGTTGTCTGACATTTTGCTTTCTGTATATTTTACTTGACGAAAATAAAATAACAAACGCAGTTGTGCTTTTTTTATGCACCTGACTTGTGGTCTGCCTGAAATTGTGGTATCCTAAACCCATGCCCGGTGACAGTGCCCTTGAAGCCTTTAAGGTGTCCTGGACCTCTGACACATTTGGTGCCCCGAGAGTGGCTGGCACCCAGCTTCTGCTCATGCTATGCATAAGGAGCCTTCCCTCCCAGTGCCACGTGTGTCCCTGGCCTGCATCCTCTACCCAGCTCCCACCTGGGATGAAACCTGACCACTAATTCTCCCTGCTTCTGTAAGGCAAGAATTGCATGGTGGGCACCAGCCATGGCCACCCTCCTTGCCACTCTGGATGACACCCCTGGTACCCAAAGCCACCCAACACTAGCAGTCTTCATCTTGGACATGCTGGCTGATACCAGACTGGCACCCTACATATGATGTTCAAGTCTGTTCCCCACCTGGCACCCTGAAGAGCACCTACCTGGGAATGGCCCCCTCAACTCCTTATGCTAAAGTTCCCAAGATTTTAGCTTCAAGCATCAAAACCATGGGTGCTATGAGGGAGGGCACACTATTTTATCTTTTCTCTAGCTCGTCCTCCCATCTATACCCTTGGGGATGATGCCAGAGCATCAGACCCCATGGGCTCATTCTGGTGAACAACCACCTCCTGCTGCTGTTAGGAAAGGGGTTCTTACACCCCAACCCCCAATGAAATCATGTCCTTCCTTAGAAATGTTAGGGTGGGGCAGATGCAGACGCTGAACACACCACTCAAGGTGCGAAGCCCTGAGGCATTCTGGGTATGCTGTTTTGTAAAGCTGCTGGCTGTATTTGATCTTAGCACACTTCTGTATGTGTTTGTAATAAAATAAATTACGTATGCAGCAAGAACTTCTATGAGTGCTGCTCCTTCTGTGATCCTGTACGATGTAGACAGGGCTGGCTGCCTCACGAATCCACACCCCCCCATCCTGCTGTAGTGCAAACAAACAACTGTATTACCTAAAGTGGAGGGCTAATAACTGCCGAGTGGTCCAGTGCCCCCATCTTGTTTTGCTGTCCCCCATTGTCCCTAGTGCCTAGTTAATTCCCCCTCCATCACCATGTCTGATCGAAATGGAAAAATATGACGTTCTAAGTGTCAGAATCCCTGCCCCACCTAAACACTCCTTCTAGTCTGTAAGCCTGTGCATTCTTTAGTACTGCTTTACCAGTTCCACCAGGGGAGGGGGGGCATTGTGGCTGTGATAGGAAGTGCAGGTGCTTGTGAGCCACTAAGCATACCTCAGTTTCTCATTAGCATGCTAGTTCTAAAATTATCCAGGATGGGCCTGCCTTTTTCCACAGACTTTCTCAATGCACAGAGCAACAGTGCAGGGAAACACTTTTGACCCCATTGTGTATATTGTAATAGGCTGCAACATCGTACTGTGGCACAAAGTGGACCTTGTGACCACTGTGTGCCACAAATGTGCAACTGTCTGGGGTCTCACAATGACAGAAAAGCTGTAAATGGTGTTTGTAGTTTTTGTTTTAATATGATTTTTATTGAACAAATCTGCACAGTTCAATACATAGTACAACCCTAGGCAGTCCATAGAGTCATCCAGTCCACTTTAGCTAACAAACCTTGTTGCCATCTACTAAAGATGGGGTTTCAGGTGGCTCTGTGGATACCACAGGGGGATCAATGCTAACAGTGGAGTTTCATGTGGCCCAGGTGGATACTGGGGTGGGGGGGGCACTACCAACAGCAGGGTTTCAGGTAGTCCAGTTGGAGATCACAGGTGGATCAGCCCCAATGGTGGGGTTTCAGGTAGTCTACGGGGATCAGTGCCAATGGTGGGGTTTCTGATTGTCCAGTAGTATACCGCTGGGGTATCAGTACCAATGGTAGAGTTTCAGGTGGTCCAGTTGGATACCACAGGGGGATCAATACTAATAGCAGGGTTTCAGGCAGTCCAGTTGGATACCACAGGGGGATCAGTCCCAACCGTAGGGGTTTCAGGTGGTCTAGCTGGATACCGCAGGGGGATGAGGTCCAACAGTGGGGTTTCAGGTGGTCCAATTGGATACAACAGGTAGATCATCCCCAATTGTGGAATTTCAAGTGACCCATTTGGATACCCCAGGTGGATCAATAGCAACAGTGGGGTTTCAGGTGGTGTAGCTGGACACCACAAGGGGACCATTACCAACTGTGGGGTGTCTGGTAGTCCATTTGGATACCACAGGGGGATCAGTACCAACAGTGGGGTTTCAAGTAGTCCAGTTGGTTACCACAGAGGAATCAGTCCCACTGATGGGGTTTCAGGAGGGCCAGTTGGATACCACAGGTGGATTAGCCCCAATGATGGGGTTTCAGGTGGTCCAGTTGGATATCTCAGAGGGATCAGTACCAATGGTAGGGTTTCAGGTGATCTAGTTGGATACATCAGGGAGATCAGTACCAACGGTGGGGTTTCAGGTGGTCTAATTGGATATCATGGAGGTATCAGAGCCATCAGTGAGGTTACAAGTGGTCCATTTGAATACCACAGGGGGATCAGTACCAATGGTGGTGTTTCAGGTGAACCACATAAATACCACAGGGGGATCAGTACTAGCAGTGGGGTTTGAAGTGGCTCAGTTGGATACCACAGGGGAATCAGTCCCAATCACTTGTATATGAGAATTTCTACAGTCCCTGGACATCTTCCAGATACATTTTATAGTGTCCACTTACCCCTTAGCGCTGGTGCCCAGGGAGGCTCTGGTATTGTCCGGAACAGCACCCTTTTCCCTGGGGGTGTCCTCTTCCTTGACATTCACCCTTACAAGAGACACAAAGGATAACCCCCATCACATGATACCCAACTCATCAGCAATTATTACATTTTACATTCTCTAGCCAGTTAGAGACATCATATCTGGTCATCACAGTTTCATGTGCACAACTTGGAGGGAAAAGGAAAGTGTCTAAAATCAAAACAAAAAATTTATATCAAATGCATGCTGAAAATAGAAAATAGAGGTAAAATTATTGTTTCAACCATAGGTCTTCTGGAATTCTCTCTAAAGAGACTATGGTAAAGTGGTGTTGGTACTAGCAAAGTTGCGTTGATCAAAAGGTTGACTGTAACTCTATTTTCAGCGTGCACGGATTATTACCTTTTTATTTTGTTTGCAGCCCCCATGCTGATGCAGCACCTTGTTTTTTTTCTGTTCTTACATTTTATGATCTAAAATCTCTCTCTTATATTTAACTGAAATATAGTTTAATTAAAAGTTTAAAAACTGTTAATAGTAAGTCAGGGCTGTACTTACGAAGCCGGTGGACATACAAGTGACTCAGAGCACAGCTGGTCCACTTGGTACAGTACAGTAGCTCCACACCCTTCATCTACTCCAAGATACGAGACATGTGATCCCAACATAGCTCACCTGTGGAGCTCCAGCCCCCCCACACCACACACACACACACACTGCTCGTGGTCAAGATTCAAGCAATTTGTGTATAGCTGGTCCACATACATAACGCCACACCCTCCTTTCATTCCAGGCCAGGAAACATGATCAGTGCATAGCTATCCTGTGCAGCTCCGCACCCTCCCCTACTGTCTAGGGTCAAGATACACGTGATTCGCACATAGCTAACCCAGGCAGCTCCGCACCCTTCTACACCAGAGGGTTGGAATACATGGGACTTGCTCATAGTTTCCTCTCTCATCGTGATTTGCTCCACCTTAGCCAAAGCTCACTTCCAGGTGACTTAGGAGCACAGGGCTCCTTCAGAAAGAAACTTCGCCAAGCAGTAGTCGCCAATGCCTCCTGTGACTGCCGTGCATAAAACAACTTGGGCCTGTTTCTCCTTCGCCCCACCCACCCTTCCTGCACCTTACCATCCCACCATTACACTACCCTATAACTTACCTGCCTTCCTGAGGTCCCATTAACCAATCCCAGCATCAGACTCTGCTTGCTGCTCCATAGAGGGCATCATCAGTTTCTGCACTGATTGCCTCACTGGAGTGCACTCTTAAACTGAATGACACAGCCCATGTTTGTCTGCTGATATTCCCCTCCTGACAAGCCCCCCCCCCTCGATCAGACAATGTGTTTGGCTGTATCCCTACTCTGGAACAATGTTTGGCTCTAGCCCTTAGCTTCTGTCTATCCTGTAAGACTATGTCCCTAGTTGTTGTCTTTCCCTCATTTTGTCTCTGACAATGTCACTTGGCTGCATCTTTTTCCTCCTGTAGCCGGATTCCAACCCTAATGTCCTTCCTTGCTAGTTAAGCTTACTCCTAGCCACTGTATGTCTGCAAAATACCTGTTTTTGTAACTTAAATCCATATGTGCTTATTTTATTGTTACCTTTACTCCTAGGATCACTATGTATTTTCTCACTATACCATTTGTTTCTGTTCTTTGATATGACATGGAGCCTATGTAAAAGAGCCTTTGGCTCAAAGGTATGAATTCCAAGACTGAAATAAATAAATAAATAAATAAATAAATAAATAAAATGATAAAAACAGGGGGTTAAGTGATTTCCTCATGGTCACACAGCATGCAAGTGGATGTTGTGGGATTCAAACCCTAGTCTGCTGGGTCTCCAGGTTCATTGCTTGGTGCTGTAACCTCTAGGCTGTACTGCCTTCCAAAATACACAAGTGACTTGTGCATAACTGGCCCATGTATCTCCCCACCCCTTTACCAGTTAGAGCTGGGTACAAGTGAATCATGTTTGTAACATGGCATAAAAGAGAAGTGTGGAATTAAGGCAACCTCATTGGACAAAATGCACCACATGATCAAAGTTGGAGCAGGGATTAATCACTGGTAATGCCTGCTCCAACTATTAACCACGGGGTCACCGGGTTAAACTCTAGCACCACTAGCTGTCACAGCATGAAATGTAGTATATCCGACAAAGCAGCAGACCACAGGAAAGACATCACGGCGAACACGCAGGATCTCACCGCTCAGACACAAAGCCAAATAGTTGCAGCGAACAGAATGGAAACAACAACGATGCAAGTATTTCCCCATTACAAGCACATTAATGCCCTCCGGAGTCGGCTTACTTAGAATTAATGCGAGGTTGGTGGTTGTAGGTACCTGCCCAAGGCCTTGTGCCACAACCCCTCCAACCATGCATTAATTCCCCAGTAGAAGCCTCCTTCATCGGGCATTAATGCTTACATAGCTGCTCCATGCAGCTCTGCACTCCCTTAACACTTAGTGTTGGGATACAAGTGAATCGTGTATAGCTGCTCCATGCAGCTCTGCACCCACTTATCATCTAGAGTTGGGATACAAGTGAATCGTGTACAGCTGTTCCGTGCAGCTCCACCACCCCCACTGCTTAGAGCTGGGATACAAGTGAACCGTGTATAGCTGTTCCATGCAGCCTCTGCACCCCCCTGCATCTTAAGGTTGGGTACAAGTGAATTGTGTATACTGCAGCTGTTCCATGCAGTTCTGCACCCCCTTATCACATAGGGTTGGGATACAAAGGAACTGTGTATAGCTGTTCCATACAGCTCTGACCCCCCCCACCACTTAGGACTGGGTACAAGTGAATTGTGTATAGCTGTTTCATGCAGCTCCACTCCCCTTATCACTTAGGGCTGGGATACAAAGGAACTGTGTACAGCTGTTCCATGCAGCTCTGACCCCCCCACCACTTAGGACTGGGTACAAGTGAATTGTGTATAGCTGTTTCATGCAGCTCCACTCCCCTTATCACTTAGGGCTGGGATACAAGTGAACCATGTATAGCTCTTCCTTGTAGCTCTGCACCTCCTTACTGCTTAGGATTCGGTACAAGTGAATCATGTATAGCTGTTCCATGTAGCTCTGCACCCCCTACCATTCAGGGTTGGGTACAAGTGAATTGTGCATAGCTGTTCCATGCAGCTCAGCACCACCCTACTGCTTAGGGTTATGATACAAGTGAATTGTGTATAGCTGTTCCACGGAACTCTGCACCCCCTCACTGCTTAAAGTTGGATAAAAGTGAATTGTGTATAGCTATTCTGTGCAGCTCTGCACACCCCCTACTGCTTAAGGCTGGATACGAGCGGATTGTGTATAGCTGTTCCATGCAGCTCTGACCCCCACCTACCACTTAGGGCTGGGTACAAGTGAATTGTGTATAGCTGTTCCATGCAGCTCTGTACCCCCCCCACCGCTTAAGGTTGAGATACATGTGAATCATGTACAGCTGTTCCATGCTGAGAGAACAGACAGAACACCAGGAGGAAGGAGCTACTGGTATAACTAAAACTTTTCTACTGGGACTAAGAACTAGAACTCTTGTACTGGGACCTTCAATTTAGGGTAAAAAAAAAAGAGTTAAGTGTGTTTGTCAGAGGTAATCGAAGTAAATTGTTATCTGTTATCTGTGTACTTATCTAGGTGCTTGTTACAGGTGTCAGAAGGGAATTGTTATCTGTGAAATTAACTAAGTGTAGAAAGATTTGCAAAGTATGGGGAGTGGCTTAGCTAGAAGGATCCAGGTTAAAACCAGATTTAAACACTGCCCTAGATAGCTTCTGCCAGAGAACAGACAGAACACCAGCAGGAAGGAGCTACTGGTATAACTAAAACTTTTCTACTGGGACTATATTGCCCTCCTTCCCTCCCCTCAACCCTAAACCAGTTCTACTTTTATAGGCACAGGATTTAACTGACAACAGCAACTTCCTGTTTGGGAGCATGAAGTGAGTGATCACAGAGCCCCCAAAGACTCACCATCCTAGAAGGGCAAGAGTAGCTCTCCGTCCCCCCTAGCTGCTGGAGGTCTGACTCTGAGCAAGTAAGGAGACTACTGAAAAATATAGGAACTTATTGTCTCAGAACAGGAAGATCAGGAGCTAAAAGGGCACAGAGGCAGTAAGTAAGTAGGGAGAGAAAAAAAAAGAAATAAACAAACAGAGGAAAGAGTAAGTATTCCAAACAACAGTTAGGGGGTCAGAAAAAAGACATGATGGGAGTGGTGCAGTGCAGTAGCTGTGGAGCAGCAGTCTTCCAGGAGACGTTCTGGAGGATGCAGTGTTGTCCCATCTGCAGGCACCTCTCTGGGCAGAGGGAGGAGGTTGCTCATCTCCAGGCTGAGTTGGCCAGGATTTGTGGGACCTCTTCTCCCACCCAGGGACCACCAGGGTCACTGCCGTTGCCTCAGAGGTTGCCAACAAAGAGGAGCGGTTGGACCACAGTGGGCTCAGGGAGGGTGAGGGTGGTGGAACACAGGTGCATCCCTCCAGTTGTACCTCTCCACAATTTCTATGCCATTCTGGAAAAGTGTGGTTCCTCTATGGAGGCACCCACAGTGAAGACCAAGGAGGATGCTGGGAACCTCCACAAAGGAGACCCACAGGAGGGTGGCATGGGACCCCACAGGGGAAGGAAACAACTCCTGGTGGGGGACTCCATTGTTAGGAAGGTAGAACTGGGGGAACAAGGGGAGAGAGAGGTAAGGTGCATGCCTGGCACCATGGCTTGGAGGGACAGGGAGCAAATCCTCAGGAGCAGCTGCACAGGGGAGGGAGCTGGATGTCATTGTCCACCTAGGGACAAATGACCTGGCTAAGAAAGGGATCAGAGCAGTGCAAGAAGCATTTGTGGAGATGGGGAGGGGCCTTAGACAAATAGCACACATGGTAACCTTCTCGGAGGTGCTGCCTGTCTATGGCACGGGTGAGACTAGGGTGCTCCACACCATGGGATTCAATCAGTGGTTGAAAAACTGGTGCAGAGCTCAGGGATTTGGCTTCATTGGGGACTGGGGGTCCACCTGAAGGGATGCAGGCCTACACTGGTGTGATGGTCTGCATCTGTCCAGGAGGGGAACCAGGATCCTAGGTGATAGGTTTAAATACTTCAGTGGCAAGCATTTAAAATAGCCAAGAGGGGAGGCATTGGAAAGGAGCAGGGAAATCCTAGCCCCCCCAAAAAATCAGGGTACTAAGTGAGGTAGACACCAACATAGAGATGTCGATAGGGAGAAGCGCAGGGGTAAATGGAGAAAGTGACAAACACAATAAGGACAGGGATGGGGCAAAAAGGGGTAAGGCCATCAAGAAATGGAGGGTAATGAGTACCAATGCCCGTAGTCTAGGCAACAAGCTCCCTGAACTGGTGGCCTTAAAGGAAGAGGGATATCTGGATATCATAGCAGTCACAGAAACATGGTACACAGAGAACCATGACTGAGATGTTAACATACCATGGTACACAACCTACAGGAGAGACAGTCAGGGTGGGGGGGAGTAGCTCTCTATGTAAGGGAAGGGATAAATCAACTGAACAAAAGAGTAAACAGGGAGGAGAGGAGGCACTGTGGGTCACCTTAGAGACTGGAAATGGCACCACAATCCGCACAGGGGTTGTATACAGACCCCCATGTCAGGGGGAGGGAATGGACAAGGATATGATAGAAGGCATACTTAGGATGGCAGAGAAAGGGGAGATATCATTGATGGGGGACCTTAATATGCCAGATGTTAACTGGAGCACCTTTGCTGTAGCCACACCCAAAATCAGGGCCATTCTTGATGCCCTTTAGGTGGCATGCCTTAGACAGCTAGTTTTGGAACCTACTCATGAGGGAGCAATCTTAGACCTCGTACTCTCAAATGGAGACAGTGAGAGGATCTCAGATCTAGAAGTGGGTAGCCATTTGGGAACAAGTGACCACCAAACAGTGTGGTTCACGATAAACTCAGCTACAGAGTCAAGTCATACAAAAGTGAGGGTTCTGGGCTTCAGGAGGGCTGACTTCGGCAAGGTGGGAGAGTGCCTTGGAAAAGCACTAGCAAACAGGCTAGAAGGAGGGGTGGAGCAACAATGGGGAAATATCAAAACTGCCATCACAGAGGAAACAAGCCTTTATGTGAAGCAAATAAACAAATCAAAACAAAAGAAAAAGCCATTATGGTTCTCAAAAGAGGTGACGGTGAAGGTTAGGGAGAAAAAGATAGTATTTAGGAAGTATAAGGAAACAAAGAAGGAGCAAGACAGAGAACTGTACCAGTTAAGACAGAAGGAAGCAGGGAGGGTAGTCAGAATAGCAAAGGCACAAACTGAGGAAAAGATAGCCAACTCGGTTAAGAAGAGGGATAAAACCTTTTATAGGTATATCAGGGAGCGTAGAAAGACAAAGGGAGGGATAGTGAGGCTGAATAGAATGGATGGAGGGTAGGCAGAGGGTGACAGTGAAAAAGCAGGGATACTGAATGAATACTTCAGTTTAGTATTCACAAAAGAGGAAGTGGGGGAGGTGCCTAATCCAATTAACAGAAGCACTTTGGAAAGGGGGAGTCGATCCCAGTCCTTTCACAGAAGAAAGGGTTCTGAAAGAACTCCTAAAACTGAAGGTGGACAAAGCAATGGGGCCAGATGGAATTTGCCCCAGAATTCTAAAAGAATTAAACAGAGAACTAGTGACACCACTGACTACCCTTTTTAACAAATCATGGGAGGATGGTGTGGTACCTGAGGACTGGAAGAAGGCTGATGTGATTCCCCTTCACAAAAGTGGGACCAAAACAGAGGCAGGAAACTACAGACCTGTCAGTTTGACCTCTGTGGTAGGGAAAGTGATGGAATCACTTCTAAAGGAAAGAACTGTTGAGTACCTAGAGGTCAGTGGGGCTCAGGACCCAAGGCAGCATGGGTTTACATCGGGAAGGTCATGGCAGATGAATCTAATTGATTTCTTTGACTGGGTGACCAAAGTAGTAGACCAGGGAAGGGCTGTGGACATGGCCTACCTAGACTTTAGCAAGGCATTTGACACAGTCCCACACAAAAGATTAGTAGTCAAATTAACCAGCCTGGGAGTGGGTCCCAGGGTGGTAGCTAGGTAAAACATTGGCTGAACAACAGGACACAGAAGGTAATTGTAAATGAGTCCTCTGAAAGAAAGAGGGTTACTAGTGGGGTACATGAGTTCAGTACTGGGTCCAGTCCTTTTATATGTCTTTATAGTGACATTGCAGAGGGACTGGAAGGTAAAGTATGCCTCTTTGCAGATGACACAAAGATCTGTAACAGGGTTGACACACAAGGAGGTGTGGAAAGGATGAGAAGGGACTTGGCAAGGTTGGAGGAATGATCAGAAGTATGGCAACTTGGATTCAATGCAAAGAAGTGCAAAGTAATGCACCTGGGAAACAAAAACCCTGGGAGGATTACACATTGGGGTGAGGAGGTAGTAACAACAACAAAAGAAAGGGACCTGGGGTAATCATATCAGATGACCTTAAGGTTGGCAAGCAATGATGAGAAGGTGGTAGGGAGGGCTGGGGGATACTGGGATGTATAGGGAAAGGCATCACCAGCAGAAAACAGGAAGTTGTTATCCCCCTGTACAGACAGTTGGTGAGACCCCCATCTGGAGTACTGCATCCAGTTCTGGAGACCCCATCTCCGCAAAGACATAGACAGGATGGAGGCAGTTTAGAGGAGGGCAACTAAAATGGTACAAGGTCTGCAAGAGAAGCCATGTGAGGAGAGACTAAAGGAGATTAATATGTATACCCTTGAGGAAAGGAGGGAGAGGGGGGACATGATAGAAACATTTAAGCACCTCAGTGGAATCAACAAAGTCCAAGAGGGTAGCATCTTTCAGAAATAGAGATGTGCAAGAACAAGAGGACACAATTTGAAGATAGAGGGCACGCTCAGGGCAATGTGAGAAGTATTTTTCACAGAGAGGTGGTGGACATGGAACAGCCTTCCTGAGGAGGTTGTGGGCTCTAAAACTGTGGGAGAATTCAAGAATGCATGGGATAGACATAAGGCAATTTTTGTGGGGGTTAGGAAGAAATAGGCTGTTGGTCAAATAGGATCTGCAGCTTATCCTCTAGGTAGGGAAATGGGCAGACTAGGTGGGCCAAGCGGTCCTTATCTGCCGTCAAATTCTATGTTTCTATGCACCTCCCCCCACTGGTTAAAGCTGGAATACATGTGAATCATGTACAGCTGTTCCATGCAGCTCACACCCCCTTACCATTTAGGGTTGTGGTACAAGTAAATTGTGTATAGCTATACAGCTCTGACCATCCTACCACTTAGTATTGAGTACAAGTGAAAAAGGAATGGGTTACCTCTGATTTGAAATGAAAAAAGAGATAGGGCCTGGAAAACTTATAGGGATTGTAGAGAGCCACAATCTCTTGTTGATTTTAGATATTGGTAAAATGAGTGTAAATCAGAAATTAAAAAGGCAAAAGTAAACTACATAGAAGTTGACGGCAGAAGGAGACCACCAGGTCCATCTAGTCTGCCCATTGTCTTTTAGCCTAGCCTTCTAACTGCCCTTAGGTTTGAGGGCTTCTTTGTATTTGTCCCAAGCATTCTTGAAACCTACCACTGTGCTTGCCCCCACCACCTCTGCAGGCAGGCTGTTCCAGGCATCCACCACTCTTTCTGTGAAGAAAAACTTCCTGGTGTTGGCGGAGAACTGCCCACCTTGCAGCCTTAGATCATGTCCCCTGGTTCTGCTACCCTTCTTAAATTGGAAGAGATCATCTATCTGCACCTGGTTTATGCCTTTTATGTGTTTGAATGTTTCGATCATGTCACCCCTCTCTTCTCTGTTCCAGGGAATACATGTTCAGTTCTTTCAGGCTATCTCCATAGGACATCTCAAGCAGCCCCTGAATCATTTTTGTTGCCATTCTCTGCACTACTTCAGTGAAAAGCAACAAAAGACCTGGGCAATTCAAAAAACATATGGGCAAACCTTAACTCCCTTCTTGGAAAGGAAAACAAAACAGAAATTTCAGCCCTAAGAAAGGAACAAGAAGTGATAAATTGCCCCAAGCAGATCTCTGAAAACGAATATTTTGGAAACTTAGAAAAGTTTAGGCCTGAGTCATCCATTAATATGTCTTGTTTTGGAAATAAGAGTTCAAAGGTAACCAATAATCCCAAACTCATTTTCGTCTAATCTCCCCCAGTACAGTTTACAAATATGTTAATAAGTACAATCCCAGGCCCAATGTTGGTGTGAACGAGACTGATTTGAAATAATTAAGCTGACAATTTCCAAACTAGCCAAACCAATTTCTCTATTGTTTAACTATTCTCTTGGGCACAGTATTTTTCCTGCAAAATGGAAATTGTCCACAATTAGACCAATTTTTAAAAATGGAAATAGGGATGACATGGCCAGTTATAGATCCGTTTCCTTATTGTCCCGCCTTTCCAAAATATTTGAGCGAATAATTTTTGACCAGGGTACAACCTTCTTGGAAGATTATAATATAATATCAGATACACAGCATGGTTTCAGGACCAAACACAGCACCACAGCAGACTGAGGTTAACAAGCAGCATCCAAAGTGACATCAATAAAGGACATTTTGCTGCTGGAATTTTTGTTAACCTCACCAAGGCTTTCAATTTGGTAGACCACTCTTGTTGTTAGAAAGACTGATTGAAAGTCATTTTTCAGTTGATAACACTAATTGGTTTTCAAGTTATCTTTCAGAAAGATGTCAAGTGACTTCTGCATCTGGATGTTCATCTGACCCTTTACCCAAACATTGTGGAGTTCCGGAAGGATCCATTTTGGGTCCTCTTTTATTTACACTTTTTTTTAATTCCTTGCCAACATCTTGCAAGTACTCAGAGGTAATTTTGTATGCAGATGATGTGGCAATAATAAAAATGTATCCAGATGTAAACAAAGCCATTGACCAAGTACAGACTGACTTTAACTCGCTCCAGGTATGGTTAACAAATAAAAAGATGGCCCTCAATACCAAAAAAATGAAATATGTGATATCTGAAGGCTCAAGGATGGTAGGGCCTATAGAAAAAGTGACATGTGAAATTAACAGTAATCCATTGGAGTGAGTGAGTGAATAGTTTTAAGTACCTCGGTGTAGACACTGATGAGGCCTTGACCTTTGAATGTCATATTGAATCAGTAATTAAGAAGGTCCACCAGAGGCTGGGTGCCCTCTTCAGGATCAAGAACTGTTTTTCCAGAGTCCAGGAAACTTTTAGCCAGTAGCTCCCTGTTCTCTATGGTAGATTATGGACTTATTGTTTATTATGTTGCCAATGATACTGTTATTTCAAGTTTGAGAGTGGCCTATAACAGTATATGCAGATTTATTACTAATTTACAAAGAGTATACCCATCACTGTGATTTATATTATGTTGCTGGCTGCTTGTTTTTGTACGCTAGGTTCAAGTCAAAAGTGATTATGTTAATGCACAAAAAGTCTTTGGGTTTACTTCCTAAAATGATTTCAGCCTTATTTAGGACAAATCTATACTCCCATGATACCAAATCAGCCTCATTTAGACAATACATTGTCCCCTGTTTTAAAAAAATCTTGTAGTCAGAGGTCCTTTTTATATGAAGGTCCATTGTACTATAACTCCCTCCTAGCAGAGATAAGAGATGTTATCACAATCTCAATTTTCAAAAGTCTAGCAAATGATTATTTAAGTCTAAAAACTTTGTGTCGATGTTTTGATACTGACTGAATGTATTGACTTGTCTATATTTGTATTTTTTAATTTGTATTATTTGTATTTGTAATTTACTGTGTTTTGCGGTTGTATGTAAAACTTGTCACCAATAAAAATGGGCATTTATGCTCATTGGCTTACAAGTATAAAAAATAAAAATGAATGAATGAATCATGTATAGCTATTCCATGCAGTTCTGTACCCCTCACCACCTAGGCCTGGGATCCAAGGGAATTATGTACAGCTGTTCTATGCAGCTGACCCTCCTGCTGCTGAGGGCTGGGATACAAGTGACTTGTGCACATCTGGCCTATGTAGCCCTGCATCTTTCACCCACTCAGGTCTGGAAACTTGATCAGCATAAAGCTGGATCATGCAGCTCAGCACTTCCTCTCCTTCCATGCTTAGAGTAGAGACACAAGTCACTTGTGCATATCTGGCCCACATAGCTCCACCCTCTACCAGTTAGGATAGGGTTACAAGTGAACTACGCATTGCTGGACCACATAGCTTACACCCTGCATCCACTCCAGAATAGGAAAAAAGAGATTCACACATCGCTGATCCACGCAGCTCTGCCTCCCTCCCCCACTGCTTAGGGTCAAGATTCAAGAGGCTCATGCATAGCTGGCCCAGATAGCTCCACACCCTCCTTCCACACCAGGTTAAGAAACATGTGATCAGCTCTGCACCCCACATTGTGCTGGGCCAACATACATGCAATTGGCATATAGGCCTGAAGTTCCTCTTGTTAAAAAAAAAATCTTCTGTATCATGTAAAATATTTTAGTGTTACAGTATTTGTTACCAACAGTACACAGTGTGAGCATTTTGTTTCATAGGACTCCATGCCAGACTAGAGGACTGTGGAGTGACTTACCTTTGTGCTATAAAGGCTGGAGCTGTCATGTCTTGTGTTGGGCTGCAGTAAAGGACAGAAAAAAATCAAATGAGATGCCGCGGATAAGCATTTTGCCAGCTGCTCATCCTCCATTATCAGTGCTTTGTGTCAAAGACTTCACTACTATAGCTGATCCTTGGAGTTACTAGAGTTGGATGGGGATAGCAGTGAGGATCATGGTTTAATTTGCAGTGCCATTACTGCTTGAGACCCACATTTACCATTAGAGGCCCTCTGTTATAGCTTGAGCCCCTCTATTAACTTTTGAGATTCTTCATTACTGCTTGAGACCCATATTTACCATAAGAGACCCCCTGTTACTGCTTGAGCCCCTCTGTTAACATTCGAGACCCTCCGTTGCTGCTTAAGACTCACAGTTACTGTTTGAGCTCTGTCATTACTGTTTGAGCCCCACAGTTACTGTTTCTGCCCCACTATTGTTGCTGCTACCCCTCTGTTACCATTCAAGACCCTCGAAGAGTTTGCTCTGACAGGGTATTCTCTGTCCATTCTGGGATCTCCCCAGTGGGGCAAGATCAGCCCTGCAGTGGTGGGCCTTGTGTGGACAGAGGTAGTCCTATTGTTTGGGGGAAGTTTCGGATGGTGGAGGTGGCAGACGTTGTTGCGGTAATCTCAAAGTTGTGACCCACCTTTTGTGAACTGAACCCTGGCCCAACTTGTCTCCTAGTGGGATGTGCTGGGTCCGTTGGTCCAGTGTTCGCCGAGATGGTTTGGTGTTTGCTTTCAGAGGAGTTCTTTCCTGATGTCTTGAAGGAGGTTTTGGTGAGGCCCCTTCTGAAGAGATCACCTCTCGACTCTGATGTCTTGGTGAATTATCAACCTATCTCCAACCTCCCATTTCTGGGAAAGGTTGTCGAGAAAGTGGTGGCTCTGCAGCTCAAGGCACACCTCATAGCCTCAGACATATACGAACCATTCCAGTCTGGGTTTGGGGCAAGGCATAGCACTGAAATGGCATTGGTCAGGATGCAAAATTACCTCCTCAGGGTGAGAGGTAGAGGAGACCAGTCAATTCTCGTTTTCCTAGATCTCTCCTCAGCATTTGACACCGTGGACCACATTGTGCTTCTAGATCGCCTTAGAGAGTACTGTTGACTCACCAGTACTGTCGTCAATTGGTTTGAGTCCTATCTCACAGGCAGAACGCAACGGGTAGTGATGTTGAATTTCTCCTTCTGCCCGAAACCCCTGCCCAGTGGAGTTCCTCAAGGCTCGATCTTGTCACTGATGTTGTTCACAGTTACATGCTCACCCTGGGTGAGCTCATTAGATGTTACAGTCTAGGGTTTCACTGCTATGCAGATGATACCCAGCTGTATATGTCTTTGGCCCCCGGGACAAATAATGCCATAGAAGTGCTAAATAAATGCCTGACTGAGATCCAAGACTGGATGTCCTCTAACTGGCTGCAACTAAACCCCGACAAGACAGAGGTACTGGTTATCAAGCATGGTCACCGGCATGATGTAGCTGCCATAGGGTTAGGAAAAGGGTTGTTCATTGGCCCTACTCTGTTGGTGGATGCTACTAGGGTGAGAAATCTGGGCATCATCCTTGACGACAGTTTGATGCTTGAGCCTCAGGTGTTGGCCGTCATCCAGAGTGGTTTTTGTCACTTAAGAAATGTCACCCAGATTAAACCCCTAGTTCTGCCTGGTGACCTGCCTGTGCTAGTACATGCCTATGTCATGTCAAGGCTAGACTACCTTAATACTCTTTACTTCGGGGTCAGTGGAGGGAACCTCCATTGACTTCAACTGGTGTAGGACGCAACGGACAGGCTGCTGATGGGTTTTTCCAGATCTGGTCATGTGACCTCAGTCCTGTGTGATCTGCACTGGCTGTCTGTCAGATGGAGGATCATCTTCAAGGTGGGCTTGCTCACCTATAAGGCCGTATACGGATCAGGCCCTGGCTACCTGAGTGATCTCCTAACATCTGCCATCCCGGTACGTTCATTGCACTCCTCCACCAAGGGTCTCGTAGCGGTTTCTGAGGGCCAGGTTGAAAACCTGGGGGAAATGAGTGTTTGAGGTGGCTGATCCGGCCCTCTGGAACTCGCTTCCCAGATCTCTGAGGGAGGCCCTGTCAGTGAAGGCTTTTAAAAGGGGTCTCAAGGCACACCTTTTTAATAAAGTATTTTTTAATTAGCCATTGTATTGATTTTAGTGCTGTTTATTTACTTTAATTTTAATTCATAATTATTGACCCTTTTATTCTTGTCTGTAAAATGTAACGTGTATGTTCTTGCATTACCTTGTAAAGTGCCCAGAGCCTCCAGAATTGAGCACAGTATAAATAAAAGGTTACTTACTTACTGTTACTGCTTGTGCCCCATGGCTACCATTTCATCCCCGCTATTACTGTTTGAGCCACTGGGTTACCATTTCAGACCCTCCATTAGAGCTTGAGCCCCACAGTTACCAGTTCAGCCCCTCAATTCCTGGTTGAGCCCCATGGGGCATCTTTCAGAAAAAGAGATGTGCAAGAACAAGGGGACACAATTTGAAGATAGAGGGGGGACAGCTCAGGGGCAATGTGGGGAAGTATTTTTTCACAGAGAGGGTGGTGGATGCATGGAATAGCTTTCCTGAGGAGTTTGTGGGGTCTAAAACAGTGGGGGAATTCAAGAATGCATGGGAAAGACATAAGGCAATTCTTGTGGGGGTAGGAAGAAATAGGCTGTTGGTTAACTAGGATCTGCAGCTTATCCTGTAGGTAGGGACATGGGCAGACTAGGTAGGCCAAGCGGTCCTTATCTGCTGTCAAAGTCTATGTTTCTATGGTAACTCTACAAGCCCCACCATTGCTGCCAGAGCCTCACAGTTACCATTCAAATATCTTCACTGCTGCTAGAGCCCCACAGTTATTGTTCAAGCTCCTTGATTACTGCGAATTCCCCATGGTTCCTGTTTGGGATCCACCATTATTGCTTGATCTCCATGGTTACTCTTCAAGCCCCATTATTACTGCTTGAGCCCTGCCCACTGTCATGCAGGATTGCAAAACAGTTTTTCATTGATAGAGTTAATACTGGCCAGGCAGGGAGAACCTCTACTGTTTACACAAATTGCATCATGGGATGTTGTAACTTCCAGATGGGTAGCAATAAGAAATGAGCAAATGGGAACCCAGCTTAATGTCTTGCTTCTGCAGGATGCAAGAGACTGGCTGACCACCTATGTGGCAGTGGTCAGCATCAGATAATCCCTTCATGCACACAGTCTCTCGTTTCTACAAATACTGCCTCTGTTTTCATTTTACCTGCTGTGTTTCTTAGCTGCTGAGACCACATAAGACCGCTGCTTAGATGAGGTTTTCAGGATGCTCTGCGCCGCTTCTGTTCTGTAAAGGAAGGTTAAAGGTCAGGTGTGTCTGATGCCGCCTGCAAGGACTCAAACTGTGTGCTGCTGAGAGCCTGGTGTTTTGATAGGAGCATAGGAAATGACTATGAAATGCCAATTTCTTTTTGTCATATTGTTCTGCTCACAACCTCAAACCTTGGCACCAGCATTGTATTGAGGGGCCTGCTCAACTGTTTCCCTTTGATGCAGTTCAGCTGCACACCCATTATGGTGGACTGCTGGAATCCAGGCCAGATTATATCATCTGAGATGCCAAAACAGCTGATATGCTGGTATTATGTAATTCCACACCCAAAAAAGTTGTCACCAGTCAATGAATGCCTGTAGAAGTGCACCCTATGTTAAACTCTTTAGTAGCATACACCCATGAATACAAAATAGTGACTGTGATCCAGCCTGACTGAAAAGCTTCCTACCATGTTTGTAAGCAATTGTAGCTGTTACTCCTTGTTGCCACCTGACATTCTTGTCTTGTCTTGTATCCGGACTCAGGTCTGTAGACCCTAGGCTACCATGGGTGGAGCTGGACATGATGTGAGTCTGTGAGACATTAGGAAGTCTCTGGGCTTGGGCTTAAGGTTCGCTGGGTTCAAGCCCTCGCCATAACATTCATTACTGGTGGGTGCCAAGGCAATAACACATTTTACTACCAAATTATGAGCAGTTTGCTGCTAAAATCCATTCCACTACCCACCCACTGCAGACACTGGTAACCCCAAACATTGTCATGATACGGTGCCACAAAGTGGATGCTTCTCCCTATAATTCAGGAATATCCCATGGAAAACATCTATAATATAATCTTAACTCATACAGAAAAAGCCATGATGCACTGAAGTGACATTATGTTAACGAATTAGGACTAACTGGCCTCCATCACAGCTAACACAGTTAACCGAATCTTACTGCCTGAAGAGTCTATCACTGGTATACCCTCCTTCAGAAGTGTATTCCTTTCCCAGACCCCACATAGGCTGGCTAAGCCCCACATCCGATAGGGGCTGGCTACCACAGTTACACACTCCTCCATGAAAGCATATCCCTTCCCCAGCTCCCACGTAGGCCGGCTGAGCCCCACTTCCCACAGGGGTTACCACTGGTGCACACTCCTCCATAAAAGTGTATCCCCTCCCCAGCCCCCACTTAGGCAGACTGAACCCCACCACTCTTTGGGACTACCCTCCTCCATAAGTGTATCCCCTCCCTAGCCTCAACATAGACTAGCATATCCCTACCACCCACAGGGACTACCTTTGGTATACTGTCCTCCATAAGTGTATCCCCTGCCCAGCCCACACATAGGCTGGCAGAGCCTTACCGCCTACAGGGACTACTGCTAGGACACACTCCTTTATAGGTGTATCCACTCCCAGCCCCCACATAGATGAGCAGATCCTTACCACCCGCAGGGACACACTCCTCCATAAGTGTAGCCACTCCTCAGTCCCCACACAGACTAGCTGAACCCTACTGCTCACAGGAACTACTGCTGGTACACACTCCTCTGTACATGTATCCACTCTGAGGCTCACGTAGACTATCAAAGCCCTACCTCCCATGTGGACTACTGCTTGTACACAGTCCTCCATAAGTGTAGCCACACACAGCCCCCACATAGGCTGGCTGAACCTTATCACTTTTAGGAACTACAACTGGTACACACTCCTCCATAAGTGTATGCACTCCAAGACTCAACATAGACTATCAGAGCCCTACCTCCCACATGGACTACAGCTGGTACACACTCCTCCATAAGCCTATCCCCTCTCCAGCCCCCACATTGGTTAGCTGAGCCGTACCTCCCACAGTGACTACTGCTGGTACACACTCCTCCATAAGTGTATCCACTCCAAGCCCCCACATAGGTTGGCTGAATCCATACCTCCAACAGGGACTACCACTAGGACACACTCCTCCACAAGTGTATCCACTCCCTAACCACCACACAGACTAGCTGAGTCTTAGTGCTTGCAGGGACAACCACTGGTATACTGTGCTCCGTAAGTGTATCCACTCTCCAGCCCCCACATAGACTAGCTGAGTCCCACTGCCCACAGTGACAACCACTGGTACACACTCCTTCATAAGTGTATCCACTCCCCAGCCTCCACATAGACTGGCTGAACCTACCACCCACAGGGACTACCAATGGAACACACACCTCCACACGTGTAGCCCTTCCCTAGCCCTGACAGAGATTAGCAGAGCTCACCACCCACAAGGACTACTGCTGGAACACACTCCTCCATAACAGTATCTACTTCAAGTCCCCAGATAGACTAGCAAAGCCCTACTGCACACAGGGACTACCACTGGTACACACTCCTCTGTAAGTGTATCTACTCTGAGCCCACACATAGACTAGCTGAGTCCTACCTCCAACAGTGACTACAACTGGTACACATTCCTCCATAAGTGTATTCACTCCAAGCTCCACATAAACTAGCGGAGTTCACACCTCCAACAGGGACAACTGCTGGTACACACTCCTCCATAAGTGTATCTACTCTGAGCCTCCACAAAATCTAGCAGAACTCTACTACCCATAGGGACTTCCACTGGGACACACTTCTACATAAATGTAGCCACTCATCAGCCTCACACAGACTAGCTGAGTCATATCACCTACAGGGACAACCACTGGTACACATCCATAAGTGTATCCCCTCCCCAGCCCCCACATAGTCTGTCTGAGACGCATCACTTGCCAGTCAGTATCCTTGTGACCTTCCCTTCCACAATGAATTAAATGCTATATCCAGCAATGCAATTTTCCATGGAGAAGTGATCCAACTTTAGTTTAAAAGATTCAACACTCCTCACTTGCACCACTTGTTTGAGAGTTGTTCCATATGTTTGCCACTCTCTGAATAAAAAAGACTTCCTCACATTTCTTCTAGCTCTAGTTCCTTACTTGTTTAATTAATCAATCAATAAATAAATGCTAACGCTTTTGTCGTAAGGAGTTTCATATAATATACACAATAAAAAATGGGATAACAAGGTGATATTTCATTTGGAGGTTCTAGTGACATTGCATAAACTACTTACAGTATATTGTAATCAGAACACTGATGGAATTATTCCCATGTAATTCATTGTCGGCCATTGATTATTCTGTATTTGTTAACTCTGAGACTGCTGCAGCAAGGGATCTGCAACAAGGGAACTGTAGCAAGGGAACAGCAGCAAGGGAAGTGCAGCATGAGAACTGTAGTAAAGGAAAAGCAGCAAGTAACTATAGCAAGGACGTAATGCATTGATGGGCATTGATTATTGTGTATATCTTAACTTTGAGACTGTTGCAAAAAGGGAATTGCAACAAGTGAAGTGTAGCAAGGGAACTGTAACAAGATAACTGAAGCAAGGGAAGTGTAGCAAGGGACTTCAGCAAGGGAACTGCAGCAGGGACCTGAAACACGGGAACTGCAGCAAGGAAACTGCAGCAGAGAACTGTAGCAAGGGAAGTGCAGTAAGGGACTTCAGCAAAGTAGTTTTGAACTCCATGTTGCTTTTGCAGTTCCGGCCGGTGTAACCCACAGTTCAATGCTTGGCTACCAAAGAGTATGACCCTGCAGTGGTGGGGGGAGGCATGTGCAGGGTCTGTCACTACAGATTAACTCCAGACAGAACTGCTCTTTCAGTCCCTCTCTGTACCTCTTTGTGTGCTCCACAGGAGATAAGGGCCCCTCCTCGTCCATGCTGGATGACTTGGTCCTGACATACGGAGCTCTGAAACAAAATGTGAAGAAGGGTGCATTAAAGTGTGTTGCTCTTCCACAGCTACCTCCCCATTATATCTAGCTTTCATTGCTGGATCTCCCAGTGACTCTTGTGTCAACAGCACCAGTACAAGATCCCAGCCCACTCCCACAGCTATGCCACATTTTTTAGAGCATGTAAAATAATTCCAAAAGTGCAAACTTAGTTGGCGGTTTTCCTAAATTTTACTAAACTGCAGTTTCCATTTTTTGGAAGTAAAACAATCTTTGCAACAGCCATTTCATACCTAACATGGGTTCTGGCTGACACATTTATGCAAGAGAACCACCCTCAATCCAGTAATTTCAGGATCTGGGAAACCCTCATTTGAATTAGTGTCATTTTTTCATTAGTTTTCTGCAGACATACATAAAATGATTACAGAAAACTGATATTTCATACAGCAAGGGTACTCATGAGGGAGCAGGTCAGCTTTTCAAACCCTGCAGGATCAGCCCTAGGTCAGGTTGACCCAAACGCTATAGAACCAAGATTGGAATCAAAGACTAAGAACCTTAAGAGGGCAGGTCAGTTCGATTAGATCCATATGAGGCCAGAATTTGCACTTTTATTTTTTTTCTATTTCTGCTTCTATGACTCCACCAGCCCCTCATCAGTCCGGTGATGCTCCCAGCCCCATCACCCACCATCCCCGTGACTTACCTGCACCTCGCATGTTCCCCCACAGATGACCCCCCCATGGGAAGGGCCACTGGGAGCCACTCAACTTAACCCCTGGCACAGTTTGGGTATTCAGTTGGAGAGGTGAGAGCCCAGTCAGCGTTGTGGAGCCTGTGATGGGCGATGGATGGTATTCCAAGTGGTGGAGAGTTTTTCCCTTTTCCATCCCTCCTGATATCAGTAGGCCTTGCTGACACCCTAGCATTGTGCCGTCAATGTCCCAACCCAGATTCATGGCTCCTGGTTGCACTTCCACCTGTGGTCACCAGAGTGACAGTGCTGCATTGGAATCCATCCTCCCTCCCGCCCTGGAGGTGGTGAGTGCCCCTTGGATGCTCAGCCAACCTCCCCCTGACCCCTATCTGACAACCTAGGCTTGCTCTTGAATTTGTATCACTGGCGTCATGAGCAGTAGCTCTTCTGCTGTCCCGGTGGGCCAGATGAGGCTAGAACTTGCAGTCATTGATCCTGGAAAGTACTTTCCATATTGATCTTCTCCCCTGGTTCCCCCCACTCACCAAAAAAAGGGATCACCACAACAGCATCCATCCTCTGGCCTTTAGGGTGGTCTAGTAGTTGCCTTCACATGCAATGCCATTTTTGCTCAATGATTGGTCGGTAGAGTGTGAACATCTGGGCCAATTGCATTTTGTCCATTAGCAAAATAAAATTCAATTGACACAGTTTGGCCCTAAAATAATTTTGGAAAATCATGGGCAGAAAGGGATTTTTTTCACATTTTTTGAATTCTGATATTTATGCATCTCTTGGTCATCCTGGTTCATCCTAGCCCCAAATGCAGGGGAACAAAGCCACCAAGGGATTCCTAAAGTGCCGAGGGCTCACAGTGCTGGTGGCTATCGTGCTATGGTCAACACTGGGGTTTTCCTTTTTTTTTTTCAATTAAAAGTTCAGTTAAGTTACATGTAATTCTTTACGTGCAATAAGAGATCCAGATAGAAAAAAGCATGATAAACCACATATTAATTATTAGTATAATCTACTAGAAGACAACATGTAGCATACATTTAAGTTCTACACCTGTCTACTGAGAACAATTACAGTTATAAAACTTTAACAGAACAATAATTTCACATATATTCTGACAATACTTCTATAAATTAGATTTATAATCTAGAAAGGAGTTCATATTAAATGGAATAATTGGCTTGTGTCCATAATAATATAACTAATTCTTTCATTATTCACCAGAGTCCCAAGAAAGTCAAGCCACTCCCTTATTGAGAGATATCTACTTTCTTTCCAGTTTTGTAAAATTAGCTGTTTAAAAGTTAAGACACAGAAATTATCCAAATGTGGGTATATTTATGAAAGCTAGAAATTAAAAAAGTGTCTCCCAGCACAAATAACATAGGTGAAAATGGGATCTTAACTTTAACTATAGACTGGCAGTGAGAATGAATACCTTTCCTACCTTTTTAATTTCCGAGCAGTGCCAGAATACATGACACAGATCTGCCTCTGGAGAACCATATTTCCAGCAATTATCCATTGCAAACAGGCCCAGTTTTTTAAGTTGTATAGGGGAACAGTAGAAATGATGGAGGTTCTTAAACTGAAGCAGTCTTCCCACAACCTCCCTGCAACATCTGTATGCATTTTCCCATAATGTGGACCAAGTTCTATGCGATATTGTGCACTAAAGCTCTTTTCCCACTTGCATTAAGCCAAATCTGTTAAGTCAGTATCATATTCTAACAAAAGGCTATAGATATGACTAGCCCCTTTTCTGAGGTGAGCCACTTTAAAAAGGTTCACCAAACAGAATTATCCAGGAGAGAGATCATTTTTCAATTTTGCTTTGGGTAACATATCCCTGATTTGTAAGTAAAGCCAAAATTGAAACTTATTTACATTATAATTTTGTCTGAAGTCTTCAAAGGACAATAGATGCTTCTATCTAATAAGTCTCAAACTGTTTTAATCCTTTTTTTGCATCATACAATATCCTTAAATTTCTTACCATAAAAAGTGAGGGCAGGATTATCCCAGAGAGGCATGAACTGAAGAGGCAATGAATTAGCATGTTTGACAGTAGAATATTTTTTACAAGCTATAGCTGTGATAGTCAAAAGGGGTGATTGAATAACATTTTAGCCCTATGGATGAACAAGGGGTCTGATAACTTTGAAGGCTTGACTAGTATACTTTCTATTTTAGCCCATAAGGGATAATACAAGGTGTCTGGTGACATAAACCATGTTGCCACTTGCTTAAGTCTGAAAGTCAAAATTAACCCTGCTACCAGGGTAAGGCAAAACCCTTGTATTGTGTAGGGGCTCTCAGCTTTCTAAGACCTAGGTAATGAGATGTATTATCCTATAAGTAGAAAGATGTTAGTCTATCTAGTTTGTCAACAATGTGCCGCTAATTAGAGTGGCTAAATTGTTTAAAACATAAAATACCTTAGAAGCGATAATCATTTTATTGAACTTGTTTTGCCCCACAATGATAAGTGTAGCTTAGATCATTTATTGAAGTCTGTTGTCACTCCAGCCAGAACAGAAGCTAGAATAAAGTTAGAGTTTGTTTTTTTTCAACTGAGTTAAATATTCTTATACCCAAGTAGGCCATTCCCTCTGGCACCCAAGAATTATTATAAACTCTATTTATCCTGCTCTCTTCAAAAGAAGAGTTAGAAAGCATAATGCCTTCGGACTAGGACCAGTTAATGAACAATCCAGACAAGGAGCCAGACTCCAGCAGTAGATGTTTTAGGTTCTGTAGTGACAAGTGCAGCTGAGTCAGGGTTACTAGGATATCATCTGCAAAAGCTCAGACTTTATTGGGATAATTTCACAGTTGGACTCCATGGATTCCTTTAGAGTTCATTATTTTTCTAATCAAGGGCTCTATGACTAAAACAAATAATAAAGGGGACAAGGGGCACCCTTGTCTTGTACCTCTGTGAAGGTGGATGAGATCAGAGATTATACCATTTGTAATGATGGAGGCTGTAGGGTTTTTGTAAATTATTGAAATCCATTTCCTTAACATAAGGCCAAAATTATATGCACCTAACAAACACCCTGTCTAAATACTCCCATTCCAAGGAATCAAAGACCTTCCCAATTGTGATGGGAAAGGGGACCAGAACCATGTATTCTTTTGATTCAGTTGTTCTTTTCTGAATATGCATCTGCTTCAGGTACAAGATGGCAAGCAGAACACATGATCAAGTAGACTATGATAGCTTATGACAGCCAAGGTGGAGTGACTGATGTTCTTGTGGGAAAGGGAACAGGAAGGTTAGGGAGGAGGCAATAAAGCAATAACCCCAGAGGGGAGTCCTTCCTGGAGATGTTCCCATGTTGGACAAGGACCCAGGTGAATGTCAAAATGTTAGCAAGGATGTGCTAAAGGGTGGACACACACACACACTCGAACATACGAAGAAGCCAGCAGAAGAAAGCCATTAGCTCTATCAAGTCTGCTCATATTGCAGGGTCCACAGCTTGAGCTAATGTCACTGCCCTCCCTCCCCACTCCTTCCATCCTCCCTACCCATGATCCTTACCTTCCCCCTATGCCTATCCCAGCCTCTCTTAAAGCTGCCCACTGTCTTCAATGAGATGACCTATTCTGGCAGCACATTCCAAGTGTCCACCACCCTCTCTGTGAAGAAGTGCTTCCTGACCTCCCTCCTAAACCTCCCACCCTCCAGCTTAAGACTGTGCCTCCTCGTGTAATGGTTGCCACTCAACTTAAAGAGACTCTCCTTATCAACCTTATTTCTCCCTTTCAAGTACTTGAAGGTCCCAATCATGTCCCCTCTCTCTCTCCTGTCTTCCAGGGAATACATGTTCAATGTCCTCAACCTCTCCTCAAATGATTTACCCTGCTAACCAGCTATCATCTTTGAAGCCCTCATCTGGACCTTCTCCAGCAGGTTAATGTCCTTTTTCAGGTGGGGGAACCAGTATTGAACTCCATACTCTAGATGCAGCCTTACCAGTGACCTGTACATGGGCATTATAACATCCTCTCTCCTACTACTGATCCCCCTAGATATGCATCCCAGCATCTTGTTTGCCTTTGCTGCAGACACACACACACGCTCAAAGAAGGCTGGGACAACATGAAACTGCCACACAAAGTGAGTGAGACCCCTCCCCACAGTGAATGAGAAATATATTGAGCGGTTGTGAGAAAGCTCTTCCTCTTAGACTTGGAACATCTGAAGACCAAGGGCCTTACCATACAAAGACTAGCTGACTGGTAAAATAGCACAGTAAGGGACAGTGCAATTCTGTAGCTAGGGCAGGTGAAGGATCTTAAAGTGAGAATAGCTCAGATTCTTCTATCTGCAACCTGTTTGGTATAACTTGTTTTATTTTCTGCTTCTAGTAAATGTGCAACCCTTTGCTTTCCTGTAAATACATCCTGTTGTAAATACTTGTAGTCTTTTAGTAAAGAATCATATTTCTATAGAATCAGCGACTGCTTGTTTTATTTAAAAGAGGGTAATTCTACTATTTCTGCTGGACTGTGTTTGCAGCCTGTCTCTGAAGGGGCACTCTACCCACAGTTATTGTGTTTGACCTTTCTGACCTTGTTGATCTTGTACAAAGGAGAAGATAAAAAAACAGGTTCCCTGGGTCCTGTTGGTTAAAGCCCACGGTGGTGGCAGTGAACTTGAAGTCCCTGGTGTGGGATATGTGTCACACCTACAGTCGTGATCGCGAAAAGTATACTGTTACCATGCAGCACGCGTCCTTGCACAGTAGCGGTATACATGTTGTTCAATTGCGTAGCAGTATACCGGGCTACCAGTATACTTTTGTGTGATCACCACTGTATATTTAATGAAATCACTGCAATAGGGGATTGCTGCTGATGCCTTTGGGCAGCCCAAATCACAGAGAATAGCCTATACAGATTATCTGAGGCTTGTCTTCCCTGTATAACATTTCTCTCTATATAACCTTACTATCATATTAACCCTTTCACTCCACAGGTCAGGTCCATGGTTTCTGCACTTATTGTATAGCTTACTGCCATTATCTGTATAATGCTTGCCATTATTTTTTGTTGTTTCTACCCATTCTATTTTTGTAGCACTGTTGTACTGTTCCTGTACTTGTTTTATTGTACCCATGTTGCTGTCATTCAACTGTTCTCCTTTTGTTGTACTCTCCCGGGTCGTGCCTGAAAATAGTCATTTTATGGCTAGTGCACCTACCCGGTTAACAAAAACTAAATAAATAAATAAAATAAACCCTACTTGTTTTTGAGTTTGTACAACTTGTACTAGCATATTGGCTAAAACCTTTGTAAGTATTTTGTAATTGAAATATAACAACAATATGGGTCTATAATTGGAATACTCCAAATAATCCTTACCCTTTTTGGCTAAGAGACAAGTTAGGGCATCATTCATAGAGTCTGGCAGGCTATTCATAACCATGGATTCTTGAAACATAGCAGTTAAATGTTTACAAATGTTAGGATTCAATTGTTTATAACTTTCACATGGCAGACCATCCGGCTCTGGAGTCTTTCCTTTGGAAGCTTTGTTAATCAACTCAGCAATTCTTGCATAGAAATGGGGTTGTCTATATATTTTTTTCAGATTCAGATATCATGGGTAAAACAGCTCTCTTTAAGAAAATATTTACAGATTCAAGATCAGGAAGTCCTTGTGATTTGTGCTAGTCTCTGTAAAAGTCTTTAAAGCGTGTATTAAAGGACAAGTAAACATGCTTTTTACACATTTTATTTTTTAAAAAATTACTTCATGGGCTTGTAAAGAAGAGGCTGTTGTTTATATTAATACTGAAACAGCATTTATTAAAGTAGGAGAAATGTAGTTTCATAGCATTTGAAAATTTTAAACACAGCCTCTCCAGATTCAGAACTCCTGCTCTGCGAATCCTAAAATTGCTGCCTTGATGATGTCAAGGAAGTGAGAAATGCCAGCTGTGTAGACATATTTTTGCTCCAATAACTGTATTCAAATGTGAATAACTTTAAAATGAAAAATGATAGCATGGTACTTTGAGAATGAAAGTTGTACAGCACAAGTACATATACACAATGAGAAGTGTTTTATTTATAGATACCTTTTAGTTTTTTAAGCTAGCAAAAAAGGCAGCAGAAAATTAAATTTTTTGTCACTTTGGCAACAAACAAATGCAAATAGCTTTAAAACAAAAAAATATTGTATGGTACTGTGAGCACAAAAGTTGTTCAGCACAAACATATCTAAGAAATGAGTGGTGTTTCATTTTTTTGATAATTAGTAAAAAAACAGCAGAAAATTCAATTTTCTTTTTCACCTTTTCAACAAACAAATGCAAATAACTTTAAAACAAAAAATGATAGCATGGTAATGTGAGCACAAAAGTTGTTCAGCACAAAAATATCTACAAAATGAGTGGTGTTTCATTTGTAGATACCGTTACTTTTTTATAATTAGCAAAAACAACAGAAAAAAATCAGTTTTCTTTTTCACATTTTGCAACAAACAAATGCAAATAGCTTTAAAACAGAATATAATAGCATGGTACTTTGAGCATAAAAAGTTGTACACCACTAAAATATATGCCAAATGAGTGGCGTTTCATTTATAGATACATTTTAGATTTTTTATAATCAGCAAAAATAGGCAGAAAAATACATTTTTACCTTTTTTTGGAGGTATGGCACAAGTAAACATTAAGCCATGCGAAAGGAGGCATTTACAAGGAATTAATGTGTGGTTGGGGGGGTTGTGCACGAGGCCCAAGGCCAAGTGCTCCAACCACCCAGCCATGCATTAATTCCTTGTAAATGCCTCCTTTTGAGTGGCTTAATGCACTCGTAACATGGCAAGTGCAAGGTGAGTATTGTTTCACTGATGTCTAAGTTATGATGAAACAAATATGTGCAGAAACAATAATTTTACTTCACAAAACATGCTTCACTTCTAAGCTGTATCTGTTTTCCAAGGTGTGCATGCACGTTGCATGGCCCACATGCATTAATGTAGTGCCTACCAAGCCGACCAATTTATTACGTCACAACTCTGTATTCTGTAACAACATAAACATTACATAATCATTACACGTTAACAAAATCATGCTTCCAATCAGCAGTTCTACTGTTTTCCCCTCCGTTCCTACCTCTGACACATGTATCTTACTACTGCATTCTGGGAGACATGTATAACATTCTTCTAATTTAGCAATACAGTCAGACAATTCCGACCAATAGATGGCACTGCACAGATATACTGTCAAAGGCAAGGCTGCCAGAATTTTGTACAGTACATTCCTGTCCATGAATTAATGCTGCATTTCCCATTATACCCATTACACATTTCCACCGATTTCCAAGGTGTCAACTGGGTGGGTGGGAGGGACACAACAATATCTGACTTATCATTCTGTTGAATTACTGACTTGCACAGATTACACATTTGTGGCAATTAACACAGTGGCAACAGCCTGGGTGGCTGGGAAACAACAATTTTTCAATGTTTATTATCTGCACTACATCCTATTTCACAGTCACACTACATTATCAGGTCACCGATGCTGGCTGTACTAGATTCGCAGTCCTTGCCATTACTCGCATGACATCATGCATTGCTCGATGCTTGCTGTACTACCTTTATGACGATTCATACCATAGCACCACCAAGGAGGCTGTATAGCGCAGTGGTCTAAGGCTCTGAGCTGCAAATCTGGTGACATCCAGCAGACCAGACCTGGGTTTGAATCCCACAGCCTCCACTTGCTTACTGTGTGACCCTGAGCAAGTCACTTAACTTCCTTGTGCTCCCAGGTCACACCTGGAAACAAGCTCCGGCTTAGTGTGCCTTTCCTGGTTAAACAATTTCCCCTTCCCCCCCATAGGTCGGACTGTTTCACCTATTCTGACAATGACATATTACGGCACTAAAGAACCATTGCTACAAACCACTACTTAACGACCACCACCTTTAGGTCATACACAGGCAACTATCAGAAGAAGCACGCTGCTTATTTCTGTATGTTCAATAACATGCTCCCGATGTGAGCTGTCTCCACTTACCCATTCCTACTGGTACTAAACTATGCTGCCATGCATATCTAGGCAATTAATGCATGGCTACATTTCAGTCATCTGATGTATTTCCCCCAATTACTTCTCACTATTTGTACACTACTATTAATGCCATGTTACAAATGGAATATGTTACCTCTCTACTGGAAATATTGTTGATATTTTTTGTTCTTGTGCCTTTCCCAATTAGCCAAACTGCAATTTGTGTTTCAAATAGCTCCCACTTCCTGCCTTTTGAATGGTGGGAGGGGGGCAAAACTGTTATTCGCTTAATGGGCCAGATTTTGAACAATATTTCCAGTAGGGAGGTAGCATATTCCATTTACGCCATACCTCCCAAAAAAGTGAAAAGCAAATTGAATTTCCTGCAATTTTTTGCTGACTATAAAAAATCTAAAAGGTATCTATAAATGAAACACCTCTCGTTGTGTAGATATTTTTGTGCTGAGCAACTTTTGTGCTCAAAGTAACATACTATCATATTTTGTTTTAAAGCTACAGTACAACCCTGATTATCTGACCCCCCAATCAACTGAGCATCCCTGTCTAACGAACCAAACTCATGTCGCCCAAGTTTTTCTTCATTTCTTGAATTGGACAGAATAGTCAGTGTTGTACTATTTTTCTAGTTTAACTTTATGACAGTTGCCCAGTTTTAGTTTTGCCACCAGGGGCTGCTCACGAACTGTAAATACAGTACTTCTACCATCCTCGCTCCCTTACTCACCAGCCTAGCTACACTGCAGCGCTGGAGATGAGGGCCATGGGGTCAGGATAAAATTTCTGTCTGAACATGGTGGCAGTCAGCTACCCTTCTCCAAGTAGGGAAGCATTTTTCTTCACAGTTTTTACTGAGTTTGTGCAGTTCTGCTGTCTTTCCTCGCCGCTGACTAGAGCAGCACAGAACAGAATTGGGGAAGCAGAACAGAATCAGGGAACTGATTGACTAACTGAAAGTGGTAGCGAGGGATGTGGTCAGAGGTCAGTGTGGGATTTCAGCTGGATGTTGATGTCCAGGTGGTTCTGGAGAAATATCTAGTGTGGACAGGGCTGCCATTAACTACCCTCCCCTGAGTAAGGCAAGTTTTTCCTCAATTCAGATTTTGGTCTGATTGATCAAGGGTTAGTGCTCCTTTACTCATCAGACTAGCTTAACTGCAGCACCGGGGATGAGGACCATGTGGTCAGGACACAATTTCATTCAGGACATGGTAGCAGTTGACTACCCTTCTCCAAGTATGGAAGCATTTTTTCTTCACAGTTTTTATTGAGTTTCACTGCTGCTGTAATCTCAAACTCCAAATTTAAGCAGAACTGAACTGGGGAACTGACTCACTGAGAGTGGTAGCAAGGGAAGTGGTAGTGAGTCACAGGTCAGTGTGGAATTTCAGCTGGATGGCTGAGTACTGTATTGTATTACTATACATTTTAATTACAGGTATTCTTGGTGCCATGGTCTTGCTTCTGGTACAGGAATTTAGTCCAGTAGTACATGCTGAGATGGTAGGAGGGAACACAGACAAGAATTAAGAGTTTAAAATTAGTGTTCTGTCAAAATTCAATGTAACCCTGATATTACAAACTCCCATTTATCTGAACTTCATATTTGTCACCCATGATATTCAGATAAATGGGACTGCACTGTATTTGCATTTGTTTGTTGCAAAATGTGAAAAAGAAAATTGAATTTTCTGCTGCTTTTGCTAATTATAAAAAACTAACAGGTATCTATAAATGAAACATCACTCATTTTGTAGATATTTTTGTGCTGAACAACTTTTATGCTCACAGTACCATGCTATCATTTTTTGTTTTAAAGTTATTTATATCTGTTTGTTGCCAAAACGACCCAAAACTGAATTTTCTGCTGCTTTTTTTTGCTAATTTAAAAAAACTAAAAGGTATCTATAAATGAAACACCTCTCATTGTGTAGATATTTTTGTGCTGAACAACTTTTGTGCTCAAAGTACCATGCTATCATTTTTCATTTTAAAGTTATTCACATTTAAATATAGTTAGTGGAGCTAGAATACATCTACACAGCTGGCATCTCTCATTTCATTAATAACATCAAGGCAGTTATTTTAGGATTCTCAGAGCAGAATGTTTGAATCAGGAGAGGCTGTGTTTAAAATTTTCAAATGCTATGAAATTGCATTTCTCCTACTTTAATAAGTGCAGTTTCAGTATAAATGTAAACAAGTGCCTCTCCTTTATATGCCTATGGAGTCATTAAAAAAAAACAAAATGTATAAAAAGCTTGTTTACTTGTCCTTTTGAACATTAGATCACAGGAAACATTTCCTTTACTGTCTTCAATTTCCATTATTAATTATTAATAATATTTTGACTTTGCTGCTTTTTAAGGCCGTAAGTTATTAATCTGCCAACTTTTTCACCAGTCTCCCAGTATGTTTGTTTTGTGCGAAATACAGCATATTCAATTTTGGCAGACTGGAGTTTATTAATTTCAGTTTTTAACTTTGTAATATGGTATAGAAGCTCTTGTTTCTTAGAAGGATTTTTCTTAAAACCAGACAACAAACAATTCATTAATAATAATAATAAGTTCCTTATTTGCCAAATTCTTTTGTTTGTCTTTCTTGTTTTTTGAAGGAAAACTAATAATTTCCCCAATATATGCTTTAAAGGCTTTCCAAAGAGTCTGAGAAGAAGTCCCACCATTGTCATTGATTTCAACGTAAAGGGAGGTCTCCTCAGTGATCCAAGTCCTAAATTTAGGGTCTACTAAGAGAGAGGAGCTGAATTTCCATCTGGAACTCATATTAGAGTTATGTTCAAAATGGATGGACGTTTTCAGAAAACTATGATCAGAAATTGTTATATTCTCATTTTGTATTCCAGCGTCGGCATTACACAAACCCAGGGGGAAAACAAGAATTCAATCTACTAAAGACCCCATCCCTTGCTCAATCAAATGAGTAATATCTGGTGAAGTAAATCTGACCAGGACATTGACTCTCCTTGGGGTGAGAATGACATTAGTTCCACTTCCTTACAGTGTGACTCTGGCTTACAGGGTGATGACCCTATGATCTGCTAAACTTTTACAGAGTCCCACAAAATGCATAATTTATTCAGAGTCTTCTAGGAATGTTACTGTGATACTGATATGATCTAGCAGCTTGGGTTTGTACAGTAAGTCTCATGTGTTATGCTTAATTTGTTGGGTTTGTAACACGGGGGATCTACCAAACTCACACACGATAGGAGTAGGGGTCGGGTCTGACAGCAACACTTTTCATAGTCCTAATTTAACCCTGGGCTTCTCTGGATTTGTAATTACTTGGTCAGTAAGACAAGCAATCTTCTTGGGTATTAACATGTCTCCTAATAAGCAATACCTTGTGATTTTTTCCCTTTTTTCTTTGTCTCTTTTTTCTCATTTTGGCTGTGTAATATTCCAACAAGAAATAATGTTTGGATCATAGCCTAACAATCTGCAAAGCAAATGCTGCAATTGGATGCCCATGATGGAATGCTCGGGAAGCTAGGAGAACTCACTGTGACCACTACAGACAGCTATAACAGAAGCCTTAAACCTTGACAGGAAATCTGCTGCTGGGTGGTAATTCAGGAGACTTGCTTAGGCGTGGAGCAGTCCGGACTCAACTCAAATGCATTTATTGGTGCTTAGCATCCTTCATGGGTTTTCTGTTTTCTATGTGCACCTCAAAAGACCAAGCCACACTTCACCATCCTTGTGGGAAAGAGGGCTTACGTCATGGAGGGGCCCATGACTTCAGTCTGCACCTGACAGCTGCCAAGGGAGCTCTATTGCAGTGGTATCAACAACACCTTCCTACTCAAAGTACATGTGTGCCCAAGACTTCTAAGACCCAGTAGCTTGGAGTCAGACACATGATGTAAACCAGGGATGCTCTCATGGTATCAAAGCCACTACTCCAAACACCACCATGCCAGATCTCTTTCATATTAACACAACTCGGTACCCCAAGTACCACAGGGCCTGGTCTCTCTCATAGTAGTACAACCCACCACCCTGAGTGCTATCAGGCTGATCTCTCTCTCTCTCTCTGTCATAGTAGCACAACTCCCTACTCCCAGTGCCACCAGACTGGGTATGTCCCATAGTACACAACTTGGTGCCCAAAGTACCACCAGGTCAGGTCACTCTCACAGAAGTACAACCTGCTACACCGAGTACCACCAGGCTGGGTCTCTCTCACAGTAGCACAACCCACTACCCTAAGTACCACCAGGCCAGGTCTGTCTCATAGTAGCACAACCTGCCACCTTGAGTATGATCAGGCTGGGTACTCTCTCATGCCAGCACAACCTGTTACTCTGAGTACCACCAGGCTGGGTTTGTGTTACACTAGCACAACCTGCTACACCCAGTACCACCAGGCTGGGTCTCTCTCTGTCATAGTAGCACAACCTACTACCCTGAAAACTACAAGGCCAGATCTCTCTCACAGTAGCACAACTCACTACCCCTCGTACCGCCAGTCTGTGTCTCTCTCACAGTAGCTCAACCCACTTCACCGAGTACCACTAGTATGGGGTTCTCTCGTAATAGCACAGCCTGCTACCCCAAATGCTACCAGGCTGAGTCTCTCTCTCATAGCAGCACAATCTGTGACCCTGAGTACCACCAGGCTGGGTCTCTCTCATAAGTAGCACAACCCACTACCCTGAGTAACACCAGGCCAGGACTTACTCATAGTAATACAACCCACTAGTCCAAGACCCACTAGGCCAGGTGTCTCTAACAGTAGTACTGTATAACCCGCTACCAAAGTACCAACAGGTCTGGACTGTCTCGTTGTAGCACAACCCACTACCTCGAGTACCACCAGGTTGGGTCTCTCTCACAGTACTTCAACTTGCTACCTGAGTACCACCACGATAGATCTCGCTCATGGTAGCACAACCCACTACCCCATGTACTACCGGGCCAGGTCTCTCTCTCATAGTAGCACAACCTGCTACCCCATTTACCACCAGGATTGGTCTCTCTCATAGTAACATATTCTGCTACCCCAAGTACCATCAGGCCAGGTCTCTCTCATAGTAGCACAGCCCGTTACCCCAAGTACCACTAGGCCTGTCTCTCTCATAGTAACATACTCTGCTGCCCTGAGTACCACCAGGCTAGGTATCTCTCATAGTAGTACAACCCCACCATGCCAAGTACCACAAAACAGGGTCTCTCACATACTAGTACAATCAGCTATCCTGAACACTGCCAGGCTTGGTCTGTCTCATACTAGTACAATCCATTACCCCATGCCCCACCAGGCTGGGTCTCTGTTATAGTAGCACAATCCACTAGTCTGAATATCACCAGGCCAGGCCTCTCTCATCGTACCACAATGTGCTACCCCCATATACCACCAGGCTAGGTCCCTATCATAGTAGCAAAACCTGTTACCCCAAAAACCATCAGGCCAGGCCTCTCTCATAGTAGTACAACCCCACCACACTGAGTACCACAAGGCAGGGTCTCTCATGCAGTAGCACAACCGGCTTCACTTAACACTACCATTTTGGGTCTATCTCATAGTAGTACTATCCATTACCCCTTGCCCCACCAGGCTGGGTCTCTATTATAGTAGTACAACCCACCACCCTGAGTACCACCAGGCCTGGTTTCTTGCATAGTAGCACAATATGCTATCCTGAGTACCACCCAGGCCAGGTCTCTCTCATAGTAGCACAACCCATGACACTGAGTACCATCAGGCCGGGTCTGTCTCATAGTAGCACAACTCATTAGCCCAAGTCCCACCAGACTGGGTCTCTCTTATACTGGCACAACCACCTACCATAAGCACCACCAGGCCTGATCTCTGTCATAGAAGCACAACCTGCGACCCCCAGTACCACCAGGTCAGGTCTCTCTCATAGTAGTACAACCCACAACCTCGAGTACCATCATTCCGAGTCCCTCTTCCAGTAGTACAATCTGCTGCCCCAAGTACTACCAGGTCAGGTCTCTCTCTCATAGTAGCACAACAGTCCACTCAGAGTATAAGCAGGCCAGCTGTCTCCCGTAGTACATGATCCCCTACCCTGACTACCACCAGGCTGGGTCTCTCTCATTGTAGCTCCACCCTCTACTTCAAGTACCACCATGCTGGATTTAGCTCACAGTAGTACAACCCACTACCCTGAGTACCACCAGGTCTGGTCTGTTTCACAGTAGTACAACTCATGACCCAGTGTACCACCAGGCCAGATCTCTCTCATAGTAGTACAACCCACTAATAAAAGTACCACCAGGCCATGTTTGTCTCATAGTATCACAGCTCGCTACCCTGAGTAC
Source organism: Neoceratodus forsteri (assembly GCA_016271365.2). Classification (NCBI taxonomy): domain Eukaryota; kingdom Metazoa; phylum Chordata; order Ceratodontiformes; family Ceratodontidae; genus Neoceratodus; species Neoceratodus forsteri. The sequence continues at coordinate 49,207,427 of JADMNL010000023.1, forward strand.
CACCAGGATGTATCTCACTTATAATAGCACAGCCCACTACCCTCAGTACCACCAGGCCAGGTCTCCCTCATAGTAGCACAACCTGTGACCCCATGTACCACCAGGTCAGGTCTGTCTCATGGTAGCACAACCCCGCTACCCAGAGTTCCACCAGGCTGGGTCTCTCTCTCACAGTAGCACAACCTGCTACCCAGAGTACCACTACTTTTTAATAAATCATGGGAGGATGATGTGGTACCCGAGGACTGGAGGAAGGCGGATGTGATTCCCCTTCACAAAAGTGGGACCAAGACACAGGCAGGAAACTACAGACCTGTCAGTCTGACCTCTGTGGTAGGGAAAGTGATGGAGTCACTTCTGAAGGAAAGAATAGTTGAGTACCTAGAGGTCAGTGGAGCACAGGATCCAAGGCAGCATGGGTTCACAGCGGAAGGTCATGTCAGACAGATCTAATAGATTTCTTTGACTGGGTGACCAAAGTAGTAGACCAGAGAGGGCTGTGGACATCTACCTAGACTTTAGCAAGGCATTTGACACAGTCCACACAAAGATTATTAGTCAAATTAACCAGCCTGGGAGTGGGTCCCAGGGTGGTAGCCTGGAAATAAAACATTGGCTGGACAACAGGACACAGAAGGTAATTGTAAATGGAGTCCACTCTGAAGAAAGAGGCGGTTACCAGTGGGGTCGCAGAGTTCAGATATTGGGTCAGTCCTTTTAATGTCTTCATCAGTGACTATTGCAGAGGGACTGGAAGGAAAAGTATGCCTTTTGCAGATGACACAAAGATCTGCAACAGGGTTGATATACAAGGAGGTGTGAAAGGATGAAAAGGGACTTGGCAAGGTTGGAGGAATGGTCAGGCGTATGGCAGCTAGGATTCAATGCAAAAGTGCAAAATAATGCACCTGGGAAACAAGAACCCAGGGAAGAATACACAATGGGTGGGAGGTAGTAACAACAACAAAACAGGAAAGGGACCTGGGGTAATCACTGTCAGATGACCTTAAGGTTGGCAAGCAATGTGAGAAGACAGATGCGAGGGCGGGGTATACTGGGATGTAGGGAGAGGCATCAGCAGCAGAAAACAGGAAGTTGTTATCCCTCTGTACAGACAGTTGGTGAGACCCCATCTGGAATACTGTGTCCAATTCTGGAGACCCCATCTCCATAAGGACATAGACAGGATAGAGGCAGTCCAGAGGAGGCAACTAAAATGGTGCAGGGTCTGCAAGAGAAGCCGTATGAGGAGAGACTAAAGGAGCTTAATATGTATACCCTTGAGGAAAGAAGGAGAGGGGGACATGATAGAAACTTTCAAGTACCTCAAGGAATCAACAAAGTCAAGAGGGTAGCATCTTTTAGAAAAAGACTTGCAAGAACAAGGGACACAATTTAAAGATAGAAGGAGGCGCGTTCAGGGACAATGTGAGAAATATTATTTCACAGAGAGGGTAGTGGATGCATGGAACAGCCTTCCTGAGGAAGTTGTGGGGTCTAAAACTGTGGGAGAATTCAAGAATGCATGGGACAGACACAAGGCAATTCTTGTGGGGGGCAGAAAGATATAGGCTGTTGGTTAACTAGGATCTGCGGCCTATCCTGTAGGTAGGGAAATGGGCAGACTAGATGGGCCTAGCGGTCCTTATCTGCCGTCAAAGTCTATGTTTCTATGTTTCTATGCTGGGTCTCTCTCATAGTAGCACAATCCGCTACCCAGAGTACCACCAGTCTGGGTCTCTCTCACAGTGGCACAACCCGCTACCCAGAGTACCACCAAGCTGGGTCTCTCTCCTACTAGCACAATCTGCTACCCTGAGTACCACCAGTCCCGGTCTCCCTAATAGAAGCACAACCCACTTCCCTGAGTATCACAAGGCCGGGTCTTTCTAATAATAATAGAACCCACTACTCTAAATACCATCTGGCTGGGTCTCTCTCATAATAGCACAACCCGGTACCCCGAGTACCATTAGGCAGGTCTCTCTCATACTAGCATAACCTACTACCTCAAGTACCACTGAGTCGGGTCTTTCTCATAGTAATACAACCCATTGCCCCAAATACTACCAGGCCAGGTCTCATTCATAGTAGTACAACCCACTATCCTGAGTACCTTCAGACTGGCTCTCTGTCATTGTACCACAAAGTTCTATTCTGAGTATCACCAGGCCAGGTGTTGCTCATAGTAGCATGATTCACTACCCTGAGCACCAGTAGGCTGTATCTCTCTCTCTCATAGCAGCACAACTCACTACCTCAAGTACGACCAGGCCATGTCTCATTTATAGTAGTAGAACCCATTATCCTGAGTACCACTAAGCCAGGTCTGCCTCATAGTAGCACAACCCGCTATCCTGAGTACCACCAGGCCAGGTCTCGCTCATAGCAGCAGAACCCGCTACTTCAAGAACCACCAGGCTGGGTTTCTCTAATATTAGTACAACTCGCTACCCGAGTACCACCAGGTCTAGACTGTTTCATAGTAGCACAACCTGCTACCCTGAGTACCACCAGACCAGGTCTCGCTCATAGCAGTACAACCCGTTACTCGAAGAATCATCGGTTGGGTCTCTCTAATAGTAGTACAACTTGCTACCCGAGTACCACCAGGCCAGGTCTTGCTCACAGCAGTAGAATCCGCTACTCCAAGAACCACCAGGCTGGGTCTCTCAAATAATAGTACAGCTTGCTACCTGAGTACCACCAGGTCTGGACTGTCTCACAGTAGCACAACCTGCTACCCCGAGTACCACCAGGCTGGGTCTCTCTCATAGTAGTACAGCCCGCTATTGGATTACCACCAGGTCGGGTCTCTCTCCTAGTAGCACAATCTGCTACCCCAAGTACCATCAGGCCAGATCTCTCTCATAGTTGCCGAACCCGCTACCCTGAGTACTACCAGGCCGGGTCTCTCTCATAGTAGCACAAACTCCTACCCAAAGTACCACCAGGCTGGGTTTCTCTAATAGTAGTACAACTCTCTACCAGAGTACCACCAGGTCTGGACTGTCTTATAGTAGCATAACCTCCTACCAGGCCGGGTCTCTCTCCTAGTGGCACAACCTCCTACTCAAAGTACCACCAGGCTGGGTCTCTGTAATAGCAGTACAACTAGCTACCCGAGTACCACCAGGTCTGGACTCTCTTATAGTAGCACAACCTCCTACCCAAAGAACCACCAGGCTGGGTCTCTCTCATAGTAGTACAGCTCGCTACCTGAGAACCATCAAGCTGGGTCTCCCTCCTAGTAGCACAACCTGCTACTCCGAATACTACCAGGCCAGGTCTCTCTCATAGCTGCCCAACCCACTACCCTGAGTATCACCAGGCTGGATCTCTCTCTCATTGCAGTACAGCCAGCTACCTGAGTACTACCAGGCCAGTTATCTCTCATAGTAGCACAACCCACTACCCGGAGTACTTCCAGGCTGGGTATTTCTCACAGCAGCACAATGTGCTACCCCGAGCATGAGCAGGGGGTTCCACCATGTTGGTTTGACATCCATCTTGCCGACCTACACTACAGCAACACAAAAATGCTGACAGCGACCATGTTGCCTGGCAATTGTGCCACCCGACCGCTGTCGCTGACAAAGCACGGGCACATCCTGGCTCTGTTCTGAGGGGCTTTGGCTACACCCCACCTCCAGAAAATAATATAATCCCTCTGGTCAGAGGTGTAGGTGGGAAAAACGCAGAACACCCCTGGTATGGCAACGACGGTGGGCACTGCAAAATTCTGATTACCCGAATGACTATCGATCGGGTTTCAGTGCCCACATTGCCATCGATGAAAGGGTTTCGCTGTGCTGTTGGCACACCCCAGCAGATTGGGTTTCTCTCATATTAGCACGACCCACTACCCTGAGTATCACCAGGCCAGATCTGTATCACAGTAGCACAACCCATTACCCCAAGTACCTCCAGGCTGGGTCTCTCTCATAGTAGTACAACCCACTACCCAAATACAACCAGGGTGGGTCTCCCTCACAGTAGCACAACTGGCTACCCTGAGTACCACCAGGCTGGGTCTGGCTCATAGTGATACAACCCACTATCCCAAGTACTACAAGGCCGAGACTCTTGTAGTAGCACAACTAGCTACCTGAGTACCACCACGTTGGGTCTGTCTCATAGTAGTATAACCATTTACCCCAAGCTCCACCCGGCCTGGTCTTTCCTATAGTAGTGCAACCTGCTTCCCCAAGTACCTCCAGGCCTGGTCTCTCACATAGTAGCACAACCCGCAACCCTGAGTACCATCAGGCTGGGTCTGTCACATAGTAGCAGAACCCGTTACTATGAATACCACCAGGCCAGATATCTCTCATAGTAGCACAACCCGCTACCCTGAGAACCACCATGCTGGGTCTCTCGCATAGTAGCACAATCCACTACCACGAGTACCATCAGGCAGAGTCTGTCTCACAGTAGCATAACCCGCAACCCCTAGTACCACTAAGCTGTTTTTCTCAAATAGTGGCACAACCCACTGCCCATAGTACCACAAGGCTGGATCTCTGTCAGAATAGTGCAACTTGCTACCCACTTAGCACCAGGCTGGGTCTGTATCATAGTAGCACAACCTGCTACTCTGAGTACCTCCAGGCTTGGTCTCTCTCATAGTAGCACAACCCGTGACCCTATGTACCATAAAGTTGAGTCTCTCACGAGGGGTGTACTCGAGAGTTGACAGGATTGTGCCCCCCTCTATAAACACAAACCAAAAGATGTCCTGCCCCACAGCACAAACATTGCCCCACCTCAGATTGCATCAACAATATGTAATAAACCAATGATCCTAATAAATTCAAAACATTTTATTTTTATCTAACACACACTACCGATCAGACAGAAGTTGGTTGGCGTTTAGTTACAATGTTTAAGATATGTTAAAAACTTCTGTACCACAGCAAGGTAGCCAGCCTTATAGAAGTTCATTCACACCAGCACTCATGCACACATACTCTGTTGAGTAACTCATGCAATCATGGCCTCTAAGTCGAGCACCCATACATCTTCCAAAGGTTATTCACAAACTCACCCTAAAGCATCTAGGAGGGGAAAAACAGTTCTTCATGTACATTAGGCTTTGTTCGTGTTTGTTGCCCTGGCCTCAGGCTCATGTTGCCCTTGGATTTTCCAGATTTTACTGTAATCAACAAAGTACACTGAGTATTCCTGTCGACACTCATGTCTTTCACAGAGTAGCAGAACCCATTACCCCAAGTACCACCATGCTGGGTATCTCTTATAGTAGCACAATCCGCTACCCCTAGTACCACTTGACTGGGTCTCTCTCGTAGTAGCAGAACCTGTTACCCCAAGTACCACCAGGCTGGGTCTCTATCATAGCAGTATAACCCGCTTCCCAAGTAGCACCAAGCCAGGTGAGTATCACAGCAACACAACTCGTGAACCCCAAGTACCAGTAGGCTGGGTCTCTGTCATAGTAGCACAATTCATTACCCTGAGTACCACCAGACCAGGTCTCTCTTGTAGCAGCATAACCTGCTACCCAGCATACTACCAGTCGGGTATCTCTCACAGTACAACCCACTACCCAGTTACCACCAGGCCAGGTCTGTATTATAGTAGCACAACCCGCTACCCAAAGTACTTTCAAGGCCAGATCTTTCTCATAGTTGCACAGCCAGCTACCCCGAGTACCATCAGGATGGGTCTGTCTCATAGTAGGATCCCAGACTACCCCAAGTACCACAAAGCCCAGACTCCCATAGTATTACAATCGGCTATCTGAATTCCACAAGGCCGGGTCTGTTTCAAAGTTGTACAACCATTTACTCTGAGCCCCACCAGGTATTATCTTTCCTATAGTAGCACAACCAGCTAACCCAAGTACTGCTAGGCCTGGTCTCTCTCTCAAAGTAGCACAACCTATGACCCCAAGTATCACCAGGCTGGGTCTCTCTCATAGTAGCATAACCCACTACCCTGAGTATCACCAGGCTAGGTTTCATAGTAGCACAACCCGCGACCCTGAGTACCACCAGGCTGGGTTTCTCTCATAGTAGCACAACCCATGACCCCAAGTACCATCAGAACAGGTCTCTCTCATAGTAACATAACCTGCAACCCCGAGTACCACACAGCTGAGTCTCTCTCATAGTAGCACAACCTACATCCCTAGTGCCGTTAGGCTGTGTCTGTCTCATAGGAATACAACCTGCTACCCTGAATACCAATGGGCTGGGTCTCTCTCATAGCAGTACAACTCGGTACTAGTGCTGTGCGGAATTTTCAAATTCTGGCAGAATGAAATTAGCGTAATTTTTGAAATTCAACCGAGTTTTGCCAGAAACAGAATGGTGGAATTCAGCAGCAGAAACTGGTTGTGGAATGATTTTCCGCAGAGAAATTGCTGTTCTATGCGGTTCTCAATATTTTCCACTGAAATGGTAGAGGAATGATTTTCCACAGGAAAATGGTGTTCCATGGAATATTATTCTGCAGATCACAGCAGGCAGAATTCCACAGAATAACCAGCACAATTCTGGCAGAAATTCCACCGATGTAAAGGTCATTCTGCACTATTTTCGCCAGTGGAATTCTGCATTCTGCACAGCACTACCCACTACCCTGAGTACCACCAGGCTGGGTCTGTCTCACAGTAGTACAACCTGTGACCCCGAGTACCATCAGGCCAGGACTCTACCATTGTAGCACAACCCGCGACCCTGAGTAACACCAGGCTGGGTCTCTCTCGTAATAGCACAACCTGCTATCCCAAATACCATCAGGTCATGTCTCTCTCACAGTAGCATAACCTGCTACCCTGAATACCACTGGGCTGGGTCTCTCTCATAGTAGCATGACCCCCTACCCTGAATGCCACCAGGCCAGGTCTCTCTCATAGTAGCACAATCCACCACCCCAAGTACCACCAGGCTGGTCTGTCTCATAGTAGTACAATCTACTACTCCAAGTACCACCAGGTCATGTCTCTCTTGTAGTAGCGCAATCCATTACTCTAGGTATGACCAGGCTGGGTCTCTCTCATTAAGCACAACTCACTATCCCAAAATATTTGGGTTAGACAGATCAAGATTTGCCTTAGTCTCATGTCTTCTCTAGAGCTCCTCCCTAATAGTGGGTAGGCACTCTCTGTATATGAGATAACTGTCAGTTAACCAGGATCTGGCCAGCCAGGCTGTTATGTTGGAGGAAGTGGGACTCACATTTTTATGTATTCCTCTTTGGATTTTCTGGGTGCTGATGTGGACTGTGAGGGCAATGTGCTGCTCTTGACTACCGTGTTGCTTCCTGGGCTGCAGACAAAACAGAAACAAGAAGTGATTTTATATTGTCAGGCAGGCAGCAAGAATTACTGAAAGGGTTAAACCAGAATCTATCAGGGGTTATAGAGAAGTAGGGGGTTTAGGACTGCACACAATGTCCCAACCCCTCTGCTGAGCACTTGTTTTCATATACTGTATATTAATACCTACAGGGTAGTGTGTTTCTTACAGGACAAGAACGTTATCTCCTGCTGTTTTGAGGAAGAGGACTGGGACGTTAATGGTTCTGTCAGCCCAAAACATCATGATATAATGTTCTTATCCTGTAAGAAACACACTACACTATATCTGTTAATATGTTATGAAGTCATCTAACTGCCTCAAAGGTAACAAGCATTTGTCAATGCCGAATGTTGGCTTGCTGGCATTGGCAATGGTAGTGCAGAAGTTAGAGAGATGCACAATAGGAATGACAGTGAAGTATTGAACTACAACCACCCCTCCTCCCCCGCAGAGACTGAAAGGCATTGGGAGTGTGGCTTTGGGTCATTGGCCATAACGCTTACACCATTCCACCTCACCCTACCCTGCAGACACTGACAGGTGTCGGGGTGTGCTTTGGGGTCTTCGGCCCTTATGCTCACCCCCTTCCATAAGGAAATAAGCTGAGATGGGTGCAATATAGGAGAATGGGGGTGAACATTAGGGCAACAGAACCCAAGGCACACCTCAATGCCTGTCAGTGACTGTAGGGTGGGGGTAGAATGCTATGAACATTACAGCCGATGAACCCAAGTTACTACCCGCACACCTGTCAGTCTCTACAGGATGGGTGTATGGTTGGAAACCTTAATGCCCCAGGTGTTTGTTAGTATTTTCACTCCAAATTTTCAACATTGGCTTTTTGGGACCCCACCTCATGAACAGTGGCACTATCATTTCATTACTCAGTCCTGAAAGGTGATTTCGCACAGTAACTGCACCATTCAGAGCCACAGGTGCGGAAACACATTGCAGGCAGGATGCAAAAAATGACAGCTGTATTATTCATGAGGAGGTATGAAAAAATGGCAATGTTGAAAATCTGGTGAGAAAATATGAAAGATTTCTGACTTACAAGCATGTGAATACTCATAGCATGAACCCATAATGTGGTCATTTTTGGGAATTATTTAACCAAATTTTCAACACGCCCATTTTGGGACCTTTCCTCATGAACAGTGACACTGTGATTTTGTTAATCTGTCCCAGAAGTTGATTTTGCACAGTAACCGTGCCCATTGTGCACCACAGGTGCGAAAACATATTTTGGGCAGGATTTGAAAAATGACAGTTATACTGTTCATAAGGAGGTGTGAAAAAATGGCAATGTTGAAAATGTGGAGTGAAAATATTAAAAGTTGGTGAAGTTACAAAGCGTGCGTAAAACTGCATGATAATATACGCTAATAGCATGATCATTTTTTGGAATTTTTCACCAAATTTGCAACGTGGGCTTTTTGAGACCTCCCCTCATGGACAGTGGCACTGTTGTTTCGTTAATTAGTCCCGAAAGGTGATTCCACACAGCGATGGCGAAATCACCTTTCGGGACAGAGAAACAAAATGACAGTTACATGTTCATAAGGTGGGGTCCCAAGAACCCCATGTTGAAAATATGGGGCCAACATTCCTAAAAATGGCTGAAATATCAACCTGAGTTGAAACCCACCCAATATAAAGCTTATTGTCATTTCTTCAGTTCGCAGTTCGGCTTTGAAGAGTGCAGATGTGTCCCGGTTCAGAGGATCATGGCTCCTGACCTCTGGAGGGTAAGTATGGGTGAGGGAGGTGCTGGGAGGTGGGCACGAGAGGGAGGGTGGGGATGGGGGTGGGGACGAGGGAGACAACGGTGGACCGTTTTCTTCTTTGCAGGGAAAAAGACCACGAGGGAAGGTTTATTTATTTACACAGCTTATACATAAAAAATAAAAAATAGGCACACTGGAATGATACCAGTGTGCCACAATTCGGGGGGGAGGGATGCTGACACGGGATTGGGCACCCCGATGTCAGCAAGCTGTATAGATGGGTTTGGGGGGGGCATCTGACACTGGGAGTGGGCATCCCGGTGTTGGAAAGGAGAAAGTGTTTAACCAGGAAAGGCGCTGAGAGGGGGGATGCTGACACAGGGATTGGGCACCCCAATGTCAGCTTTTAGGGACTGTGTGGCAAGAGCTGCCATGTTAGGTATGCCACATAATGTGGGGGGGGGCATGCCGACACAAGGACTGGGCTCCCCGATGTCAGCTTTGTGGGGATTGTGTGGTGGACAGCAGCAGCAGCAGCCATATGTATTGAAATGTTTCACCAGAAATGGCACGTAATGGAGGCATGTCATCTGCCGCTGCAATAACGAGCCTGTCTCTGATTGCAGCAGCAGATTCATTTCAAGTTGATGGCACTCTCTGAAACTGCTGTCATCCGCAGCATGCTCACTGGTTGGCGGCTGAGGGACACACTGATGAATGTATCACCTGCATTTGCCACAACACTGACAGCCCTCTGAAACTGCTACTACTACCACAATATGTTGTTTCCATGTGTGCACAAGCCAACATAAAAATGAGTCAGAGAGTGTGATAAATGCTGCAGAAAAATGTTAGTTTTTTTCTCCTCCCCCTCTGCATACGGTAGTTAGTACATTTTCTCACACACACTGCAGGATGTGCTGATGCTGCTTATGTGGCAGATAATGGTGCTGGGCTATGTGGAGTGGCTCAGCATTTCTAAAACTTTGTAAACTTCATTTTTTAACAATTTCATGCTGGATTTAGTTTAAAAACTGGAAAAACTAATGAAAACTGCTGCTATATTAACTACAGCTAGCATTTGAAGGCTGTAAAGACATTGAATTTTGTCTGTTTTTACAGCGTCACATCGGTAGGAATCAGCTGATCGGAGCGGCGTTGGATGCGAGATAAGAGATACAGTAAAGTAGTGCACTGATTGCCTGAGGCAGTTAGAATGCTTTATAATAATTATTGTTTATAGTCCTGTAAACCCTCTGCAAATGGGGGTTCTCAAAAAGTCTTCCAGGAGCTTGCTTGAATGCTCCAAGCCTGAATGGTGTTTGGCGTTTAAGCCGTTTATCTGTGAGTGCTTTTAGAGCCTCTGGTACTGTCTCTTTAAGAGCTGTCTGCTTGCAGACATAATTAGTTTGTATGGGGGGGACTGTGTGTTTTCCTGCTTGAGTCCCGCTTGAGCTACTGCCAAATCGCTCCGTTTCTGCCATCCCTAAGTGGGCAGAAGGAGCACTCTTCAAGATATAATTGTTTGCTTGTAACCTGTTAGAGTAATAATGAAAATGCAGTTTGATTTAACCTGCTTTCTTGTACAGGACAGTGCAAAGTAACTCCCTCATGTTGATTCTGAACTGCTGAATTGGACCAATCATGGTGGGGATCCTTTAAAATGGAGCCTGCTCTGGGCGAATCAGAACTTGGACTCTCCTCTGGAGCCTGCTGTAAGGGGATTGTAAAGGCAGTGACTCTGGGAAATGTAGTTTGACTTCAGTGCCTTTTTTCCACCAACAAGGGGAGTTTACTGTGAGTGACAGCCAAACCAGCCAACTGAACTGGGAGGAACTCAAAGGAAATGCCCGGCTCTGTCTACTGGAGAGATCAGATCAGTTTGGCAGTGAAGAGACAGGGAGCTGTGTGCTTCTTCTGTGTGTAGTTTAAGCGCGGGGATCTCGTGTAAGGCCCTAAGTTTCAGTCTGCAGTTTGTGCAAGCGCCTGTTCGGACTGAAACCAACCTGTGAAGAGAATCAAGGAGATCTGAAGAGTAGAAACCAGGGTCACCCTGTAGAAGACTGGAGAAATTGCTGAATCGCGCTCGGCCTGTCAGGAACTGAATCTGCTGTGTGTTCTCCCGGGTATTGTGCAGTAATTGCGATCGGGATAGAGAAGCAGCCTGCCTGGTATAGTACCTTCCTTTTACATATAAATGTGTGTAGTGCTTGTGGGGAATCACGTTTCAGATCCCCTGTACAGTGAATAGAGTGCATGAAGCTGGAAGTAAACCCCAGCTTAATCCAGACTACATCCATTCACTCTAAACTGCAGTGAGGTCCAGTCACAAGGACCTTGTCCACATGGTCTGCTCCTCCTGGCAATCCAGGACAATCTGCCTTCCATCCAGTTCCCAGCACTGAGTTTGTGAGTACAAAGCAGGGTAGCTCCCTGCCATCAGTTTATCGAATTGCAAGTGTATCATCCAATTGTTTTTTTTTTTTTTCATTTCTTCACGAACTGAGCCAACCGGTTCCGGATTACAATTTGGGTATTGTGCCAGTGTTTTTCCATCACAGGGCCCCAACCAGCTGCAACTGATCCTGGCTAGCCCCCCATCCTGGGTACCCACTGAAAGTGACAATCTGGGACTCTGAATATGCGCACAGTACTGTGATTATTGATGTGTTTAACCTAACTAACCTGATTTCCCCCTTCCTTGTTACAGCTCCTTAAATAAATCAGATCTGTTGGTTTCAGCAAAGTTACACTGGCTGAGGTATTTGTTTACATTAAAGTATTGTACTGTGGTTTTTGCACTGTATCATCTTGTTTTGCAGGGGGTCCCCAGGGTCCAGTCGACGGAGCCTGTCCTGGGGGTAAGTGTACATTGTGAAGATATTCCTAATGCATTGTGTGGGCCACTAGTGGGAAGAAAGGGGGGTTACAGTGTCCCAGAGGGCTGTGACCAAGTTAGTTTAACTACTGCAAACCCTGACCTCTGGCTGGAGGCACCCGCCACTGGACCTAGGCCCCTCAACCTGTTAGTAGTTAAGCAGGCAGGGGTAGTAACCCTTGGGATAGCGCCACCTCAGGGTTCCACTCTATTTTTTCTTCTTGCCTGCCACTAGGTCCTCCTCCCACCTACCCAAGCCTGTCTGCTGTATGAGTCCTCCAAGTGTCAAGTCTGCTGCACTCATATGCTCAACATCCCGCTTAAGAACCATCAGTCATAACCCACTGCTTATCCCCTGTGGATGGGACCCTCAGTTTCCCAAGTCGAGGGAATATACGCTTTTGACAGTTGAGGTCTGAAAGGAGGAGCTAGAGAGAAGCATAAGGAGTTACTTTGGTGTGGGAAGCAGGGTGGCTTCTTTGACCTGGAGCAGTGTGGTGTTTTCTCCTCCCTTTATCTCGGCCCTAGCATATTTTCCCTTGAGAAGCGACCAGACAACAGCCTATCAGGACCATGGGATTGGCAGGTGAGCCGGTCTTCCTTCGGGACTCTGCAGCAGACCCAGCTCTGGGCATGCAATGTCTCCACATCACTTGCTGGGCATGGGCAAATGGGTGTGTGCTGATGGAATTCCACTCCCAAGGGGGCACTTCATTCCTTCTCGCTTGACACCCCTTCCCCTGGGCCACCAAGGGGAACCATGCAATGGCAGCAGGTGTCATCCTTTTCTGAGGCAGAAGGCATTCAAAGTGGATGCCTGAGCCTTGCATCACTGGTCTGCACCAGATCGCCTCAGCTCTGTGCAAACCTCATTCAAGTGGATGGCAAGTGATGGCACTGCCACTGGGCAAGTGAGCTGGCCGGCTGCATTAGCATTGTCACTGGGCAAGTGAGCTGGCCGGCTGCATTAGCACTGCCACTGGGCAAGTCAGCTGGCTGGCTGCATTAGCTTTGCCACTGGGCAAGTCAGCTGGCCAGCTGCATTAGCATTAATACTGGGCAAGTCAATTGGCCGACTGCAGAAACGCTGCCACTGGACAAGTCAGCTGGCTGGCTGCATTAGCACTGCCACTGGGCAAGTGAGCCGCCAGCTGCATTAGCATTGTCACTGGGTAAGTCAGCTGGCCGGCTGCATTAGCTTTGCCACTGGGAAAGTCAGCTGGCTGGCTGCATTAGCATTACTACTGGGCAAGTCAATTGGCCGGCTGCAGAAACACTGCCACTGGGCAAGTCAGCTGGCTGGCTGCATTAGCACTGCCACTGGACAAGTCAGTTGGCTGGTTGCGTTAGCACTGCCACATGGCAAGTCAGCTGGCCAGCTGCATTAGCATTGGCACTGGGCAAGCCAGTTGGCCTGCTGAAACAACACTTTTATAGTAAACATCAAAGAAATAATAACATACTGATAAAACTGGACAAAAATTTACCCCAGGCGGAGAATTCTGATACACACACACATCAACATTAATAATGTTAGTGCTTCAGGGAAAAAGATTAAGCATCCAGAGAACACTCTCCTTCTCTGGAGAGGAAGGGCTGTGCTCCCCACTACCACACTGCCTCCTGGCTGACCCCTTCTCCAGGGAGGGAAGGTTGCGCTCCACACTGCCTCCTTGGGTGATCCCTTCTTCGCGAATGGAGGGTTGAACTCTTCCTATCACATTTCCTCCTGGGTGACCCCTTCTCTGGAGAGGAAGGGTTGTGCTTCCAACTACCACACTGCCTCCTGGTTGACCCCTTCTCCGGGGATGGAAGGTTGCACTTCCCGCTACCACACTGCCTCCTTGGTGACCCCTTCTCCAGGGAGGAAGGGTTGTACTCCCCACTACAACACTGCCTCTTGGATGACCATGGGAGGCAGTGCAGCACAGAGCAACAGGAGAGGGAGGGAGGAATGCAACCTGGCTCCTTTCTGCATACTGGTCATGCACTTAGGGGGCAAAGGGGGGACTGAAGGAGGGACCTGGCTCCTGCATGCTGGACATGCACTAAGGGGGGCAACAGGGGAGGTAGGGAAGGATGCACCCTGGCTCCTGCACGCTGGTCATGCACTTAGGGGAGAACTGGGAGGGAGGGAGGGATGCAGCCTGGCTCCTGCACGCTGGTCATGCACTCAGCCTGGCTCCTGAATGCTGTTCTCGCACTTCAGTGTGCAAGCGTGAATAAGGAGCCCTTGCCAGCAGCATCCCTAAGGGGAGGAACAGAACAATGAGAACCCCCCTCTGAGGTGCAGCAGGATAAAGCCAGCAGTCTCAGGCCCCACCCCTTCCAACTGCCCACTGCATCCCAAACAGCAGCATTATGCCAGCACTTTCAGGCCCCACCACTACAGAATGTCCTCGAGCCCCCTTCCCACACACACACAGCAGCTCAGAGTTAGCACTCTCAGGGGTCACTGCTCCCAACTATCCAATGCTCCACACCCCCACACAGCAGCATGAAGCCAGCGCTCCGATGGCTCTACCACTGCTGACTGCTCACTGGTCCCCCAACCCACACACACAGCAACATGATGCCAGTATTCTCAGGGTCCCCCCGCTCCTGACTGCCCACTGGTCTCTTCCACACAGTAGCATGGGGTCAGCAGTCTCAGGGGCCACTGCTCTTGACTGCCCATGGGTCTCCCACACAGCAACATGAAGCCAGTCCTCTCAGGCACCACCGTGACTGACTGCCCACTGGTCCCCCCCACACAACAGCATGACTCCAGCACGATCAGACCCTACCACTCCTGACTGCCCACTGGTCCCTGCCACACAGCAGCATGTGGTCAGCAGTCTCAGGGGCCACTGCTCTTGACTGCCCACTGGTCTCCCACCAGCAGCATGAAACTAGCACTCTCAGGCACCATCGCTCCTGACTGACCACTGGCCCCCTCCCATACAGCAGCATGAAGCCAGCACTCTTAGGCTCCACTGCTTCCGAGTGCCCACTGCCCCTCCCCACACACACACAGCAGCATGAAGCTAGCACTCTCGGGCCCAACTACTTCTAACTGTACACTGCTCCCCCCTCACACAGCAGCACAAAGCCAGCACTCATAGATCCCTCTGCTCCCAACTGCCCACTGGTCCCCACACACACAGCAGCATGATGCCAGCACTCTCAGACCCCACCTCTCCCCACTGCCCCCACTAATCCCCCTCCCCACACACAGCAGCATAAAGCCAGCACTCTCAGTTCCCACCACTCCCGACTGCCCAGTGGTTCCCCCAACGCACAGCAGCATCAAGTCGAGCACTCTCGGGCCCCACCACTCCCGACTGCCCATTGATCCCCCACACACAGCAGCATAAAACCAGCACTCACAAGCTCCACCGCCCCAACTGCCCACTAGTCCCCACACACAGCAGCATGAAGCCAGCCCTCTCAGCCTCACCACTACCAACTGCCCACTGGTACTCCCCCCACACACACACACAGTAGCACAAAGCCAGCCCTTTCAGGCCCCACTGCTTCTGACTGTTCACTGGTACCCCAACCACACACACACAGACAGCAGCATGAAGCCAGCACTTAAGACCCTCATTGCTCCCAACTGCCCGCTGCCCCCCCCCACAGAGCAGCTTGACACCAGTACTCTCACGTCCCACTGCTACCAACTGCCCACTGTCTTCCCCCCATACAGCAGCATGAAGCCAGCACCTCAAGGCCCACCACTCCTGACTGCCCACTGCCCCCCCCCACAGTATCATGAAGCCAGCACATTGCTCCTGACTGTCCACTGGTGCCCCTCCACACAGCAGCATGATGCCAACACTCTCCTGACACATCGCTGCCAACTGCCCAGTGGCCCTCCACACACAGCAGCATGAAGCCAGCACTCTCCTGACACATCGCTACCAACTGCCCAGTGGCCCCCCACACACAGCAGCATGAAGCCAGCACTCTCCGGTCCCACCAACTGCCCATTTGTCTCCCTACACAGCCACAAGAAGTCAGCACTCGTAGGCCCCATTTCTCTCGACTTCTTTCTGGTCCGCACACACAGCAGCATGACGCTGGCACTCTCAGGGCCCATTGCTCCTGACAGTGTTGGGTAAGTTACTGTTTCTATTACTTTTTTTTATTATGTTTGGAAACTTGTTCCAGGAAGCTCTGTGCAGTCACTAGCAAGGATAGAGAAGTACTAGAAAAAGTAACACACCTTACAATTATAGTTACTTTTTTTTCATACAAAAATAATAAATAACTATAACAGATTACATTTTTTGAAAGTAATAGGTTAGTTACTAGTTACTTTCAAATAAATATAATCAGTTACAGTTACAGATTTCTTTTGCATTAAAAGACATAAGTAATTGTAACTGTAAGGTGTGTTACTTTTTCCAGAACGTCTTCATCCTTGCTAGTGGCTGCACAGAGCTTTCTGGAACAAGTTTCCAAAAGTAATAGAAAGTAATAGAAAAATACTGCCCAACACTGCTCCCGACTGCCCACTACCCCCCCACACACACACACACGCACGCACTCACAGAGCATGAAGCCAGCACTCTCGACCCCACCATTCCCGACTGCCCAGTTCCCCCCATACAGAGCAGCACTACACCAGCAGAAATAGGCCCCACTGCTCCCAACTACCCACTGCGCCCTTCCCCCCACCACACACACACAGTAGCATGAAGCCAGCACTCTCAGACCCCACTGCTCCTGATTCCCCACTGGTCCCACACCCACACACAGCATCATAAAGTCAGCACTCACAGGCCCCACCGCTCCCGAGTTCCCACTTGTCCTCCCCCCCCCACACACAAAGCAGCATGAAGCCAGCACTCTCAGGCCCTACCACTCCCGACAACCCACTGGTCCTCCCACACAGCAGCAAGAAGTCAGCACTCTTAGGCCCCATCGCTCCTGACAGCTCTCTGGCCCACACACACAGCAGCATGAAGCCATCAGGTCCATGGCTTCTGACTGCCCACTGGCCCCCACCCCACACAGCAGCATGACACCAGCACTCTCCGGTCTCACTGCTACCAACAGCCCTCTGGCCTCCCCACACAGCAGCGTAAAGCCAGCACTCTCAGGCCTCACTACTCCTGATTGCCCACTGATCTCCCACACAGCAGCATGAAGCCAGCACTTTCAGGCCCCACTGCCCCCGACTGCTCACTGGTCCCCCACACAGCAGCATGAAGCCAGCACTGTCAGGCCCCACCATCGCTAACTGCCCACCAATCCCCCACAGACACAGCAGCATGAATGATGCCATCACTCTCAGGTCCCACTGCTCCTGACTTCTCTCTGATCCCCACACAGCAGAATGACGCCAGCACTCCCAGACCCCACCACTCCTGACTTCTCTCTGGTCCACACACAGTAGCATGAAGCCACAACTCTCAGGATCCACTGCTGCTGACTTGTCTCTCTGGTCTCCCCCCCATACTGCAGCATGATGCCAGCACTCTCAGGCCCCACCGCCCCCGACTGCTCACTGGTCCCCCCACACAGCAGAATGCAGCCAGAACTCTCAGGACCCACTGCTCCCAACTTCTCTCTGGTCCCCCACACACAGCAGCAAGGCGCTGACACTCCTGGGCTCACTGCTGCTGACTTCTCTCTGGTCCCCCCACACAGCAGCATGAAACAAGCACTCCAGGCCCCACTGCTCCTGACTTCTCTTTGGTCCCTGTACATTACAAGCCCGACAATACTGTAGCATCATGACATGGGCACTCACGAGCCCCACCACTTCTGAATGCATTCTGATCCCTGCACAAAGCCACATAATGTCTGTACCCCTGGGCCCCACTGCTGCTGATTGCCCTCTAGTGTCCCAACACACAATGAACCTGATGGACATTGCAGCAGCATGATGTCGGCACTTTTGGGCCCCACCGCTCCTGTCTGCCTACTGGCCCCAACAAACAGCAGCATAAGGTCAGCACTCTCAGGGTCATTGCCACTGGTCCCCTCACACAGCAGCATGATGCCAGCACTTCCGTGGCCCCACTGCTCCTGAATGCCATCTGGTTGCCACGCAGCCGAAGCATGATGCTTGTACTCTTAGGCCTCACTGCTCCCACCTGCCCACTGGTCCCTCCCCCACACACAGCCACATGACACTTGCACTCTCAGATCTCCACCACTCCTGACTGCCCATTGCCCCCCCCTCAAGCAGCATGACGTTTACAATCTCGGGTGCCACCACTCCTGACTGCCCACTGGTTCCCCCAGCACAGTATCATGACGCTTGCATTCTCGGGCCCCACTTGTCTTGACTGGCCACTGGTCTCTGCTCACACAGTAGCATGATGCTTGTACTCTCAGGCCCACTACTCCTCACTGCCCACAGGTCCTCACAGATGACAGGTCTGATGGAGAACAAAACTGTCCTGTTCTCTGGAGGGAGCCCACCACACAATGGAAATACCTTCCTTGGAGGAAATTCCCCAAGTGGATACCCTGAAACCAGGTGAGAGACAGAGAGGGGTGGCAGATGTGGTTGGGAGGTGGCCTGGATGAGGTGGGCAGCTTCAGTGACTGCGGAAGAAAAGAATGTATAAAAAAACCATGTCAGCGTTTATACGAAGGACTGTGATTACTCTGGAAGATACAAATGTATTCCTCTATCAAAGGGCAACACTGTTCTAGTTTACAAAGCAATCCTCTGTCGTAATTAATGAGCTGGAAACAAACCAATTACAAGTCACTAACTCTACATATACAAGAGGCTGTTGCATTTTACTATAGAACACCTTTTTAAACACCAGGGGCCCGATATTCAGAAAAGCACAAAGCGGAGCACAAAGGTTTGCACTGCACTTTGCCAGTGCCCATGGATCCGAGATGCTATGCAAGTCGAACAGTCCACGGCTATCAGATTGAATATAAGGCCAGCGTCAGTGCAGTGCAGTCAAGTAGCACTGCCCGGACATGGGTCTCAGAGTGGACTCAAGAGCTGATAGCGCTGGAGCACTATCTGAAATTTTCAAAGGGCCCCTTGCAAATGAGCCCATTGGGCATGCAAGGTGCTAAGGGACCATTTGCATGCCCATTATGAGCTCATTTGCATAGGTAGCGGAGACAGGCTAGTGTGGCACCAATGTGGTGCTAGTGGTCCCCCCTCCCACTGATCACCAGCCCATATTTAAAAATAAAACATCGCTGGTACTAGTGGTCACCCCCTCCCTCAGATCACCAGCCCGTATGAAAAAATAAAACTTACCTGGTACAGTAATAGTGGTCCATCCTCCCTTGGATCGCCAGCCTATAATGAAAAATAAAAAACCCTTGGTGCTAGGGCTCCCCCCCAATCACCAGCCCATATTAAAAAATAAAACCTCTCTGTTGCTAGTGGTTCCCCTTCCCTCCAATCGCCAGGCGTATTAAAAAATAAAACCTACCTGGTGCTAGTGGCCCCCCTCTCCCTCCAATTGCCAGTCATATTAAAAAATAAAACCTACCTGGTGCTAGTGACCCCCCCAATCACCAACCCATAGTAAAAAATAACTCCCTGGTGCTAGTGTCTCCCACCCCAATCAGAAGCCCCTATTAAAAAAAATGTCCTGGTGCTAGTGGTCCCCATCCGTCCAAGCACCAGCCTATAGTGAAAAATAAAACCTCCCTGGCATCCAGTGGTCCTCCCCGTCACTGATCCATGGTAGCGTTGGTCGCAAGTTCAGAATCCCTGGCACCTAATGGACCCCCCACAGAACTGAACACCCACCCTACCTAGTCACCTTACCAGTATTCTCGGTGCTGTGGGTGCGCATACAGTGACCAGCTTGGCCCACATCACATCTCATCTGCTGACCACCGCATGTCCAGGTATGGAGCACATGTCATATTTATAGGACAGGGTGATATACCCTGTCCTATAAATAAGACGCGCACTCCCTGCCTGGATATATGGCAGCTGGCTGAGAAGGACTTCGCCGGTCACTATATGTGCACCTGCGGCACTGAGGATACTGGTAAGGTTATTGGGGGGTGGGTGCTGAGTGCCGCTGTGGGGGGGGCCTCTAGATGCCAGGGATTATGGATTTGCAACCAACAGTACCATGCATCAGTGCCCAAGGGGACCACTGGATGCCAGAGAGGCTTTATTTTTCACTATGGGCTGGTGATTGGAGGTGGGGGGAAAACTAGCACCAGGCAGGTTTTATTTTTTTAATATGGGCTGGCAATCGGAGGCAGGGGACCACTAGCACCAGGAAGGTGTTATTTTTCACTGTGGGTTGGTGATCAATGGGAAGGGGACCACTAGCACCAGGAAGGTGTTATTTTTCACTGTGGGTTGGTGATCAATGGGAAGGGGACCACTAGCACCAGGAAGGTGTTATTTTTCACTGTGGGTTGGTGATCAATGGGAAGGGGACCACTAGCACCAGGAAGGTGTTATTTTTCACTGTGGGTTGGTGATCAATGGGAAGGGGACCACTAGCACCAGGAAGGTGTTATTTTTCACTGTGGGTTGGTGATCAATGGGAAGGGGACCACTAGCACCAGGAAGGTGTTATTTTTCACTGTGGGTTGGTGATCAATGGGAAGGGGACCACTAGCACCAGGGATTTTTTTTTACTACAGGCTGGTGATCGGAGGTGGGGGGTGCCACGGGCCACAGGGAACAGGTTTGCTCCCCCAGTGGCCAATCAACTAGTTGACTGCATTACCTCTGGCAGCCCTCAGGGTTTCGCGGAGTAAGGGGGTGTTTTGTTCAGCAGTATTTGTGCTGCGCAAAAGGACCGTGTTAAATCTTTTTGAGTGGCGCAAATCTGTCTACTGCACATTCCTGTCCCTTACCCTCATTTGCATACCCCAACCCTGTTGTGGTTTGCACAGGTGCTAGCCGCTTGCCAACACAACTGGCCCTTTTGAATATTGAGCTACAGTGCAAAAGCCAGTTTACGCAGGCAAACACCGCTTAGCGCCCGGACAAACTTTTGAACACTAGGCCCCAGTTATCTATCTTCAGTTTTGTAGTATGTTTTTTCAGCGTATTCATGATATCTGTAGGACCAAACATTTAACATTTTGAAAACTGTCCAGTTCCATTTTGCCACATCCTAAAATCCATATTTTCTAAGAACCAATCTCCTCCTGAGAACCACAGCATTTGGTCTTAGGGCCAGAAGCACTAGGACCCCACCAGAGCTTTTAAGGGATGGTGATACAGATGTATGACACCAACACACAGTACTGCAAGTATGCTGCTGCATATAAGCGTTGCCGTCTCCAAACACCTCTTTTTTTAAAAGGAAAAAAGTTAAAGAACATTTGGATACTTGTAAAAATGAGTGGTACTTCTCAGAGGGTTCTGTGGTCACTTTGATGAGTGTTGCCACAGAAGCTGGGGTTCACAGCCTTACCTATTTGGATATCCATTCACGGGTTCAGGAGTACTGGGCTGTGATATGTCTGTTGTTCTGGTAAATTTACCCCTGCAATAAAAACATTTCATAACTGAACTGCTCTTTGCATGACAAACTGATAATTTTATTACTGCATATTTCCAAATCCATACTGGTGCTAAGGGGTATCACAGGACATCAACCCCCCCAATCAGATTTCCAAATCTCCGGGAAAGGGGATATTGCCACTAAAGCCTTGAGAATTAGTCTGCTGCTGCTGCCCGCTCCCCCAGAAAGTAAAAATATGTGACCACTGACATCATATTGAGCTTAGAAGTGGCGCACTAGTATGCTCACTAGTGATACCCCACCTAGAGTACCGTGTACAGTTCTGGAGACACACCTCCGCAAGGACATTGACAGAGTGGAAGCGATCCACAGGACGGCTACCAAAATGGTGCAGGGGTTGCACGAGAAACCACATGAGCAGAGGCTGCAGGAACTCCACAAGTATTAAGTACCTCACGGGAGTGAATAAGGTACAGGAGGGGAATGTCTTCCAGAGGAGGAGGAGGAGGCTGCACCAGAACATGGTGGGATGCAATGAAGTCTTGAGCAGGGGGGGGTAAGAGGGATGTAAGGAAATAACTTCTTCACAGAAAGGGTGGTGGACACCTGTAACAGCCTGCCTGAGCAGGTGGTGGGAGCGAAGACAGTCGGGGGCTTCAAGCTTGTGTGGGATAGGCTCATGAGCATAATAATTAGAGGAATGGGAAGAGAGAGGGATACCTGGGACAGAATAGGGTCTGGTGAGTAGGACATATGGACATAAAGTCACATAACAAATTGCCGTGGACATATCACTGTGGATACTTAGTCAAAAATACTTGCTGTCACCTGCCGAGCGGTCGTGGGCAAAAAGGAGCCACAGTGACTATTTAGTGGCGATGGCAAGACGGCAATGATTTTGTTTTACTTTCTGAGGCATATATATATATATATACTTTCTAAGATGTACATTCCCGAAGTATTTGTAAGCAGGTAATAAAAAGGCAGAAATGCCCTGTACAAGAGCGTGTACAGTGTGGTTTTTAGTGAGAGTTAAGAGATGACCAAACACATGTCAACAAAGTCCATGTTATAGGTATGCCAGTGTGACCATCCCTGCTAAACACTGATGCTGTTTAATGGGGCTGGGGGGTAAATGGTCAAGGCAATGCTGTGGCCGTTTCCTCCTTCTATGTCACGCAGGGAGTAAGTGATACTTACTGTTGGTGCTGTTTCCAGTGTTGCTGACGTCGATGCTGTTTAATGGGAGTAAATGTCCGATGATGTTGCTGTCGCCGACTGTTTAATGGGGGTGGGGTACATGGTAAAGGCAATGCAGGGGATAAGCGTGTTGCTGACGCTGACGTTTAATGGGGATGGGAGTAAATGTCCGATGTTGCTGTTTCCAAGGTGGTGGGGGTAAAGGTAAGTGAGATAGTGGCACTCATTTGACTGTTCCATTTCTTGATGTGCCACTTTAGGTCTGGTGACAAGAATGAGGAACGACCATTGTGGTAGCCATATTTTGTCCCCCTGACATAATGTCCACAACTAAATAACCATGGCATTATGACTGGGGATGAAATGACCATACACAGGTGAGCAGTAATAGCAGGGAAATAGAACAGTTTAGATGGGCCTAGTAGTCCTTTTCTGCTGATACATTCTGTGTTTGTAATGGATTCCAGAAATCCGTAGACTTAGCCCGCTTGTAGTCCCAGCAGTTTTATATTCACCCTGATGTGTAACCCAGCACCTCCCTCATTCCCTGCATCTCACCCAAACCAACAACATGGGAGGAGATGTAGATAACCCAGCACCTCTCCGCCTGCACCTGACCCAAGCCAACAGCATGGGAGGAAATGTAGGTAACCCAGCACCTCTCTGCCTACACCTGACCCAAGCCAACAGCATGGGAGGAGATGTAGGTAACCCAGCACCTCTCTGCCTGCACCTGACCCAAGCCAACAGTGTGGGAGGAGATGTAGGTAACCCAGCACCTCCCTGCCTGCATCTGAACCATGCCAACAGCATTGGAGGAGATATAGGTAATCCAGCACCTCTCTGCCTGCACCTGACCCAAGCCAACAGCATAGGAGAAGTTCTAGAGAACCCAGCATTTTTCTATCTGCATCTGACCCAAGCCAACAGCGTGGGAGGAGATGTATGTAACCCAGCACCTCTCTGTGTGCCCCTGACCCAAGTCAACAATGTGGGAGAAGATGTAGGTAACCCAGCACCTCTCTGCCTGCATCTAACTCAAGCCAACAGCATGGGAGGAGATGTAGGTAACCCAACACATCTCTACCTGCTCCTGACCCAAGCCAACAGCATGGAAGGAGACAGGGCTCCAGATAAGGGGAGTACCAACCTGTTTTACCCACCTCATTTTAGGAAATACTCTTAAGAAAATTTTTTTTAATGAGTACCAATACTCACCCAACATTTGTAAATACTCAACACTCCAAAGAATAGTGCTTCTTAACATAAGGAGCATTTTTTCCAGATTTACAGCACTTGTATGCATCCCAATTTTGTTTTACTCACTATATTTTAAAACTGGTGAGTAAATTACTCCTACCTGCCAACCTTATCTGGAGCATTGTTGTCACTTGATCAATTCTTATTAAAAAAAACTACATTGTTTTTAAAAATGTACTCCTCACTCCACTCTATCCAGACATTTGTACGCATCTGAATTTGGTTTTACTCACCTCACTTTCAAAATGTGGAGTACAGTACTCATGCAAAAAAATCTTATCTGGAGCCCCGGGAGGAGATCTAGGTAACCCAGCACTTCTCTGCCTGCAGCTGACTCAAGGCAACAGTGTGGGAGGAGATGTAGGTAACCCAGTGCCTCTCTGCCTGCAGCTGACCCAAGGCAACAGTGCTGGAAGGAGATGTAGGTAACCCAGCACCTCTCCGCCTGCATCTGACCCAAGCCAACAGCATGGGAGGAGATGTAGGTAATCCAGCACCTCTCTGCATGTCCCTGACCCAAGTCAACAGTTTGGCAGAAGATGTAGGTCACCTCTTTGCCTGCACCTAACCCAAGCCAACAGCATGGGAGGAGATATAGATAATCCAGCACCTCTCTGCCTGCATCTGATGCAAGCCAACAGGATGGGAGGAGATGTAGGTAATCCAGAGCCTCTCTGCCTCCACCTGACCCAAATCAACAGTGTGGGATGAGATGTAGGTAACCCAGCACCTCTCTGCCTGCAGCTGACTTATGTTAACAGCGCTAGAAGAGATGTTCGTAACCCAGCAAATTTATGCCTGCAGCTGACCCAAGCCAAGAGTGTGGGAGGAGATGTCGGTAATCCAGCAACTCTCTGCCTGCAGCTAACCCAAGCCAACAGCATGGGAGGAGATGTAGGTAACCCAGCACCTCTTTGCCTGCAGCTGACTCAGTCCAACAGTGTGGGAGAAGATGTTGGTAACCCAGCACCTCTCTGTCTGCAGCTGAACCAAGCACAGCGTGGGAGGAGTTGTAGGTAACTGAGTACCTATCTATCTGCACCTGACCCAAACCAACAGCATGGGAGGAGATGTAGGTAATCCAGCAACTCTCTGCCTGCCCCCGACCCAAATCAACAGCGTGGGAGGAGATGTAGGTATTACAGCACCTCTCTGCCTGCATCTGACCCAAGCCAACAGTGTGGGAGGAGATGTAGGTAACCTAGCAGCTCTCTGCCTGCAGCTGACCTAAGCCTATAGTGTGGGAGGAGATGTAGGTAACCCAGCACCTCTATGCCTGCACCTGACCCAAGCCAACAGTGTGGAACGAGATGTAGATAACCAAGCACCTCTCTGCCTGCACCTGACCCAAGCCAACAGTGTGGAACTAGATGTAGATAACCGAGCACCTCTCTGCCTGCACCTGACCCAAGCCAACAGCATGGGAAGAGATGTAGGTAACCCAGCACCTCTCTGCCTGCATCTGAACCATGCCAACAGCACTGGAGGAGATGTAGGTAATCCAGCACCTCTCTGTCTGCACCCGACCAAAGTTAACAGTATGGGAGAAGAGGTAGATAACCCAGCACCTCTCTGCCTGCATCTGAACCATGCCAACAGCACTGGAGGAGATGTAGGTAATCCAGCACCTCTCTGCCTGCACCTGACCCAAACCAACAATGTGGGAGGAGATGTAGGTAACCCAGCACCTCTCTGCCTGCAGCTGACCCAAGTTAGCAGTGTTGGAGATGTTGGTAACTCAGCACCTCTCTGTCTGCAGCTGACGAAAGCCAACAGTGTGGGAGGAGATGTAGATAACCCAGAACCTGTCTGGTTGCAGCTGACTCAAACCAACAGTGTGGGAGGAGATTAGGTACCCCAACACCTCTCCACCTGCACCTGACCCAAGCCAACAGCATGGGAGGAGATTAGGTAACGAAGCACCTCTCTGCCTGCAGCTGACCCAAGCCAACAGCATGGAAGGAGATGTTGGTAACCCAGCACCTCTCTGCCTGCATCTGACCCAAGCCAATGGTGTGGGAGGAGATTAGGTAACCAAGCACCTCTCTGCCTACAGCTGACCCAAGCCAACAGCGTGGAAGGAGATGTTGGTAACCCAGCACCTCTCTGCCTGCAGCTGACTCAAGCCAACAGTGTGGGAGGAGATGTTGGTAACCCAGCACTTCTCTGCCTGCACCTGACTCAAGGCAACAGTGTGGGAGGAGATGAAGGTAATCCAGCACCTCTCTGCCTGCACCTGACCCAAGCCAAAAGCGTGGAAGGAGATGTACGTAACACAGCACCTTTTTGCCTGCAGCTGACCGAAGGCAACAGTGTGGAAGGAGATGTATGTAACCCAGCACCTCTATGCCTGCACCTGACCCAAGCCAACAGTGTGGGAGGAGATGTAGGTAACTCGGCAACTCTCTGCCTGACCCTGACCCAAGTGAACAATATGGGAGGAGATGTAGATGATCCAGTGCCTCTCTACCTGCCCCTGACTCAATTCAACAGCATGGGAGGAGATGTAGATAACCCAGCACCTCTCTGCCTACACCTGACGCAAGCCAACAGTGTGGGAGGAGATGCAGGTAACCCAACACCTTTCTGCCTGCAGCTGACCCAAGGCAACAATGCTGGAAGGAGATGTAGGTAACCCAGCACCTCTCTGCCTGCAGCAGCTGACTCAATCCAACAGTGTGGGAGGAGATGTAGATGACCCAGCACCTCTCTGCCTGCAGGTTACCCAAACCAACAGCGTGGGAGGAGATGTAGGTAACCCAGCACATCTCTGCGTGCAAGTGATCCAAGCCAACAGTGTGGAAGGAGAGGTAGGTAACCCAGCACCTCTCTGCCTGCACGTGACCCTAGCCAAAAGTGTGGGGAGAGGAAAGGAACCCTGTCAGAAGCACTGTCACTGGAACTCAATCCATTTATGGAGGCTGTATGTTGGATTGCCTTTGTGTCTGGACTAACAATGTCTAGAAATGGGGCCAGCCCAGTGGTGCAGCAGTAGCACTACCACTCGTGAAACTGATGATCCGAGTTCAAGTGTGAACCCGAGAGTTGGAGGGCTGAGGGGGGATCGATCATCCGAGTGACTGCTCTTTTCCACTGGAGAAGGGTGGGACTAGTGCCCAGCATTGCCCTGGCTCCTAGCGGTGGCTGGGGTCAGAGCTCTTGGACCTCACGTGGGGGGTGGAGGTGGGGTAGATGCACGGCGTGCCATGTGAAGTGTGCACAGTTTGGCCATTGGGGTCATTGCACACCACGTCCTCCGCACCACGGGATGGGAGAGCAGGGAAAGATCACCCTGGCTGGAATGAATGATCATCTGACCCCTCACAGGCCTCAATATTCCCCCTATTTCTTTTAGGAACTACCTGTCACTATTAGTAACCACCAGTCACTATTAGGAACTGCCTGTCCCTATTACGAACTGCCTATCCCTATCGGGAACCACCTGTCCCTATTAGGAACCACCTGTCCCCATGATGAACCACCTGTCCCTATGGGGAACCACCTGTCCCTATTAGGAACCACCTGTCCCTATCAGGAACTGCCTTCCCCTATTAGGAACAGCTGTCCCTATTGGGAACCACCTGTCCCTTTTAGAAAATGCCTGTCCCTATCAGGAACCACATGTCACTATTAGGAACTGCCTGTCCCTATCGGGAATTGCCTGTCTCTATTAGGAACTGCCTGTCCCTATCAGTAACCACCTGTTGTTATTAGGAACTGCCTGTCCCAATCGCGAACCAGCTGTCCCTAGGATTGTCTGTTCCTATTTTCAAAAACAGACATCTGTCCAACCCTCTAGACTATTAGATGCCACATCTGCATCACAAAAATTGCTGCAATCGGTGACTTTTTTGTCGCAAATGAATGCATCCGTTTGAAAGAGGACATGTGGATGCAGATGCCATGGGTGAAAGTACAGTCTCAGCGCATGATTTTGTCTGAGTTCATCGCAGCTTATGATTGCGGGAAGACAGGTGCTGTGCAGCACATGACTGTGTCTGAGTCCATTGCAGCACATGAATGTGACTGAGTCTATCGTGGGGCCTAATTTTGTCTGAGTCCGTCATGGCACATGATTGTGTGAAGACATTTGCAGCAATGATTGTGTCTGTGTATGTCGCCATTGCATAACTGTGTCCATTGTAGTACACAGTTTTTGTCTGTGTCCATCACAGCACATCACTGTCTGTTTAGATAGATAGATGTAATTGTTTTTAGTAAGATCATATTGCTATGTGTACATAGTATCTACTTGAGCAATATATTAATACTTGGCGCTCATAGAAACATAGAAACATAGAAATTGACAGGCAGATATGGACTGCAAGGTCAATCTAGTCTGCCCCGTTAGCCCTATACTTGACCCTATCTGGTCAGTGGCTTCCCCTCCCTCTGCCCTACCTCCAAGATTCCCCTATGCCTGTCCCAGGCATGTTCGCCCATTCAATAAAAATACCACCAACAGCTTAATCTGGTTCAATGTCAGTTGGAATTTATCCGTATACCCTTCCCCCAGGATGAGGTTCAAAATAGGCACAATTGTCTATTCCTCTTTTCACGGTCAACAAAAACTAACTTAATAAATAAAATCCCTCCACTGTGCTTGCTCCCACCACCTCCTGTGGCACACCTTTCCATGTGTACACCACCCTCTCCGTGAAGAAGAACTTCTTCACATTCCCTCTCAACCTGCCACCTTCCAATTTCATATCATAACCCCTCATTCTTGTACTCCTGTATTGGAAGGTGTCCCCTCCCTGGGTCCCTTTCTTCCTTGGTGATAGTCAGCAACTCTCCCCCCATCCTGTAGCTTACTGCAGGGTTCCTTTGTCTGAGGTGTAAAGTTTTGCACTTCTAAGCATTAAACCTCTGCTGCCACACCTCAGACCATTATTCTAGCTTCTCCAGATTCCTCCTCATTTTCTCCACCCCATCAGGAGTATCCACCCTGTTGCAGATCTTGGTGTTATCTGCAAACAGACAAACCTTTCCCTCCAGTCCTTCTGCAATATCACTAATGAAGATATTGAACAGAACTGGCCCCAAGACTGATCCCTGAGGTACCCCGCTGGTCAACCCCCACTCCCCAGACTGAATCCCATTAACCACCACCCTCTGCCTCCTGTCTATTAGCCAGTTCCTAACCCAGTTTGCCATCTTGTGCTCCATGCTTAGACTAGCCATCTTGTTAACCAGCCTCGTGTGGGACAGTGTTGAAGACCTTACTAAAATCAATGTAGGTGATATCCACTGCCCCCCCCTCCGATTTACCTCCTTTGTCACCCAGTCAAAGAAATCTATCAGATTCATCTGACATGACCTCCCTGCTGTGAATCCAAGTTGCCTCGGATCCTGGGCCCCATTGGATTTCAGATGTCCCACTATTCTTTCTTTAAGCAGTGTCTCCATGACCTTCTCCACTACTGAGGTGAGGCTGACCAGCCTATAGTTCCCCACCTCCTCCCTATTGCCGGGTTTGTATAAAGGGACCACATGTGCCCTCCTCCAGTCCTCTGGCACCACTCATGTGTTGAGTGACTCTGGGAACAAGGCTGCCAGAGGTGCTGCTAGCTCTTTTCACAGTTCCCTTAATATCCTTGGGTGTTATGCCATCTGGCCCCATTGCTTTGTCCACCTTCAGTTTTGTGATCTCCCCCAGGACTCTGTCCACTGCTCGATTTTCAAATACTGATGCAAGGCTTGTGTCAAGCCTTACATCAAACCCTCTCTGTGGTGCAGCTACACCAAACACCTTTGCCACAACTGCACCCAATTTTGGTAGGTTCGGCGCAGCTGCAACACTGTATCAATTACGGCAGCTTATTGCCAAATATTGATGTAAGCTCCAAAAAGAGTACTGGGATTGCCACAAGCTAGACCAGAAAAGGTGGTCTAACTTGCGGCGGTTGGTACCGCAGGATTGAAACTCGGATTGCGGCTGGGAGAATACTACAAGCCCTATGTATATTTACCGGCACGCCCGGGGCTTGCAGCATTTGGGGCTGTTTGAAAGTTGAGCCCTTTGTCTTTTAATGTATGTGTTTATTGCAGAAACTGTGTAAAGCTTGGAAATACAGACATGTATTCGTTCATGTTTGTTTGTATCTGTAGCCGGGTCAAGCTTGTAAAGGGCCATGTGGTTTAATGTTTCCCTATCCAAATAACACATTTTTAAATAAAAAAAATGTTTACATCACAGCACACAACTGTGTCTGTGTCCACTCTTTTCATGGAATTATCATAACTTGTCCATGCCTCTGATTCTGAGCAATATTATAGCACTAAGCTCATACTGCCATGTCTTATGAGTCCTCAGTAAAAATTATGATTTTCAAACTTTACATAAAAGGGTCTGCAGCTCTACTAGATGGATGACATTTTATTGCTAAACTGTTTTTTGATAGACTTTCCCAAGATCTTCCTGTTGCCATCCTGACAACAGGGTCATATAATTTCCCCCTTTTCTGACAGGGAAAGATGAGCATCTGACTTCACAACTGATGCCACTTCTTAATAGCCAGCAGGGGGCAAGTGAGAAGCTGGCTTCATAGCCAATGCCACTCAGTGGTCAGCTGATACTGGGCTAGTAAGCAGCTACCTTCACACCCAATGACAATGCCACTCTTTTGTCAGCCAGTAGAGAGCAGGCAAGCAGTTGCATCTAATGCCACTCTGGTCAGCCAGCAGGGGGCAGGTAAGCAGCTGCCTTCATAGCTAATGCCACTCTCCTGGTCAGACAGCAGGGGGCAGATAAGCAGCTAGTTCATAGCGAATGCCACACACTGGTCAGCCAGCAGGGGGCAGGCAAGCAGCTACCTTCAGAGCCAGTGACTATGCCACTCCCTGGTCAGCCAGCAAGGGGCAGATGTGTAGCTTCTTTCGCAGCAAATGCCATTCCCTGGTCAGCCAGTAGAGGGCAGAAGAGCAGCTGCCTTCACAGCCCTTTCCCCTACCTGGTCATCCAGCAAAGGGCAAATGTACAGCTACCTTCACAGCCAATGCCACTCCCTGATCATCCAACAGGGGCAGATAAGCAGTTGCCTTCACAGCCAATGTTACTCCCTGTTCAGCCAGCAGGGGTAGGGGACCAGCTGTTTTCACAGTCAGTGCCACTCCCTGGTCAGCCAGCAGAGGGCAGCTGAGCAGCTGTCTGCACAGCCAATGACAGTGCCACTCCCTGGTCACCCATCGGGGGCAGCTGACTTCACAGTCAGTGTCACTTATTAGTCGGTCAGCTGGGGGCAGGTGAGCAGCTGTCATCACAGCCTATGACACTCCCTGGTCATCCAGCAGGGGGCAGGTGAGCAGCTGCCTTCTCAGACGAAGACATTACCACTCCCTGGTCATCCAGCGGGGGTGAACAGATGCCTTTAATGCTGCTCCATTATCATCTGACAGGGTAGTGTGACTGCAAATGAGTGGTGGCCCACAAAAGGCATATTCTTAAACACTTGGTGTGCTGGGTTTGTGTGAAGTGTTATCCACTCTTATTAAATTCAAAACATTGTTTGCCCAGTGTCCAAATAATGCAACAGACACTCTTTTATCTGTTAACACTAAAACATTTTGTATTCTCTCTCTCTCTCTCCCTCTCTTTCCTTCCATTACTCAGATACCAACCTTATGATATATCCTGTGGGTGCTGCAGGTGGTTTTGTGCTGGAAAATAGAACCAGAGAAAGAGTTACTAACCAAAGCAAGAGTTCACGCTGAATTTAAGACTTTAAGACACATTTAAGTAGTTGACTCCCATGATACTCTCTTGGACCATTCACATAGCTAGAGAACCAAATGGTAGCATAAAGTGCTGCCTCTTGGTTATTGGTCAGTCCAGGAATCTAAACCCTTCAGTAAGGCAAGGCAAGGCAAATTTTACTTCTTTGGCACCCATTCCTGGAGGCTCTGGGTGCCTTACATTAAATTATAACAAGTACGGAGGACAGCAATTTCACATAAAAACAATAAAAACAGTAAAAGCAGTGATGAAGCTACAGTAATAATAATACAGATCAGATGTCTTCCGATGTATTAAACAAATTCTGGTCAGAGCCGATATGGCTGTAGAGAGCTTTTGGGATGATTTTACCCATTATTTCTAATGAATTTGCACAATGCAGTTTCAATGTGGTCTTCCTTTTACACATTTTTACAATGTATTTTCCTAGAATATGTCTGCTGATTGCTATATATTTACCCTGGATAGTTCACAGAAGAAATGGCATCTTATTTTTGGGTGGCAGAGCACTGGCAGTAGGACGCTGGAATGTGTCATATATAGGCACAAGCTGTGTGCGGGCGATAACGCCCAGTGGCCATACACCTCAGGCGCTCGCATGCGGATCCATCGTCCCAGTGCCATTGCACTGCTTTGTGTGGGTGACAGCTGATGCTGTACCCACTCACACAGGTCCCAGAATAGGTTGTTACAGCTGACCTCCCATTCATTTGTACAACTGGGACACCACGGATGCACTATCCATAGCCTAGAGCGTACACTGCAAATGGCATTGCAGGATACCGCACCCCATGGCACCCAGGATACCTCAGCAGTCCGGAGGGTGGCATGTTACACAGGGGATTGGGGAGAGTGTGGGCCTGCAGCGGTATATGACAGCAGGAAGATACGCATGGTACAGCCACTTGGGTCATTTTGGAGTGCAGGCCCCTGGCCCGGGTCCAGTGCAGTCAGTGGCTGGCCATGGCAGGGAGTGGAGGGCAGTGCCAGTCTCTGCAACAGGTCGGGTATGGGGGCAGCAGGGATGTCTATGTACCAAGGCGGTGGGTGGAGTTCCTCTATGTTATGGATATGGACTGTGGTTTCTTCTGGTGCAACTGGGTCCGGGGGGGGGGCTACACTATGGAACTCTTTGGGGATGGGATTGGATCAATGGGGGATGGGAGGGGATACTTAACATAGAAACATAGAAGCTTGACAACAAATAAGGACCACAAGGCCCATCCAGTCTACCCAATTCTTTTTATACCTTATGAATGTGCCATCAGCCTTTGTTCTGTCAATGGCCTATCTACTCATACTCATCTGTATTCCTCCCTTATGCCTATCCCATGCCTGTTTGAAGCCCTGCACTGTATTCATATCCACCACTTCCTGAGGTAGGCCATTCCATGCATCCACCACCCTTTCTGTGAAAAAGAACTTCCTCACATTACCCCTTAATCGGCCTCCCTCTAATCTCATGCTGTATTCTCTTGTCCTGCTATTTTTCTTATATAATGAAACATGTTAGACTCTTTCACCTTGTTATTGCCCTTAGGGTGTTTGAATGTTTCGGTCATATCACCTCTCTCCCTTCTTTGCTCTAGGGTATACATATTGAGCTCCGTTAATCTGTCCTCATATGTTTTTTGGTGCAGTCCCTGTGCCATTTTGGTTGCCCTTCTCTGAACTGCCTCAGTTTGGTTAATGTCCTTGTGAAGGTGTCGCCTCCAGTTCTGCACGCAGTACTCCAGATGGGGCCTAACCAGTGTCTTGTAAAGAGGGATTATTACCTCCCTCTTCCGACTTGTGATACCCCATCTAATACACCCCAACATCCCTCTAGCCTTACTTACTTACTGCTTTAGTGGTCTGCTTGGATGATTTCAGGTCATCAGTGATGATGATGCCCAAGTCTCTTTCTTCCCTTGTGACTGCCAGCAACTCCCCTCCCAGCCTATAGGTGGCTTCAGGGTTTCTCTTCCCTATGTGCATGATCTTGCACTTCTTTGCATTAAACCCCAGTTGCCACTCTTCTGACCATTTTGCTAGTTTATTCAGATCTTTTCTCATTCTGCCCACCCCATCTGGATCATCTACTCTGTTGCAGGTTTTGGTGTCATCTGCAAACAGACAACACTTACCCTCCAGTCCATCTGCAATTTCACTGATGAAGATATTGAAGAGGACTGGCCCCAGGACTGATCCCTGAGGTACCCCACTTGTGACTTGCAACTCTTCTGACTGTATACCATTTACCACCACTCTCTGTTTTCTGCCGGCCAACCAGTTTGCCACCCAGTTGACCAACTTCTGACCCACCCCGAACCAACCCAGCTTATTAATCAAGTTTCTATGTGGAACAGTATTGAAAGCTTTGCTGAAGTCAAGAAAGAGGATGTCCACTGGTCTACCCAGGTCCAAGGCACTCGTCACTCAGTCATAGAACTCCCCAAGGTTTGTCTGATACGATTTAACCGGGATGAATCCATGCTGTCTATCGTTCTGGCACCCCAACTTTTCCAGGTCCCCCCCAGTCTCTCCTTGACAATGCCCTCCATCACCTTGCCCACCACCGATGTCAGGCTGACGGGTCTGTAGTTCCCTGCCACCTCCCTTGATCCCCCCTTGTGGATAGGCACTATATGCGCCACCTTCCAGTCCTGTGGCACCAACCCTGTCCTCAGAGAGATGCTAAAGATCTCTGCCAGGACATCCTCCAGTTCCTTCAGCACTCTGGGATGTAATTTATCCGGCCCTGGTGCTTTCTCCATCTTAAGGGACCTGAGGGTTTCCCTCACTCTCTCTGCCATGATTTCCACTTCCGATACCTCGTCCCCCTGCTTTGCCTTCCCCCCACCTGCCAGTGATGCCCCCCTCCCCAGACCCGCCAATCGGTGAGGGTCCCCCCCTCCTCAGTTCGCCACCTCCTCCATGTGATTGCAGCCCCCAGTTTCCTTGGTAGCTGAGGTGAAGTACTCATTTAGTACCTCAGCCTGCTCCTCCGGGTCTTGTTCCCATCCCTCCCCTGTTTTAATCATGCTAATCTGTCCCTTCACCCTTCGTTTTTCCCCGGTGTATCTAAAGAACCCCTTTTTCCCCTCTCCTAATTTCCCTGGCCAGGTTCTGCTCCTGCCTTGCCTTAGCCGCCCTCACCACCCTAGTGGCCCTTCTGGCCATCAGCTCGTACTCCCCTCTGTCCCTTTCACTCCTTGAGCACTTGAATTGCCTATAGGCCGCCTTCTTCCCTCACCACCTCCTGAACCTCCCTGGTCCACCAGCAGGGTTTTCGGGCCCTACCGCATTTTCGTCTTACTCTTGTGCAGGTGCTGGTAGCATCCTGCACCCCACTCCTGATGATTTCCCACCTACTGTCAGCATCCATGTCTGTCCCAATCCCATCCAAGTGCTCCTTAGGGATCCTTCTAATTTCCTTGAAATCCGCCCCGCTGAAGTCAGTTACCTCCATCTTTGTGCAGCCTTCTAGCCATGCTAGGTTCAGGCAGAACCAGACCATGGCATGGCCGCTCCCTGCCAACGGGTCCCTTATCTCCAGGCCCACAATCTGGTCACTGTCTGCCAGGACCACATCCAGTATCTGCTTCTCCCTGGTCGGTTCCCCACCTGCTGAGTTAGGAATGCGTCCTGAAAGACATCCAACAACCTCTGTTCCCTGGCCACCGAGGATGTCATAGTCTCCCAGTCTGTTCCTGGCATGTTTAAGTCCCCCAACACCACCACCCTTCCCCTTCCCAATCTGCAGTGTCTCCCAACATCTGCCACCAGACTCTCCTCCAGCTCCTCCGCCAGCGCAGGGGGTCTATACACCACTCCTATTTTTACTCTCTTGCCCTCCCTTATCAAGGTGACCCAAATTACCTCCACAGTTCCCTCCGCCTCCTCCACTCCTCCTATGGCAATGCAGTTTTTGACTATTATTGCTACCCCTTCTCCCCTTCCCTCCCCCTGTCCTTCCTGAACATGGTGTAACCCTCCAGGTTCAGGTCCCAGTCATGCCCTGCGGTGGCCCATGTCTCAGTGACCGCTGCCACATCCACCTCTCATGTGCTGTGTATTTTATATCTGTGCCAGTGCTCCTACCTCTAGGAGATAGAACTGAACTGCCTGCTGATCCCCGGTAAACCGGAGGAATGCTATTCCACCTGTGGCAGCGAGTGGGAGGAGAACCAGGGTCCTACATCATAGAGGAGGAGGGGCAGAGTGCAATAAAGCTTTGCGCAGCTCATAGCCAGGTACGCTGCTATTTCATTCATCTACCTCAGCTCTTTTCAACCTCTGTAACAATCGGAAGATCAAAGCTCTGCAGCCTGAGAGTTTAAAAAGCCTACCTGCTTGTAAACTGTTTTTCCAATCGTGTGCTGTGTATTTTACATCTGTGCCAGTGCTCCTACCTCTAGGAGATAAAACTGAACTGCCTGCTGATCCCCGGTAAACTGGAGAAATGCTATTCCACCTGTGGCAGCAAGTGGGAGGAGAACCAGGGTCCTACATCATAGAGGAAGAGAGGCAGAGTGCAATAAAGCTTTGCACAGCTCACAGCGCAAGCGTGAATGGCGCGAGCGCCACTCTGTAGAGAAAAAATGATCTCAAACTGGGAGCATTTAGGTTAAAATTGTAAGTTAAGTAAACACAGCTTAAATAGAAAAGGTTATTTGACTCTAATAACTATTGTCAGCTTGCTTGGTAAATTGTGAATGACTAATAACCTTTGGTTATTTAAAAAAGGGTTTAATTTATGTTAAAGGTTGATGTAGAGTTTGTTTAAAATTGTTTTGATTTGAAGTAGAGGTTTAAATTTAGTAAGAGCTTTTAATTTTAGTTTTGTAGTATTTATTCTGGAAAGATGTTAGTGTTTAACCTGTTAGGTTGTTCACTTCTTTGTTGCCTCCTGAGTGTTACAATTCAAAAATAATTTATTACAGCTAAAAGATCTACAAATGAAAAGGGTTTAGCTAATTGGCTAATTTCATTTAGCTAATCACAAAAAATAAATGGTAATAAATCAAGAAGAAATTCTTTTCAGGCATTATGGAAAAAGCAAATCTCAGGAGGATGTTACAAGCCTTTGAATCCCTTCAGTTTTAACACGACTATTTCAAATTTGTCTGGGGCAAGCTGTTTGTTATTAATGCTGGGGGATATTGAAATGAATCCAGGGCCTGAAAATTTAAATTTGAACATTTTTCATGACAATGCACGTAGTATTGGGTCTAAAAATGACATTTTAGCAACTTTATTGAGTGACAATAATCCATGTATTTTAGGGTTAAGTGAAACAAGGCTGTCAGAAAAACATCAAGATGATGAAATTGGTATCCATAATTATCAAGTATGGAGGGCAGATAAGAAATCTGGGGCGGGGGTGTGATGCTTTTCATAAAATGAATATTAGGTTATTCAGAAATAGTAATACACGGTAGCGAAAATAATATAGAATTTTTAGCAGTACACTTAGGACTGGTAATATCGATTGTTAATTCACCTCCAAAGGCAAATATATCAGATCTGGAAACAATATTAACGAAAATAACTGATGCAGTAGGAAGTAGGCCTTTAGTTTTGTTGGGAGATTTGAATTGTGATTGGAAAAATATTAGAGGGATACACTTAAAAGATATATTAACTAACCTGGGATTAAAACAATTTATAAAAAAACCTACCAGATATACATCTAATATAACAAATGGATCCATATTAGACTTAATCTTGGTATCTACTCAAATTGAAGTTGAAGCAGTGGGTGTTTAACCCCCATGTCTTGGAGATCATAATTTGATCTGGGTTACTTTGCCACGATCTCAGTTTAAACAAAATTTGGTCTATGAAACTAAAAGTTGGTTTAGGGACTTTAGAAAATTTTCAGAATTTTCTATTTCTGGATAGAATAAGTAAAATAAATTGGGATTTTTGCAAACTAATCCCAGATACTGACACTTCAATTAAATACTTTACTCAGACCTTTGAAAAAGTATGTGATTTACATGCACCTAAAATTAAAACTAAGCTGAAAGCTAGTAAATTACCATGGATAAACGACAAATTACTAAAAAAATTTGAAATAAAAATAGAATTTGGAAAAAGCTTTAAAATCAAAATTGGAAAAGGATTGGATTTCTTTTAAAGCTGCTAAAAACAAATGTAAAAGGTTAATTAAGGCTTCAAAAATTTCATTTTATAAAAATAAGATAGATTCGAGTATAGACCCAAGACAATTTTGGAGAGTGGTTAAGAAACTGACTAAACCAGGAAGCGATTCATCAGAGGAGATACTTAGATTAAAAAATGGTGACACTTTTATTGAAAATCTGAAGGACATTAGTGATGTATTAAACAATTTTTTTGTTGATCTTCTAAATTGTAAAATCCCCTGTCAATTAGACTCAGAACAAATTAAAATAGAATTTTCACAAAACGGACCCCCTCCATTTAGATTTAAAACCCTGACTGTAACTTAAGTATACAAAATACTTCAGAATATAAATATTCATAAAACTTTTGGTAATGATGGTCTAGAAGGTAGATTTCTAAAATTAGCAGCTTTCAATATAGCACCAATTATTACATATTTATTTAATTGGAGTCTTCAAATTGGATACTTTCCCTTATCCTGGAAATAGAGTAGAGTAAAGCCAATTTTCGAAGGGGGAGATGTGGTAGAAGTTAACAATTATAGGCCAATAGCATTATTACCCCTTTTATCAAAATGTTTTGAGAAATTGTTTTTTATCCAGATAATGGATTATCTAGATAAATACAGTTTGTTAACAACAAAACAATCAGGTTTTCAAAAAAATTATTCTACCACAACAGCTCTTTTGGAATTTAATGACTGTTGAACAGGTCATTGGGAAACAATATGGAGACAACGGTTGTTTTTGTAGATCTTTCAAAGGCTTTTGACCTGGTGGACCACCCCTTGTTAATTGAGAGACTGCAGGAAATAGGTCTTAGAGATGATCCTTTAGATTGGTTAAAATCATATTTGGATAATCGATCCCAGAGAGTGGAGGTTCAAGGATGTTTATCAGAGAGAAGAAATGTTAAAGAGCGGTGTTATTCATGATTTGTGTATTTACACAGGGAATTTAACTAAGTTGGAACAGGTAACGACAATAGTTATTTGGGGGTTATATTTGACAAATATTTGTCTTTTTCCAGCCACATTACTGAATTGATTAAAAAAGTTAATAGAACGGTGGGAGCATTAAGAAGAAGTACTGATTGTTTAACAATGTCAGATAGAGAAAAATTGGAAGATCAATTAATTATCCCAGTATTAAGATATGGAGAATTAATATATAGGAACACAAACAAAATATTATTGACTAAGTTAGACAAAGCTTATTATCGTGTGGTTAGATACGTATTAAAGGGGAACTATCGGACTCATCATTGTTTATTGCTGAATAAAGTAGATTGGTTGCCTTTGGATGTAAATATCAGTGCCATTGGCTAACCTTAATTCACAAAATGAAATATTTATCGGTGAATCATCCAATTTTGTTAATATTGTTTCCAGTGAAATGTAATCAAAAATGGCTGTTGACTAGATCAGTTCATACAAATAAAATAGTTGTAGGAAAATTTCAAAATAAACATGGGGACAGGTCTTTGCTATATCAAGCTTCTGGCTTCTGGAATCATCTCCCTGTTGATATGAGAGAAATCACAAGTTACTCTTTATTCACTCAAACTATAAAGGAGCTATATACTCATATTTGTGAGTGCTGAATAATTCTAGATGTGTCTTTAAAACTTGTTATGATTTCTTTTATAATTTTATGGATGTATTTTAGTATATTATATTGTTTGTATTCATTTGTGTTTAAATGTGGAACTTTACTGTATGTACTTAGATAGGATTGCACAGGTCTGTCTTATAAACTGGATTATGTCCAAATGACATGTATTACCTGTATAAAAATTAATTTTTACCTACCTACCTCTCCCTCAGTTAGCATCACCTGGAGCTCAGGCATTTTATTACCCAAGCTTCTGGCATTTAGCAGGACTACCTTCCACCCTTTCCTTATACTTCCATTTCCCCTGCTCATGTTCCTGTGGGGATTCTGTCTTCTCCTGGTCTGCACCTTACCAGTCAGCCTTTTCCTGCATTCGTCCAGCTCCCTGGGGGGTGGAGACAGAGTCCCTCCTTTATCGGACCTCCCTCGACAGCCTTTTTCTCTCATCCTTCCCCCCTTCACAAGTTTAAACCCCACCTTTCACCAATGAACCCCTCTATTTTCAACTTAAGGATTTCCTTCCCCTTCGAACTGAGATGGAGCCTATCTCTAGCATACAGCCCCTTATCCTCCCAGGTCTCTCCCCAATCCCCCATCAACCCATACCCTCTGGCCCCACACCACTCCCTGAGCCACTGGTTTATCACCCTAATCTTCCTCTGGGATGTATGTCATCAGGTCCCCCGGGATGTATGCCATCAGGTCCCATTGCCTTGTCCACCCTGAGCTTATCAAGCTCTTGTAGGACCCTTTCTTTTGTGAAGAGACTAGTGCACACCTCCCTCCCTGTGTCCATGGTGCTGAGCTGTGGCCCCTGCCCTATCTTCTCTTCAGTCCACCAGGGCTGCCAGGCTGCTGTGCACCTGGGTGCACTTCTGCAGCCCGCCTGTGGGTGGCTGGCCGGGTTAGGCTAGCTATTCATGGCCTAACTGTGGGCTGTGCTGCTCTGGACTGCGAGGAGCACATTCCCACTGAGTATGCTGCAGCGTGGCATATGCATGGGAAAGCAGACTCGACTTGCATGGCATACTGTTTGTGTTCACCCTGGCCCATTCCATTGCGGCTGGTGCATCCTGCATGTTTGATTATCATGCTGCAGCGCATTGTTGGAGTTACGTGGCACATCTCCCTTTTCCCCCGGGATGTGCCATGCATCTCCTTTGAATATGGGGGCCCTGGACTAGGCTGCCCTGAATAAATATATTATCTAAATGGTAAAATCATGACCCCACTGAAAACAAGATATTGCATCTAATCTGGGACAGCCTGCGTAAATACAGTGCAAAAATGTGTAAATGAAGATCCCTATGACAATGAGATGCAGCACCTCCCCTGCGCTATCCAGGATACAAAATATAGGATAAGAAATATTTAAAGGAAATCTACTCTAAACTGAACTTCGCTGTGTTCACTGACATAAACAAACAGTTTCTTTATTGTTTTATAACATATTATAATGTAGTATTTATTTTGCATGTTGTGGCCATGAGGATGGTGTGTACAGAGTGTGTGTGTGTTTGCTGTGGCTCAATATATTTTTTTCCCAAAAAGCATAGTAGAAAATGCCTGCTGATTGCTACATATTTAGTCTGGGTAGTTCACTGAAGATCTGGAATATGTCTGAGAAAGTTCTTATCAGATAGTATCTTTAGAAGTTAAAAAAAAACAGTGTAAATCATAGATTTGCTGGGAAAGGGTGACATTTATGAGGTATGAATCTTTCTTGAAAGACAATAGATTCCCAAATGAAATGAGTAGCAAGAAGCTGTTTAAATGCTAAGTATTTAAATGTGCAAGTTGTTGCATTCTGAAGGGGGTAATGCTTGTCTCCAACATTCTTAACAGAAATAAGGGAGTATTTTATTTCAGTTGGCATGGAAGGATACATTGAAAAGTCCAAAACATGTGTTCCACGATACTCCATTTTCCAGCTACAGATAGCAAGATGGCTGTAGGCTCTGCCCACAGCCATAAAAACTACAGCTGGGTAAAGTAGTGCAGAAAGGTGGGTCTTGAAGCGGCCCTTAAACACTTCAACTGAAGAGGCCTCCCTGATGACTGATGGAAGCAAATTCCACAGGGTGGGGCCAGCGACTCTAAAAGCCCTGTCACCAGTGGTTTTAAGCCTCGTTCTAGGAATCATCAGGAGGCCCCAGAGGAGGAGCAGAGGGAATGGACTGGGGCAGTGGGTGTTAGAAGATTCGATAGATAGCCAGGGCCTAGTCCATGTAGGGCCTTATAGGTGAGTAAACCCACCCTGAAGATAACCCTCCACCTGACCGGCAGCCAGTGCAGTTCACGCAGCACCGGGGTTACATGCAGAACCTCAAAAGGCCTGTCAGCAACCTGGCAGCTGCATTCTGCACCAGCTGCAGCCGGTGGAGGGTACCTCCTGAGACCCCAAAGTATGCAGCGTTACAGCAGTCAAGCTGGGAAGTTACAAAGGCATGAACTGGAGTTAGAAGATCCTCAGGTGGAACTAGGGCTTGATCCTGGCAATGTTCCTCAAGTGATAAAAACCTCTCTTGGGATGACGGATGACACCTGAGATTCAAATGTCAAATTATTGTTCAGGAACATACCAAGATTGTGTACCGTAGAAGAAACCATCAATGGTTTTGGCCCCAGGAAAAGTACAGTTGCCACATCAGAGGCAATCCTATCACGCCTAATGCCCACTCCACTGCCAGAACCTCTGTCTTGTCGGGGTTCAGTCGCAACCAGCTGGAGGACATCCAATCATTGATCTCAGCCAGGCAAGAATTTAGCACATTCACAGTATCAGATGTTCCAGGGGCAAAGGACAGATGCAATTGGATATCATCTGCAAAGCAGTGAAAACCCACATTGTACTTCCTAATCAGCTCACCTAGTACATCACCTAGCATGTACACTGCGAACAACATCGGTGACAAGATCGATCCCTGAGGTACTCCGCATGACAGGAGCTTCGGGGAGGAGGAGAAAATCCCCATCACCACCTGTTGCTTCCTGTCAGCGACATACGACTCAAACCAGTG
The DNA here is from genome assembly GCA_016271365.2 of Neoceratodus forsteri. Taxonomy (NCBI): domain Eukaryota; kingdom Metazoa; phylum Chordata; order Ceratodontiformes; family Ceratodontidae; genus Neoceratodus; species Neoceratodus forsteri. The sequence goes on from JADMNL010000023.1 coordinate 49,249,739, forward strand.
GATGACAGTGCTGGCGAGTCCACAGTACTCTCTGAAATGGTCAAGTAGCACAAAGTGATCAACAGTGTCAAATGCTGAGGAGAGATTGAGGAGGATGAGAACTTGACCCATCTCCTCTATCTCTTGCCCTAAGGAGGTCATTATGCACCCAAACTAGTGCTGTTTCCGTGCTATGCTTAGCTCGGAAATCCGATTGGAATGGCTCATAGATATCAAAGGTCAGAAGGTGCTCTTCAAGCTGGTGTGCCACAATCTTCTCAACAACCTTACCCAAAAATGGAAGGTTGGAGATAGGTTGATAATTTGCCAAGACATCAGGGTCGTGAAATGGTTTCTTCAGAAGGGGCCTCACCAAAGCCCCTTTCAAGAAATTCAGGAAGACCCTCTCCAACAATGAACACCAGATAATCAGGGCGAACACTGATCCAACGGAGTCAAAACAACCCATTAAGAAACGTGTTGGTACCGGGTCCAGTTCACAGTATGTGTGCTTCAGTTTCGAAGCAGCCTCAATGACCTCGGCCACCTCCACTGGTTTAAACTCCTCTCAGACAGGCAGAGTGCCTCTGCTACCTCCACGGTGATCACTGCAAGTCATGAAACGATTCACTGGCGGAATTCCTATCCAGATGGATTACACTCTGTCAGAGAAAAACTGAGCAAACTCGTTACACAAGGTGACAGAAAAAAACATTTTTTGGCTTCAGACAGGCTGGGTGTAAAAGCCAGTCCACAAGCTGAAAAAGTACTGTTGGTCAATTCTTTCCTGCAGCAATCTCCCTGGACAGGAACTCTGCCTTCTTATGGAAGATTGCCCCCTGGTACTCACTATAGTGATTACGCAGAGCCAGCTTGTCCTCTTCCAGCCCAGTCTTCTGCTAGCAATGCTCCAACTTCTGACCCTTCATCTTCATCACCTTGAGCTCCCCGTCAAACCAAGGAGACCTCAAGTGAGAAGATTTGGGTCATATATGGACCAGTGTGATTGCATCGAGTGCCTGCAGCCAGCACCTTATTATAGGTGGCAACCGCTGCACCCGTGCCACTCGCACATGCAGCGTCTACACTAGATAGATCAGCCACCATTAGAAGTCCCTCCAGGGACAATCCCCTCAAAGGGCGATAGCTGACTATCTCAACAGGGGAGGGCTTTCGGGGGGCCCAAACGAGAACCTCAATGTGCAGTGATCAGACCAAACGATCTGATCAATCTTGAGGTTACCTACCTCAAGCCCCAGAGAAAACATCAGATCCAGCATGTGGCCACCGAAGCAGGTCATGGAAGAAACCTCTTGTGTCAGGCTGAGAGATGACATCATCTAGAGGAGGTTGGAACCAAGCCTAGAGGACTCGTCATCTGCCCAGGCATTGAAGTCCCCCAGAACCAAACATCTGGGGGACTCCAACACCTCCTCAATGACGAGATCCACCACCTCCTGCAGGAACTCTCCTTCAGCCCTAGGGGGCGATAAACCAGGAGAATGCTGCAGTCTACACCCGGACCCCCTCATACTGCCACACATTCAAAGGACCTGGTAGTTCCCACTGGGTGCACAGTGAAGCCTAGCTCAGATGTAAAACAAAGGGCCACACCCCACCCCTGCATTCCACCCTAGGGCAGTGCACTACTGAGTACCCGGTGGGGGGAGGGGGGGATGGCTGCATCCAAATATGGCCCGGCATCATCACCTGTAGATAAACAGTCCAGTACTGCTGATGTGGTGGGGATGTTAGGGGCACTTTGCCCCCCCCCCCACGAAGCTACCACCTAGACCCTTAATATCAGGGTTAGTGGAAGTTTAAAGTCTTCAGTTATTACCATAGGACCATTGTGCTGCAGTTTCTTTTTGCACCTGAAGTGTTTTTTCTTTAATGAAAACTGTTTCTCTTCTCAATATGATGACACCCTACAATTCCACTGTACAGCTAATGGTAGGAATATGTAACTGGCTGAAGTGTTCCCACAGTTAGCCTAATCCCATTGTACCCAATAGCTCCATATGAAGTCTGAATCATCCATTATATGATACATAATGACCGCCCAGGGTGTAATGATTAAAGTGGAATATTCTATTCAGAAGGTAACAATATTCATCTCTAAACTCCCACAAAAGCAGCCAAAGAGCAGAGGCTTGCAGGGCATTTAATGAGCTTTGAAAATCAGGATAAGGGTGTCGTCACAGTTAGTGGAGATTGCCAGCAATTGTCTCAAAAAAAATCTTGAGTCTCTTTAGCAGAGGTTACAGTCTATGCTAACGTAAGACAGCATGATGATTAAGCATAAAAGTTCATGAACTGCTATTTCTGTTTTGCGTACCCAGTGAATGTGCCCCAGGGCTATCAAGGGGAGGCACATAAGCAATAATTCATGACAGGGTGTGCATTAAAACATGTGAGATACATGCTCCAGAGGTTTTGTGTGATACAACACTGAGTGTCCTCACAAACCCTGGGAAGGGCATTACCATTACTGCACACTCTACCGTGTATTATTGTGCCTATACAACTGATTTGCTGTAAAAAGGTTTTTTTAAGCAAGGAAAGGAGATGGAAGACCTGACCTTGAATGTACAGAGGTTTAATGAATAGCCTGGTGACCTGCTTTAACCAATGATGTTTCTAGATGCTGTCTTGCCATCTTATAATATACTGGGTCATTGTTTCCAGTGCCAATGGGGAAGGGAATTCTAGGGGCAGTTAAATAACCAAAGCACTGTTTTATATGAGCTGTCAGTGGTGTGAGGTCTTACCCATTGGTGCTGGACTCTGAAGATATTCCATTGGTACTGCTTGATTTCAGAGGACGGTCCCTGGAGGGAAGGGAAACATTATGTTCAGTTCACCAATTTGTTCTTATTCTTAACATTTTCATTTCGGTGGTGGTGGTGAGGGGAGTCTAGCCATAACTGTTAAGCTTATGAACAGTAACATAGAGTTAATTACAATTCCAACAACTCACGACTTCCACAGTAGTGCAGCGTATAGACAGATGGATCATTTGTTGCAGCAAAGGCCCACATCATATAGCTAACTGAGAGTAACCATGTCCACACAGGGCAAGAATAGCCCATATGTGGCAACCATAGTCTATCAAGGCAAAGTCAATCCTCTTGGGGGAAATGATAACCCACCTGGGTCAACCATAGTCCAACCAGGCAAATACAGTCCATCCAGGGCAGTTATAGCCTTCTTTGGACAAGCATAGTCCAGCTGGGGCACCTATCATACATCCAGGCAAATACAGTCTATCTAGGGAACTGTAGACCTCTTTGGACAAGTACAGTCTGATAGTGGCAACCATAGTCCATCCAAGCAAATACAGTCCCTCCAGGGCAACTATAGCATTCCCAAGGCAATTATAGTCCAGCTGGGCATTGATAAACCATCCAGGCACATACAGTCCCTCCAGGGCACCTATAGCATAACCAGGACAACCACTGTCCAGCCAAGGCAATTTTAAGACATCCAGGCATGCTGTATACAGTCTATCCAGGGAATTGTAGCACAGTACAGGCAAACATAGTCCACCCATGGCAACCATAGACCATTCAAGCAAATACTGTCCATCTCAGGCAACTATTGCCCTCCAGGGCTGGCCATAGTCCATCCAGGCAAATACAGCCCATCCAGGGCAACAATAGCACACCTGGGGCAACCCTAATGATGGCGGTGGTGGAAGGGAAGGAAGGGGGGGGTTGGCCCTCCAAAGGGACTTAGAGACTCTAGAGGGGTGGTCGCATGCCCGGAAGTTGAAGTTTAATACTGGGATGTGCAGGGTCCTGAACCTGGGGGCCAGAAATCCAGCTTATGTACATACCTTGTGTGGTGAGATACTGCAGTTCTCGAGGGGGGAGAAGGACCTCAGGGTGGTGGTGGATGCCAAAATGAACAACTCAGAGCAGTGTAGGAGGGTTGCAGCCCAGGCAAATAAAATGCTTGGGTGCAGGGGGGATTACTTTAAAGAGCCAGGAGGTACTTCTTCAGCTGTACAATTGCCTGGTTAGACCGCACCTTGAGTACTGTGAGCATTTTTGGCGTCCTTACTTAAAGAGGGACATTGCTCTCCTAGAGAGGGTCCAGAGGCAGGCGACCAAGATGATACAGGGCCTAGGGGACATGCACTATGGGGAGAGACTTGGGGAGCTTGACCTGTACTCTCTGGAGGAGAGGAGAGGAGAGGAGGGACAGAGGGGACATGATCAAGGTCTTTAAATATCTCAAGGGGATAAATAGGGTAAGCCAAGATGGGGTGCTTCAGCTGAGGGAAGAGGAGTCCAACAGGTGACACTCTATGAGGCTGGTTGGGGGGAGACTAAGGGGGAGACAAGGAGACGTTATTTCACTGAGACGTTATTTCACTGAGAGGGTGGTGGATCCCTGGAATGCGCTGCCCTTGGAACTGGTGGCAGTAGAAACTGTGGAGGGGTTCAAGAAAGGGTGGGATAGGTATAAGGGGAGGCTGCATCTCAGTACCCCCCTAGGGGATGGGAGTGAGGGGTCCTGTGGGATGGGAGGGGAGAGCCACGGCAGTGCCTTGCACAGGCACTGATCACCAAGCAGACTAGATAGACCAGAGAGCCTATTCTGCTGGCTTCTTAGTATGTTAGTATAATCCACCTAAGACAACCATAGTCCCTCCAGGCAAATACAACCCATCCAGGGCAACTTTATAGCACACCCAGGGCAACCATAGTCCATCCATACAATTATAGTCCATCCTGACAAATACAGTCTAACCCTGGGCAACCATAGTCCACTGACAGCAACTATAGTCCATCTACACAAATACAGTCCTCTCGGGGTAACTGCAGCATGCAGACAACAACTATAGTACACCTGGGGCAAAAATAGTTAATCCAGGCAAATACAGTCCTTCAGGGGCAACAATAGACCACATACAGTAGGACAGCCATAATCTATTCCGGCAAATCATTGTCCATCCAGGGGTAACTACTGCACACTCAGGACGACCTAGTCTGTCTAGGCAACTACAGTCCTTCTATAATAACTATACCCAGGACAACCTAGTCCACCCAAGCAAATACAGTCCATCTACAGCAAGTATAACACTTTCAGGGGCAACCATCATCCATCCAGTCAAATACAATCAATCCAAGGAAACTATAACCCACCAAAGGCAACAATAGTCCACTGATGGTAAGTATGGTCCATCTAGGCAAATGCAGTCCTGGGGTAACTATAGCATGCAGACAACAACTATAGCCTACCTGGGGGAACCAAAGTCCATGTGGGGCAACAATGGGCACAGTCTGGCTTCAATATGATCTCCTTCTGGTTCTTCAACAATGGCCTGATTCAAAAAGCAAACAAAACTAAAGAAATGGTATTTAGCTCCGAGAGCACGCTGAGGAGTTCAGCAGAACCTCTCAATGTCAAGACACCTGACAACAACTTAATTGAACAAATCAGTCTTTTTAAACTTCTTGGGATATGGCTTGATGTCTCACTCTAATACTGCAAGCATATAGATTACATCCTGGTCATTGCGAGGACCAAATCAGCTCCACGTGTAGAGTAAACCCCCATGAACCGTAACTCCCCATATACCATAAAACCCTATATATTGTAACTCCCCATGTTTTGTAACTCCACCATGTATTGCAACTCCCCATATACTGTGACCCCATATACTGTAACTCCCCATGAACTGTGACTCCCCATACACAGTAAACCCCCATATACTGTAACTCCACATATATAACTCATCATGTACTGTAACCACATATACTGTAATTCCATATACAGTAAACTCCCATATACTGTAACCCCATGTACTGTAAACCCCCATATACTGTAACCCCATATACTGTAACTCTCCATATACAGTAAACCCCCACATACTGTAATCTCCTATATACTGTAACTCACCATATATAGTAACTCTCCAAATATTGCAAATCCTCACATATTGTAAATCCCCATGTACTATGATGGCCCATGTATTGTAAATCCCATGTACTGTATCTCCTTATATATTGTACCTCCCCTTATACTGTAACTCCTCATATACTGTAATACCTCATATACTATAACTCTCCATGTAATTCAACTCCCCATATATTGTAACTCCTTTATACTGTAACTCCCATTATAATGTAACCCCATATACTATAAGGAATCCATACATATACAGTAAACCCATGTACTGTTAGTCCCCATGTACTTTAACTCCATATATACATTAAATCCCCATGTACTGTAACTCCCCATATACTATAACTCTCTATATGCTGTAAACCCATGTACTGTAACTCGCCATATACTGTGACTCCACATACACTGTAACTCCCCATGTACTGTAATGCCCCAAGAACTTTAAACCAACATGTACTGTTAACTCATCATGTACTGTAACTCCCCATGTACTATAACTTCCCATATACAGTAAACCCCAAATAATTTAACTCCCCATATACTGTAACTACCCATATACCTTAACCGCCATGTACTGTAACTCATCTACACTGTGGCTCCCCATGTACTATAACCCCTATGTAGTGTAACTCCCAGTATATTGTAAAAGCCTATGTACTGTAACTCCCCATGTGCTGTAACTCCACATATATAGTAACTCCCCATATCTTGTAACTCCTCATGTACTGTAACTCCCCATATACAGTAACTCCCCATATACTGCAAAAAACATATACTGTAAAAAAATATACTGTAACTCTGTTTACTGTAACTCCCTAAATACAGTAAATCCCCATGTACTGTAACTCCCCATATACAATAAAGTCCCATGTACTGTAACTCCCCATAAATTGTAACTCTATCTAGCATAACTCCCCATGTACTATAACGTATATATATATATATATATATATATTTAAAAGTTTTACCAGGAAGGCATACTGAGCAGACTACTGCTCAATTCCAGATGCGTCTTGGGGGTTGGGGATAAACAGCAAAATACACATGTCAGTTGTACAACAAATGATCACCATATACAAATTTGGTAGACATGATACATTCAGCGTAGTATAAAACAAATTACAGAGACCAGAAGAGTTGTACAGTGAGCAGCATACTGAATTGTGTACAGGGATAAAGTGCAAGGCAAGTACCAGTGATAAAGCATTGTTGGTGAGTTAAACCAGTCTTATGCTTACAAGTCTGAGAGGAAATTCAAGAAGTTCAGTGATTATATCGTGGTGCAAGAACTAACATGGGCACACGAGCAGTTGGAGGAGATGTGAGGTTTGAGAAGGGAGTTGAGGTGCGTGCTTGTGAAGGTGGACCGAATAGGCATAGGGAAGAAGATCCATAATTTAGGCTTGCGATAATGAAATGCAACCTGGCCTGCTGTGGTGGACGTATGTGGTACAAACAGTAAGTGAGAATCATTGGTATTAAGTAAGCACATCGGGGGGCCAGGGCGGCTAGGACATGGGCGAGATAAGGGGGGAGGAATTGGGTCCAGAATTTGGTCGTGAAGCTTATTCAGTGAGAGTGACACTGGTCCTGGAGCGATGGGAGGTCCAGTGCCCGGTAGAGGGCACAGTGATGGGTGTTGGCAGGACAGTCGAGTGCAAAGCAGCAGAAGGAATGAAAGAGGAGGTCCAGTCTGGCTAAGGTAGACTTAGGGGCGGCACTATTGACTATGTCCCTGTAGTCGAAGATAGGGAGAATCATTTTCTGCACAATTGCATGGCGAGCCAGCAGAGGGATGCAACCACGACTGCAGTACAAGGCACCCAGTTTGGGGTGGAGTTTTTTGTGGACTGCATCAATATGTACAGAGAAACTGAGATGCTGGTCTAGCCAGATCCCAAGATATCTGAAGGAGGTGCAAGTTTCCAGTGAAGTCCCGTCCAGGGTGTGGAAGGAGGAAGTGATAGAAAGCCGAGAAAGTCTCTGCCTAGTGTCAAAGGTCATGGAGTCAGTTTTCTTGGCATTGAAAAAGAGCTGATTTTAGCAAAACCAGAGCTGAACATTACTGAAGTCCTGCTGGAGTCTGGTTGCAACATCGGCAGATGAGGGGCCGGAAGTATACAGTACCGTATCATCTGCATACATGTGAATGGATGTGTATGGGCAGGCAGTGGGCAGCTTGTTCAAGAAAATGGAGAACAGTAACGGATCAAGGACCATGCCTTGGGGTACACCAGGGGTAATGGGGAGGGAGGCAGAGATGGAATTGCTAGTTCTGACAGATTGGGATCTGCCTACCAGGTATGAGTGGAACCAGCTGGTTGCCGCTCTAGAGTCCAGCGAGTGAGAGCTTAGACAGGAGGAGGTGGTGTGAGATGGTGTTGAAGGCTTTTGCTAGGTCGACAAAAATGGCAGAGGTAATATGGCTTGAATCCATGCCTGAGAGGATGGAGTCTGTTAGTCTGAGGAGCAATGAAGTGGTGGAGTGGGACTTCCTAAAACCAGACTGGTAAGGAGTGAAGGAGGAGGAGGAGGAGGAGGAGTCAAGAAAGGCAGAGAGTTGAAAGGACAAGGTGTTCCTGAAGTTTAGCCAGGATAGGGAGGAGGGATATGGGGTGGTAGTTCCCAAAGATGGAGGGGTCAACACTTTTAGGGAGGGGGATAACTGTGGCATGCCTCCACTCTGGGGGGATAGAGACAAGAGAGAAGGAGAGGTTGTAGAGTGAGGCCAGAGGGATGGTGATTGCAGGGGCAGATAGGTAGAGCATTTTGGAGTCCAGGCCAGTGGGGCATTCACCTTTGGAGGGGTTTAAGGTGAGCAGGACATTGCACACTTTGGTTGGGAAGATGTGGTGGAAGGTGAAGGAGGGGGCTGCAGGAGGGTCTAGGACAGAGTGGGTGGAAGAAGAGGGGGGAGTGAGGGGTAGGAAGGAGAATGGCCAGCAGAGATGAAGTACAGATTGTAAAATAGGTACTGAATTCAGTGGCGAGAGGGTCAGTGACTGTGGAACCTCCTACGTTTAAGATAGGGATGGGCGACTGTGAGGGAGGGGAGAATAAGGAATTGATCACTTTTCAAAATTTAGTAGGGTGGTTTAAATTTAAGTGGGAGGTGTCTTTGAAGTATTTGGATTTGGCCCGGTGGATTTGCCTTGTACAGGTATTTCATAGAGCCCTATACTTTTGTAGATCCGAAGTTAAGCCGGATACCTTGAGGGTCTTCCATGCCCAATTCCTGGTTCTAAGGAGGGCCATGAGGTCCGCTGTGATCCATGGCAAGTGGGCACCTCAGACTTGTGCACGTCTGAGTGGGGCATACAAGTTCCAGACTGTGAGAAACTTGGTTTTGAAGAAATCTAGAGCAGAGTCTATAGAGGTGGCCTGGGAGATGTAGGACCAGTCCGTGTGTGCTAGGTCGTGGAGGAGAGATATGATGTCAAGTGATTTGTAGGATCTAGTCAGTAGAGTCCTGGGTGATGGTGCTTTGGGCCTGAATATTTTACGCACCATGTAGATCATGTGATGATCACATAGAGTCTGGTAAGAGGCCGGAAGCAAGTATTCGATGCGGGTGACAGGTGAGGGCAAAGTCAAGGAGGGAGTGGTTTAGGGATTTGGGGTTGAAACGTGAGGGGTCAGAGATCTGTTGCGATAGGGTGAGGGCGGTCACCTGGCTGTGTAATTGACTATAGTACTGGAGAGCCAGTTTTGGTTAAAATCACCAAGGATATGAAGCTTGCCCCCGGAGGCCTGAGATGAAAGGACTCCCAGATGTTCTATGATGGAGGGCATAGCAGAGTCTGGTGGGCAGTAGGCACCTGCGATAAATAATGGGCGTGAGTGTGGGAGGGAGAGCTTAATTAGTAGAGTATCGATGGTTTGAGTAGGCAATGTTAAAGGGATTGGGGTGAATTGGAGCGAGGCCTCGAAGTATATGGCTAGGCCACCTTCTCTTTTGTTGCCTGGATGGTCATGCCGAAGAAGAGTGTAGCCAGGAATTGAGAATTCAGCATCCTTGTTGTGTGGCTTAAACCAGGTCTTGGAAATTATCATAATGTCTGGCTTTAGGGAAAGAACAATAGGTTGTGACAGGGTTAGCTTGCATAGTAGGCTGCAGATATTTAGGTGGGCAAGTTTAAGGCCCCTTGGGGGATGGGGAGGTGTGGCGTTGTATGGGCTGGGTCTGGGGTTCTGCTCAATGTCACCAGATAGGAAGAACAGAAGCAACAGCAGAAGTTTGGTTTTGGGCTGTGCCCTAGTAGGTTTGCACTTGCAATGCACTTTGGGAGACTGGGAGGGCAGTGCTGAGATGCTATCGAAAGCTGTTAGGCCACCATGGAAGGAGGGTGGTAGGATGGTGGGGTAAGACAGCAGATATGGGAGGTGAACATATATATATATATATTTATACAATAGGGGTGAGGTGATATGCTATGAAGTAAATGGTGTTATTTTCACAGCCATTGTATAACTACTGTGATGACATCACCACTGTGGATTTATTTCCTGATAAACCCACAGTGTCTACATCACCAGCAAATATACAACAATGGTGATGTCACAAGAGTGAGACCATCTACACTGCAGCCTGCATTTAAAGGGGCACTGTCAGCTTTTCCCCTACATTTTTGACAACTTTTAATCTGTAAGTTTATAGCCACACACTTATTAAACATGTATAGTAGAATGCCCCCATACATGTAAAAATAACAAATTGTACATGTTTTTATTAAATTTAAATCAAAATTCCCTTTCACTCGGGCCGCCGATAACTGACCTGCCACCGGAAGCATATAGTGTGTATGAACGCGCACCATGAACACTCGCTGTCCCGAAGTGTGATTTGATACCATGACAACGCCAACAAGATAATCCTTTTGTGAAGTCTAGTAATCCAAATCGCTCCTGGTGCTTAAAAACCCAAACCGAGCACTCGGAATATCACAATTTATATCTGCAGACTTCAGCCAAAATCCCACGCATGCACAAAAGAGACATGGGCGAAGATCCCACGCATGCGCAGGAACATACAGCCTTAGCGCATATGCGGATTCCGGCTGAAGTCTGCAGATATAATAAGTATTCAGGTGCTGGAACACAAGCGCAGGCGTTGGTACTGGGCTTTAAGGTTATCGATGGCGACCGTCGGTTCAAGCCACGCAGACGGGATTGCATACTATAGCTACGACGGTGTACCGACCGGCGAGAATTTTGTTCGTAACAAAACAAACGCAATTGTTTTACTATGGGGCATTCTGCCATCTTTTAACAGATGTCTTTAGTTAAAAGCAGTCAAACGTGAGGAAAAGCTGACTCTGCTGCTCTTCACAGTTTCTCTTTCTCGCAGATCCTGCCTTCGCTCAATTGGCATTCTAAAGACAATCCCTGTATCACGGTTATTCTGACAATCTAGCACACTGCTGTACTACACAATCTTCAAACCAGCCTCTTCATAAACCAGTTTCTCTTTCTGAGTGCGCTGCAACAGTTCTCTGTCTCAGTGACCTGCAACACTGAATAAACAGTCAGTTCTCACTTCTAGCTACAGGTAACACAATTATCATTGCAAATCGCATGCCTGTTTCTCATAGTCTAGCGGTCTGGCCATTCAAACACTTACACACTCGGGGACCACAAACAGTGCTAGTAGTGCCTAGGTTTAGAGTAGCGTACGAACAAACTTCCTCAACAGCCCAGACAGTGTTTGATTCAGCTTCATTTCAATACTGTGACTCAGACAAATCTTAACTGTAGCTCTGGTCTCCCCTAAGCGTACCCACTTACAAAATAAACAAACAGAAAAAATATTCCAAAAAGTACTAGCCCTATACTCGCCACACACATGATGTGTGACTTGGAATATGAAACATTACACTAGTGCAGAGTGAACTGCTATATCCTCATGCCTTTGTCACTGGTGATATCACAGCATGATGTGTGACTTGTGGAATATGTAAACATTTGCACTCGTGCAGAGTGAATCTGTAATAATATCACTCATGCCTTGTCACCTGTGATATTATCACAGTTCACTCTGCACTGCTGCAATATTTTCCATCATTCCACAGTGGCCCATCATGTATATATAGGGATACATGATGGGCCACTGTGGAATATGGAAAATATTTGCACGAGTGCAGAGTGAAATGTGATACTATCACGAGTGACAAAGGCATGAGTGGTATTATTGCAGTTCACTCTGCACGAGTGCAAATGTTTGCCATATTCCACAAGTCACACATCATGTGTGCGATTTATACAATAGGGCTAGTACCCTTTAGGAATATTTTTTTCTGTGTTCTCTCCTTGTTTATTTTGGTAATTGCGTAAGTTTTAAGGGGGACCTGGGAGCACTGGGCAGTTGAGTGATTTGTTCAGTCACACAGTATTGAAATGGAAGTTGTGAAAATCAAACACTGGTCTGCTGGATGTAGAAGGTTTGTTCATTGCGTGTTGCTCTAAACTCTAGGCTATACTGACAGCACAATTTGTGTGTGGTCTGAGTGTGTGTAAGTGTTTCTGAATGGGCTGAGACTGTTTGACACTATGAGAAACAAGTGCATGCGATTTGCAATGATAATTATGTTACCTGCAGCTGGGAGTGAGGAACAGACTGTTTATTCAGTAAGTTTCAGGCTTCACTGAGACAGAGAAACTGTTGCAGTCAGCACTCAGAAAAAGAAACTGGTTTATGAAGGAGGCTGGTTTGAAGATTAGAGCAGCACAGCAGTGTGCTAGGATTGTCAGAATAACTGTGGGACACAGGTGATTGTCTTTTACAATGCTAATTGAGTTAGTTGCAGGATTCAGTGAGAAAGAGAAACTGTGAAGCTATGAAATGCAGGCTGCAGTGTAGTCTCACTCTGGTGACATCACCATTGTGAGTATATTTGCTGGTGATGTAGACACTGTGGGTTTATCAGGAAATAAACCCACAGGCCTGGATATTCAAACTGCGCCATTCAAAGGCGCAAGTCCTCGCTCTGCGCAAAATAGATGCGCAGGGGTGTGTCCCGTATGATATTCAAAGGAGTTGCGCTATTGAGCAACTCCTTTGAATATCGCTCCCCAGCCATAGCCACTGTGCATGGCACAGTGGAACTTGCACAAGCGCAAGTTGACAGAGTGGAGCAGTCAACTTGCGGTGACGCAAGTACCATTGCGCCATGCGCAAAATCACGTATATTCAAAAGGTGACATGCAATGGGGCCATACACATGCAAGGCGCGGGGGCCATTTGCATGTCATTATAGCCCCATTTGCATGCTATTAGCATGTAGGTGCGCCGATCCCGAGGACTTGCGCCTGGCGCCCTGCCAGGCAGCAGCCGCTCGGGACCGACGACCCTGCAGCCCGATCTCGGCAGCAATGTGGCTCCCCACCTCCTCCTGTACATTCCCTGGTGGTCCAGTGTGGACCGAAATGCCCGATCGCTGGCAGAAAGTATACAGACCCCCCACATCCCATGTGCCTGAACACAGCAGAATGTAATAAGAACCCCCCCTTCCCATGTGCACGATCGTGGGCAGAATGTAATAAGACCCCCCACATCCCATGTGCCTGATCAGGGCAGAATGTAATAAGAACCCCCACATCCCATGTGCCCATCGCGGGCAGAATGTAATAAGAACCCCCACATCCCATGTGCCCGATCAACGGGCAGAATGTAATAAGAACCCCCACATCCCATGTGCCCGATCGAGGGCAGAATGTAACAAGAACCCCCCAACCCGAATATCTCCCTGGTGGTCCAGTGGACGTAATGCCGATCGCGGGCAGAATGTATATTGACAACCCCTTCACCAAACATCTCCCTGGTGTCTTCAGTGGTCTACCCCACCCACCCACTCAAGCCCCATCACCCGCTCCCGCCGGCGCGGCGGCAGCATCCACCCGCCTGCTCGCCGCCGACTGGCGGTAGGGCTGCCCCATTGGTGCAGAGCTAGAGCCAATGGCGGCAGCCCATACCGCATATGACAGTCCAGATTTGTGGAGGGTGGTCAATATACATTCTGCCCGCGATCGGGCATTACGTCCACTGGACCACCAGGGATGTGAACGAGGGGGGTTACATTGATGCCCGCAATCCGGGCTGGTGGGGGCACAGGACTGAGTTGGGGCCAGCCACGGGTGGTAGCTGCTGTGTTCCGCCCCTGCAACACAGCAGCTCACCTGTGGGTGGCCCTCAACTTAAGCCTTTTTTGGCTCAAAGTTGTGCAGGCGCAGGTTGGGGGTTGCGCCTGCACAACTCTGCACAGCCCGACTGAATATCGGGCTGTGCAGTTTATGCATGGTTCCTCCCCCTCCTGTTGAGCATGCATTCATTTGCATTGCGCTGTTGCTCAGCCTGTTTTCAGTGGCGCAACTGCCTCCTGCTGAATATCGCAGAATGGTGCAATGTAGGACTTGAGCATGTGCAACCCTGTTGAGCATGGAGCAACCCTTTTGAATATCCGGGCCACAGTGTTTATGTCATCACAGAGTTATTCCACTGCAGTGAGAATACGTGTTTTTATCGTCAATGTTACATGCTCATCCCTATTGTATGTATGTGTGTTTATATGTACTGTGTGTGTGTGTGTGTGTGTGTGTGTGTGTGTGTGTGTGTGTGTATATATATATATATATATATATATATATATATACACACACATATATATATATATGTAAACCTCCATGTACTGTAACACTACAGGCAGTATAGTGTAGTGGTTTAAGGCTCTGAGCTGCAAATCTGGTGACATCCAGCAGACCAGACCTAGGTTTGAATCCCACAGCTTCCGCTTGCATACTGTGTGACCCTGAGCAAGTCACTTAACTTTCCTGTGCTCCCAGGTCGCTCCTGTAAAAAAAAAAAAAGCTTTCAGCTTAGTGTGCTACTCCTGGTTAAACAACTAAATAAATATACTGTAACTCCCCATGTACTGTAACTCATCATACACTAACTCCCCATGTACTATACCTTCTCATGTACTCTAAACCCCATATACTGTAACTCCCTTTGTACTGTAAATGTACTGTTAACTCCCTGTATACTGTAACCCCCATAAACTGCAACTTCCCATATACTGGAGGATCCCATGTTCTGTAACTTTCCATATTGTAACCCCATATACTGTAACTGCCATATTTTCTTTTATATTTAGTTTTTGTTGACCAGGTAACTGCACTAGACAAATTTTGCCTATTTTCAGGCACAACCCAGGGAGAGGGATACAGATGTATACCAAATGACCTTGAACCAGATTAAGCTGTTGGTGGTATTTTTAGTGAATGGGGGGAAATTTGACTAGGGCACCGGGGAACTTCCCTTACTCTGTGCGAGAGGGTGCTGTGGTAGTCTTGTGCTCCGCAGTCTGCTTGCAGTTGGCAGAGGGTTTGGACTTGTGGGTGGTTGAGGAGCCAGTCACCTCCTTGATTCCCCTTTTTTATCTATGTGACTATGATGGCAGAAGACCTAGACTGGAGAATGGATTTAGCACATACTGATTTTGTTGCATCTTGAGGGGATCCTGTTCTGACTCCTGGTGATGATTTGTTGCCTGTTTGCTCTCTGATGCCTTTTGCTGTGGGCAGTGAAGCTATCAATAATTTGCAACAGCAGCTTTCGGAAGAGGAACAGCATTTTCTCACCACCAGGAACCGTTTGGAGAGCGAAATCTGTAGGCAGCAGGAAGCCTTTAGACTTGCACAGGAAATGGAAGGTACTCGGTCACAGACTGGTGTGGATACGGACAGTGTTACTATCTCGGCTCCTGATGTGGTTTTGCCTGCACCGAATTCTGCTGAATCTTCCTCGGTAAGCATGGACATTCAGTCGGTGGGGAAAGAGGGAGTTTTACCGTTTTCATCAGACTCTCCGTTGCTGACTTTACCTGTACATTTGAAGGGTGGAACTGTTATTCCTGATGCTGCTTTACAAGGTGAGCTGTGTCCTTGCCAGGGAGATTCTGCTCCTGTTTTTTCTGACATGGACATTGAGGGGGGTAGCGGTGTACCTGTTCCTGCTAGTACTGTTTTGGGGACTGCAGAACTGATTTTGCCACCAGTCGAACAACAGTCTATCTCTCCTATGGATAGTCAGTCTATTCAGTCGGCTGCTAGGGATATCCCCCCCCCTCGGGCTGGGTTACACAGGCCTTAGAGGTGGCTGGATGGGTTAAAGATTCCTCTTGCAAAGGCAGGGATGCTAATGTTTCTGAACTTTCTGGATTTATTACATCATCACAGTCTGAAGTCACCCCTGTTCTTTCTTCTATTGCCTTGGGTCATTCTGTTGATTTGCAAACACCTGGTCAGAAGTCCCCCTTATTGTCTGAAAAATGTTTTTCTGGGACTGGTAAGGATTTGTTAATGTCTATCATATGGGTTTTGGAAGGTGAAGCCCCATCTGTTGCTGAGCTTTCTCTCCCCCCACATCCTTCTCCTCTCCCTTGAAACATCCTGTTTTGGATAGCACTGCTCGGGAAGTTGGTGATAAGGCATCAGTTGCTCCTAGTGAGTCTGAGATGGTCTTCCATTCTAATAATCCTGTTTGAATGATAGAGTTCGAGAACAGTTGTTCCCTGCTACTTTTGGGCAGGTTGCTGAACCTGCAGCCAGTCGGAATGCTGTCCAGCTGAAATTTCAGGGGCCTATCTCTGAGATCCCAGATAGGCATTTTGTTGGAAGAGAGCTTCTCAAGGGGAGCATGAAATATTACGCTCATGAAATCTATGCCTTGATACGTGCCCCTGGTGACACTACTTTTGACATTAGTTTTAAACACTCACGGGGTCTTGATAGGTTCTGGAAGCAATTTCACCTTTTAAAAGCTACGCCTTTATGGAGACCTGTTATGGCTATACCTTTAACTAAACCTGTATCAAAAAAGATTACTGTATTATTTCGTAATGAAGGTGTTAATGTTGCAGATATCACCTATTGGTTGCAGCAACATTGTAAAGTGAAAGGTCATCCTGAGCCCATCTTAGATGATGAGAATTTATGGACTTGGGGCTGGAGATACACAGTGGATCTGCACCTTGAACAGGGTCTGACAAAGCACATTCCGAATTGTTTCTTCTTGGGAAGAGACAGGGGAGTGCTTTTTCACCCAGGTCAACCATGTGCCTGTTATAAATGTGGAGCAGTTGGTCATCTCAGTAATGTATGTGATAAGCAGAAATGTGGTCTCTGCGGGGATTTGGGACATATTGGTGCCCATTGTAGACAACCTATACGGTGTAATCTCTGTGAGGAACGTGGACACACATTTTGGACTTGTTCTTGGGCTTCACATAACAGTCTTGGTCAGGCTGCAAGGGCAGAGCAAGATGTTTATGTTGCAAACGCCCAGAAGGATAAACAAAAGATGAAGGATTTGCTAGATAATGTACCTCCTCCTGCTCCACCTGATTTGGGCATGGATGATATGGTTGTGACTACTGTGGATCCCCAGGCCACTACGGAGGTTGACTTGATGGCATCACAGTCTGATACCTGTAATATGGGTGATGGCACTCTGCCTGTTTTGCTTGAAGGGGCTCCTCCTTCTAGTTATTTGCCCCCTGATGTGGGAAATGATATGTTGGTCGAAAATGTTGATACTGGTTTGGATGCTATTAATATGCCTCCCCCTGAATTACAGTCTGATACTACTTTCCAAAGGGTAACACAATCAAGGTCGGGTAAAGCTTGTATAATGGTATTGCCAGAGTCAGTTGAAGTGGTTCCTGTTCCAGTACAGAACTCCTTTGCACTATTGTGTGACCCTGATGGTGACGAAGATGGGTTAGACTCTGACTTTTCATCGGTAGCCTCCTCTCAACCTGAGAATGCACCTGAAGTTAGTGTTGGAGACAAGCCTAAACCAAAGAAATGAAACAAGCAAAAATAACACTATATTGTCTGTGCATTTTGATATTTGTATTTTTAGCTGTTGCTTAGTCTCCTTTTCCTTTCATGGCTCAAAGCATTGCTTTTCTTACTATTAATGTGAATAGTATTAGATCTAGGGAAAAGAGGAGGCTCACATTTGTTAGTCTGGCAGAAGATCATGGGAATGTGATTTTGTTACAGGACACTAGATTATACTCTTTGTCTGAAATGAAAGCGGCAGAGAAAGATTGGAGGTGGGGTGCCTCCTTGTGGTCGCTTGGGGAAGAACCATGTGTTGGATTGGGGGTGTTATTTTTTGGTGTTCCTACTAAGGTGTTACAAGTTTTAGGTATAGAGCCTGAGAGGGCTATGCTTGTTGATGTACTAATATATGATATTGTATATCGCATTATTAATATTTATGCCCCCCAACAGAAAGCTGATAGATCTTTTTTGTTTTGGAGAATTGCTCCATATCTCTTTACCTCAAAATTGGTATTGTGGGGTGGGGGGGGAGATTTCAATTGTGGTTTAACTTCCTGGGATTGGGGAAGGGCTACAAAGAAGATATTTTGTGACACACATGCATTACTCTCAGTATTACAGCAGGGAAATTTGAAAGATGTCTATGACCTTGTACATTTGGAACCATCACACACTATTTTTAAAGGTTCACTGTCCACCAGAATTGATTTTTGGTTTTTATCTGAGCTATTTTTCAAATTTATCAGTTTCTGTTTTACCTCTTGAGACTTCAGATCATGTAGTGGTAAAGGTGCTCATTATGAAACAACAGCTGCTTCCTATAGGGAGAGCCCATTGGAAATTGTATATCGTCTTGTTACAAGAAGAGTATGTTCGGACTCAGATTTTTGAGTTTTTTGATTTGAGATTAGCAGTTGGGTTTCTTTATGATAGCCCCATTGAGTGGTGGGAAGACACGAAGAGGGATTTGAAACTATTGTTTCTACAGCTGTCACGCACTAGAGCTGTTGATCAATATTTGACTTATTTGGGGTTCAGGGCTAAATATTTGAGGCTTCTGGCTAGGTCTGATGTTAGTGGTCAACAAAGCCTTGCTGAAATAAAAGGAAAAATTTGTGATTTTCTTAAAGCTAAGGAGGATTGGGTACTGATGCTACAACTATACTCAGTTACTGGCACCAAAGCGCAGGTAAATCCATTTGATTTCAGTTTGGGTAGGACTTGTAAAAATGTTATGACTGCCTTGCTAGATACAGAGGGGAAGGTTGTAAGTGATATAAAGGGGATTCAGCATGTTGTTCAATTGCATGTTCAAACCACTTTTCAGAAACAGCACTCTTCTGTTCCTGTTTTGTTTTTTGCTGACCTAGACATTCCTAAACTACTGCCTGATGAGGAGAAAGATTTAGTAGTTCCAATCTCTGATATTGAAATTACAACAGTTATAAATGGTCTTACTGCTCATACTACCCGGGTATAGATGGTATTCTGAATGATTTTTATAAAGCTTTTCGGGATGTGTTGCTCCCGTGTTTACAGGTTCTTTTTCAAGCTATTTGGAATGAACATAGACTTGTGCCAAGTGTGAAGGATGGGGTATTGATTTTTCTTTATAAGAAAGGGGATTCCAGGGATGTCAGGAATCAGAGGCCTTTAAGTCTACTTACATCTGACTATAAAATTCTGGCTAAAATTCTGACTGTGCGGCTTGCCACTTTTGTGAATAAACTGATTATAGCTACACAAACTTGTGCTGTTCCAGGGAGGAACATAATTCAAAATGTGATTTATCTTAGAGAATTTGTTGAACATGGTTTACAGGAACATTTGGATGGTTACTTGTTATCTCTTGATCAGGAAATTGCATTTGATGTGATACGTCAGGACTATATTTGGAATGTGTTATGATATTGTGGTGTTCCAGAATTATTGCTTACTTTGATTAAGACTTTGTATTCTGAGGCTCAAGTAACTCCTTTGGTGAATGGTCATTTGGGTATCCCTATATACCTTAAAAATGGTGTAAGGGAAGGCTGTCCAATGAGTCCTACCTTATATATCTTTGGATTGGATCCTATTTTAAGGGTAATAGACAAAGATGTTCAGATATTACCTATCCAGACTAAAGAGGAAATGTTAATGCCAAAAGTTATGGCGTATGCTGATGATTGTGTTTTTGCTGTGCCAGATTTAACTTCCGGCCAGAGAGTACTTCACACAATTGAATCTTTACAACCTGATACAGGTACTAGAATTAATTACTCTAAAAGTAGAATGTTAGTTTTAGGTTATGCATTGGTAGTAGATCATTTCTTAATTTCGGTGTGCTCTGGCAATATGAAATTATTAGGCCTTTATTTTGGCACAAGAGATTCTGTCCTTATGAACTGGGATTCAGTTTATGATGTGGCCTATGAAAAAGTGATAAAATGGCATTCATGGAAGATGACACGGAAGAAACGTGTGTATCTTCTTAAAGCATATATTGCTCCTCTTTTTCTTTATGTCTCACATGTTTTCCTTTACCGTTTAATATGCATGCTAAGGTTTGGGGCCTTTTCTTTAGGCTGTTATGAGGGAGTCGTTTAAATCCTGTCAAAAGAGCGCATACATATAGGAATTGGAAAGCAGGTGGCTTAGCTATGATTCATCCCCTGGTTTATTTTTTTGGGTTTCACTTCTATAGTACTGTTAGGCCTATGATGTTGGAATCACTAAAGATTGGGGAACTGTGTATGCAATTGTGGGGGAATAGGTTCCTGTCAGCTTGGGGTAGGGGAAAATGGCATCCCATGGAAAAGCTCCTCCCGGATTTTGTACAGATCACTCTGAAGTATGTTAGGCTTTGGAAGACTGAGCTTCAGTGGTTTTTATCTCATGAAAAAAAATATTTTTATACTTATATTGTGGATAATTGTTATATAGAAGAGCCTCTTTTCCAGGTACCTGCTCATATAAATACTGATTTGTTGTTTGCTAGTATGATAGAACCCAGGATTCCTCGAAAGATGCAGGGTATGATTTGGCTGTGTGGCCATCAAACATTAAATGTAAAAAGAAATCAGAAATACGAACAGGCATCTGAGAGAGGTTGTACTGAACAGTTGTGTAATGGTCAGCCTGAAACTATTCTACATTTGTTTTTTTGAGTGTGTTCATATACAGGGTTTTTGGACATCCCTGTCAAATTGGTGGGGTGAACCTCTCTTTTGGGTTCTTTCTTATGATACTGTTGTTTTAGGACAGATACCTGAGATGTGGGCAAAATAGCACAAGAGTATGCTTTTTGTTATGCTAGCTTGTATTAAATGATCAACATGGCAGGCACGATGCCTTAGATTTCTTCAACAGAAAATTATTCAGTAGCAGGAGCTTTTTTTTTACACTCCAATCTGAATTGGACAACATTTATGACTATGAACTTCGCACTCTAGGGAATTAAATTGGTCATCGTTTGTGGAACAGTTATGGTTGGGTGGGATAGTGTGTTCACAAGTATAATGCTTTTCACTTATTTCTTTTCGTGGCTTCTTTGTTTATTTGAAGGGATCTGTATTGCTTTCTTATGTTAAGATATTGTTCATATGATTGTGTCTTGTTTTTGGCTGTTAATAAAAAATTTCCCCTACTCTTTTCGAGAAGTGCCATGGGATCTTTAACATCTACCTGAACTACCACCAGAACAGGCAGAAGGGACCTCGGTTTAACATCTCATCCGAAAGACTGCACCTCAGGAGTGCAACACCCCCATCATGCTGCACTACAGTGTCAGTATTGGGATTTAACCCAGGTGCCTGGTGTGGGGACAGAGCCCACAGCCTTCTGATCTCCCGGCCTCAGAGGTGAGTGTGCTACCTGCTGAGCCACTGACACCATATACACTGACCCCACATACTTTAACTCCCCATATACTTTAACTCCCCATATACTGCAACTCACGATATACTGTAACCCTCATATACTATAATCAAATATACTGTAACTCCCCATATACTGTAACTCCCATATACCGTATGGACCCCCATATACTTTAACTGCACATATACAGTAAATCCCCATGTAGTGTAACTCCTGATATACTGTAAACCTCCACATACTGTAACTCCCCATATACAAAAAAAATGCACCATAACTTTCCATGTACTATAAACTCCCCACATAGAGTAACTCACACATATACTGGCTGTAGATAATTCTTGATAACCTTTGCCCTTCTGAGGCTCTTCAGTTAAAGGCATACTGGTGTTAATTAGCTTCTCTGATGTAATCTTCTGTTATGTTTTAAATGTATATGTTAAACCAATGAGAATTATTTCTGTTTTTTCAATATAATCTGGTGTTAATAGTATGGGATATTTGAAATAACTGCCACAAAGCTTCTGAAGAAGGACCTGGTTGGTTCGAAAGCTAGAGCACTTTGTTCTTTTCTGTAACATCCATGTTGGTCCAATAAAAGGAATCAAATCATTTGTTTCTGGATCACACATACTATATACTGTAACTTCCCATACACTGTAACTCCCCATGTACTGTAACTCCCCATATACAGTAACTCCCACATATACTGTTAACTCCCTATGTACTGTAACTCACCAATATTCCGTAACTCCCTATATACTATAAACCCTCATGTACTCTAACTCCCCATATACTGTAACTCCCAGTATACTGTAACCCCATATAACGTAACTCCCTTGTACTGCAACTCCCCATATACTGTAACCCCTATGTACTGTAACTCTGCATATACTGTAACTCCCCACATACTGTAACTCTTCATGTACCATTACTTCCCATGTCCTGTAACACACAATATACTGTAATCCTCATATACTGTAACTCACCATATACTGTACCTTCCCATGTTTGTAACTCCCCATGTTCTGTAACTCCCCATGTACTGTAAACCTGCACGTATTGTTAACTCCCAATGTACTGTAATACTCATATACTGCAACTCCTCATATACTGTAATCACATATACTGCAAGTACCCCACATTCTGTAACTCACCATACAATGTAACCCCATATACTGTAACTTCCATATATTGTGACCCCATATACTTTAACTCCCCATATACTGTAAATCTCCTAAACTGTAACCACATATACTGTAACTCCCCATATACAGTATGGACCCCATATACTTTAACTCTACATATACAGTAAACCCCTGTGTACTATAACTTATCATATACTGTAAGCCCCCATATAATGTAAACTCCATGTACTGTAACTCCCCATATACAGAAAAGCTCCCAAGTACTGTAACTCCCCATACACTGTAACTCCCTTATATTGTGACCCTATATACTTTAACTCCCCATGTACAGTAACTCCCACATATACTGTAAGTCACCAATGTACTGTAACTGCCCATATACTGTAACTCTCAGTATACTGTAACCCCATGAAAGGTAACTCCCTTGTACTGTAACTCCCCATATATTCTAACCTCCATGTACGGTAACTCCACATAGACTGTAACTCCCCAGGTACTGTAAACCTGCATGTATTTTTAACTCCCCATGTACTGTAACCCCCATATACTGCAATTACCCATATACTGTAACCACACATACTATAAGTACCCCATGTTCTGCAAGTTTCCCCATGTTCTGTAACTCCCCATATACTGTAACCCCATATACTGTAACTTCCATATACTGTGACCCCATATACTTTAACCTGCCATATACTGTAAACCTTCTATACTGTAACCAAATATACTGTAACTCCCCATATATGGTATGTGCCCCCATATATTTTAACTGCACATATACAGTGAACCCCTTGTAGTGTGACTCCTCATATACCGTAAACCTCCCATGTATTGTAAAACACATGTACTGTAACTCCCCATATACAGAAAACACCCATGTACTGTGACTTTTCATGTATAGTAACTCCCCAAATACTGTAACCCCATATGGACCATAACTCCCCAAATACTGTATCTCCCCATATACAGTAAATCCACATATACTGTAACTCCCCATATATTGTGTAAGTCCCCATATACAGTTGCTCCCCATGTACTGTAACTCTCCATTTACTGCAACTCCCCATATACTGTAACTTTTCATGTGCTATAACTCCCCATATACTGTAACTTCCTATATACAGTAACTCCTCATGTACTATAACACCACATATACTGTAACTCTCATGCACTGTAACTCCCCATATACTGTAACTATCCATATAGTGTGACCCTATATAATTTGACTCCTCATAAATTGCAACTCCCCATGTACTGTAACTCCCATTATAAATTAAAGGAAAACTACACCCAAAACTTGAAAAAATATTTGTTGTGCAGAGTGTTTTAATTTGTATGTGAAGTTCTAGTGTTTTCTTCCCTCTGACTGGTATTAGGAGTTTTTTTCCAAATTAGCCTGCTAGCTTTATGCTAGTTTTACGACCCCGGGGATCTTCATACCTGATAGTGTAATTGTATTTCTTGTTCCCACAGTACATCTTGTCTCACGTGACTGTGATGTAAGAGAGACCCAACATTCAGCACACACGTGCCAAACAAACTAAATATCTTGAAGCTTAACAAGCTGCACAAAAATTACCAGCAGCAAAGTTTTTCAGGACAGTAAAACCTTTAGAATGAGGGTGGTCACCAAGCTGAATTCTACAGATTTTAAAATATAGCCATCTCTATTGTTGTGAACTGATTGTAATGCAATGCTTTATGCTGGATTTATGGGCTCTGCTACATCACCATCACAAGAAACAAGATGCATTGTAGGACAAAGAAATGCAATAAAGCTATTTGATATGGAGATCTCTAGGGGTCGTAAAACTACCCTAAAGCTAGCAGGCTAATTTAAGAAAAACTCCTAATACCAGTCAGAGGGAAGGAAACACTAGAACTTCACATACAAATTAAAACACTCTGCACAGCATATATTTTTTCAAGTTTTGGGTGTAGTTTTTCTTTAACTCCCACTTACACAGTGACTTCCCATGTACTATAATTCCCTGTATACAGTAACTCCCCATATACTTTAACACCCATGTACTGTAACTCCCCACATGCTGTAACTCCCATGTACTGTGACTCT
Source organism: Neoceratodus forsteri (assembly GCA_016271365.2). NCBI lineage: Eukaryota > Metazoa > Chordata > Ceratodontiformes > Ceratodontidae > Neoceratodus > Neoceratodus forsteri. Next base: position 49,274,555 of record JADMNL010000023.1, read on the forward strand.
ATATATTTTAACTCTCTGTATACTGTAACTCCCCATATACAGTAACTCCTACATATATTGTAACTCGCCATGTACTGTGAGTCCCCATATACTGTAAACCCTGGTTTTATGTCATAACAGCGATCGTGGAATAGCGATCGCCATTTGGGCGAGTGTACATCACTGAAAATTAATTATGCTGATGTGCACTCACAGTGACTAGAAAACCAGCGACTGGTTTTCTGTGTTATGCAGGGGGGCTGTGTCCCCCACACACCCCCACTTAAGGATTCTCAACTCCAGGGGGGTGCATGTCGGGGTGTGCATGTAAAACTTAAAGAAAATAAAAAACCCTGACCTGATGCAAAAAACGATCGCACCCAGGATTGAAACTGACCCCCTCCCAATCCAAGCCTGCCACCTACCCACCATGCCACACGACCAGCTCGGCAGCCAACTGCCACACTACACCCCACATACCTTCCCTCTCTGTCTGCCTGTCGTGTGATGTGGTACACCCCCCATGCATGTATAAACAACGACATCCCATCGCTGTACTTGCCTGCCTCTGTATCTGGTCGCTACCTTGCCAGGCAGTCCTTTACACAGGCATCATGACTGAGTCACCCTTTTTGAAAGTGCTCAATTGCGGTCGCCTTGTACATGATATGCCATAAACCTCCATGTACTGTAACTCTCTATGTTCTGTAACTTCCAGTATACTGTAACCCCATATATGGTAATTTCCCTGTACTATAACTCCCCATATACTGTAATCCCCTGTACTGTAACTCAACATATACTGTAACTTCCCATATACCACAACTCCCCAAATACTGTAAATCTCATATACTGTAACTCCTCATATAGTGTAAAAGTCATAACTGTAACACTTCACATACTATAAACCTCATATACTGTTACTCCTCATACACTGTAAACCTCATATACTATAACTTATTGTATATTTTAAACCACCATATACAATAACTCCCCATATACTGTAAACCCCATATACTATAAATGCCCATGTACTGTAACTCCCCATCTACCTTAACACCACATGCTGTAAACCCCTATATAATGTGACCCCATATACTGTAACTTCTCATATACTGTAAACCTCATATCCTGTAAACCCCTATATACTACAAGGACCCCCATGTATTGTAAGTCCCCTTATACTACAATGACCCATATACTGTAACTCCCCATGTATTGTAAATTCACATATATTTTAAACCCCCATATCCTGTAAACCCCCATATACCTTAAGGACCTCTGTATATTGTAAGCCCTCTTATACTGCAAGTACCCAACATACTGCAGCCCCCATGTACTGCAACCATCCTTATTTACTATAAGAACTCCAAATGTACTAATTTACTGCTTACTGTGGGTTGTTCGTCTCATCCTGCAGGTCATAATCTCTCTTGTTATTGATCCAGCTGTTGTCTCCCTTTACCATTGTGCGAACCTTCATGTTTTTAATAATGCTGTCGCGATCACCCTCAGCATCTTTTAGCGATGCACCTGGTTAAAGGAACACACATGAAAGGTAATTCTAAACTGAGTCAAATATACTAAGATGAAAGCTTGACATTCCAATAGAAAATGGCATCGTAAGTTACATAATGAGCAACACCACACATACTAAACGTGTGAAGAATAAAGAACACTGACAACAGGACTGCATTATACTATGCAGCTGCTCCCTGTACATAAGAGATGCAGCCTCAGTCATCTCTGAGGGTAAAACACCAGCCAGACTGTGGTTGTGAAGGGTTTCAACAAGTTGCAGCGACAACGATGTTGTCAAAGGACTTTACATTGACACTTCTGTGCCGACGGTGATCACATTGCCATGGCACAGTGCCAACAGACCGCTGCAGTGCGACTTACTCCTTTACTGTTTGTGGGGGGGCTTTGCCTCCTGAATCACTCACGTGAGGAACTCTGCCCCCGTACCACCTGGACTTAAGGATACCAACTCCGTTGGGGGTGGGGGATCACAGGGAGAGCGGCCAACACTAGGAGTCGCCATATCGGTACAGTGCTCCGACAACCTGTTCGACACTGTGGATGTTGAATAGGTTATTGTCGCTGTACTGGATTCACTGCCAGGGGTTCAATGTTCTAATGGTATGTGGTTGTGAAGTACCAGCCTCTGTACGGAAATGAAACAGTTTGGCTCCAGTCTATATGTTGAGGTCCAAATCTGAGCCTTTTTGCAAAAGTGGAAGCAGAAGGACTAGTTTTGTGCAACAGTGTTGTATTGTGTTCTTGCAGAGTTACACAATGGCGTTACTCAAAATATGCAATTTATCTCCACGTGGGGGGGAGGGCAGGACCCTAACTCATGAGTGGTGAAGCCACGAGTGAGTTATGAAAGTTTTGTCCCCTCACAAATGGTAATCAATTGTGTACTTGGAGTCCGGCCATCATGTATTCAATTTATACATTAGCTTCACAGTTATTTTTTAAATCACGTTTTTGCATGAAGATTTTTCTGTTTTTCTGTGATTTGATCTGCTGGCTTCAGTGCTGCATTGGTCTATTATGATGTCATCAGCACTGTGATAGTTGCTGTCTGGTTTTATCCTGTGCAGAGGTCATTGAAAGTGAGTGTGACATATCTAACCTCTAGATAAATGTTTAGGGAAAATATACCCCCAGTGATTTTGTATAAATCCCATTGTTGCTCACTGAATTATGTACAGCGGTCAGATCCCTTGGGATGGACATTTAGAAACATGATGTCAGCATGATGATCAGGCAGTTTGTACAAAGGGTAGTATTAGGGATCTGTAAAAGGAGGCTAGGAGAGAAATAATATCCAACCAGATCCCTTGGGATGAAGCACTTTATAAATAATTGTTGCCATGCCTTGTCTTGTGTCCTTTTCCAGCTGATGAAGTCAGGGGATGGACAACTAGTAACACCTAGTCGAAGCACAAGATGTAGACTGGGGAGGCAGGCATATATAGGGAATATGCACTAAACTGACTCAAAATATGTACTTTATCTTCAAGTGTGAGGAGGTAGGAATATAACATACATGCAGCATGAGTGAGTTATGAAAGTCCTGTCCCTCACAAGTGATGATAAACTGCATATTTCGAGTCAGATCGTTGCATAGTCAGGTTTTTTTGTGTGTATTTGTTTATGTCCTTGTTCTCTGCTGGTCTCTGTCTGCTGAGCCACCCCAGCTCTATCACCCTGGCATCCCCAAGGACTGACCTTCACCTCGTCATGTGCCTCCAGAGCTTTCCTCTCTGGCAGGGGTGATGGGAACCCATATTCCCACTGCTGAATGAATCTGGTTATGGGAGGTGGTGACTGGGTAGCCAGCTAGGGGGCCTCCGAGCAGCTGTCATCTTGCCAGTTGGGTTTTTCCTGCCTTTCTCCTGTCACCACCTGGACATCAGCAGCTAGGGTGTGCAAGCACATATGCATGCAAGCATCTGCAGTGTGGCACCAGCCAATGTCCTCCCACCCACATGCTACTCCCAACTGCACTTCCACCTGTGGTCACCCGGGTGGCAGTATAGCAGTGAAACTGGCTGCCCTCTCTCCCCGGAGGAGAGGAGCATCCTCTGGGATGCGCAGTCTTTCTTCCCCTGGCCAGCTCCCGATGACCCAACCTTGTTCCTGAACTTGGGTTGCTGGCATCACAAACGGTAGCCTTACCACTGTGCAGATGGGCTGGCATTGCATATTCAATGTAAGCAACATCAGCCTACTAGTTATAACTTTTAAATATGCTGTTTGTTTGAAGATTTAATGGATTCTCTTTGATATCAACTTCTGCCTTCAGTGCTGTGGGCAACTGAGATGTTATCAGCGCTCTCATTTTGATCTCTAGTGTTCCAAAATATTTTCTTCAAACATGAAACACCCATTTATCCTCATTGGTCTATATTAGTGCCAAATTATATCCGAATGGAGTTCCATGATACAAAAGTAAGAAGTAATGCATTCTGTGGGGGAGGGAGGGAGCAGAAGAGGAGGGAAGAGAATGGAACCAAGATGAGAGAGACGAAAAATGGTTTAGGTGTGCTAGTAATAAAAAGACAAAACCAGGAGACTACTACATATACAACAGTATATCATCAACATCAAAAAAAGAGAGTTTATCACTTAGTAATAGACTTTTATAAAATAAATGATAAAACTATATATCTAATAATTAGCCTCAAACATGTGATAACATGGTTTTGCAGATAGGATGTGCTCTTTTGTACTCAGCTTTCTTATTTACCTTTTGTACATTTGGTTTATCACATCGTCTGGGCACTTAGTGTATGAGCACTTTCTATGGTTTGCACACTATATCAAAGCATAGTTATACTATCTTGTAGCAAGAAATGTCAAAAAAATGTATATGAAATATTTGCACTTTTGAAAATTGCACTGAACCAATCAAATTGCACTGAGTGGTATTTAAAATATGTTTGTATGTACTACAGTAGCTCCACCCCCTGTTGAAACCTCCACAGGAGGCGATACGTAGGGGTTGCTAGTCTTGCATTTCTATGGGATGAGGCAATAAAATGCACTTATTAAGCAAGAGCCTGGTGTATGCTTCAGTTTTTGTTGTAAGGTTATCAGAGAATTTTGCTGAGAGCGTTTCCTTACGATCAACTGTTTAAAGTACAGAAACATCTGTTTTCTAGTCTTATAATTGCAGCAAAGAAGGGTTTCATTAGATAGTGGTTGTACAACCAGGTGGACAGGTGGTGCTCAGTGAATGAGATTTATCAGATGGAGAAGCTGAAACCCATGTTGTGAGTTTGCACAAGAAAGCTGTATTTATCATTTTTGTTATTGTATTTTCTCAAATTCAGAGCAAACAACATCCTGTAGTATGCATAAACATATGAAAATATACAGTGGAGCCTGACTGGATGCAACACAATACTGCAACAGCACTACTGCAGGAAGCAAGGCAATTTCAAGGACAGTTAATCTCTTTTGTCATGCAGGAATCTGTGACACTGCATTACATCCTGACTTCACTGTACATATGGTAATATGCACACTTAATCAAGGTACAGTGAGCCATATCACATATGGCAATATACACATGTAATTATCAATGTATAGGGAGTCATACTGCATATGGCAATATGCAAATTATCAAGGTACAGTGAGCCATACTGCTTGTGGCGATATACACATGCAATTATCAAGGTACAGTGAGCCATACTGCATATGGCAATATACACATATAATTATCAAGGTACAGTGAGCCATACTGCATATGGCAATATACACATGTAATTATCAAGGTACAGTGAGCTGTACTGCGTATGGCAGTATACACATGTAATTATCAAGGTACAGTAAGCCACCAGGTCCATCTAGTAAATGAGCTTGCTCAACGATGTATGCCTGGATAAATAAAGATTTTGATTGATTAATTGATTGATACTGCATGTGGTGATATACACATGTAATTATCAAGGTACAGTGAATCATACTGCATATGGCAATATACACACCTAATCTGTCAAGGTACAGTGAGCCATACTGCATATGGCAATATACACATGTAATTATCAAGGTACAGTGAGCTGTACTGCGTATGGCAGTATACACATGTAATTATCAAGGTACAGTGAATCATACTGCATATGGCAATATACACACATAATCAGTCAAGGTACAGTGAGCCATACTACATAAGGAAACATACGCCTGTAATCAATCAAAGTACTGCAGGGCAGTATATACATGCAATTAGCCAAGGTACAGTGAGTCATACTATATACGGAATTATACATACTGTATGTAATTATCAAGGTACAGTGAGTCATACTACATATGCCAATATACACACATAATCAGTCAAGGTACAACGAGCAATACTACATATTGCAGTATACATATGTAATCAGTCACGGTACAGTAAGCTATACTATGTATGGCAACATACTCATGTATTCAGTCAAGGTACAGTGAGCCATTCTACATATGGCAATATACACATGTAATCAGTCAAAGTACAGAAAGTCATACTACAGTACGTATGGCATTATACACATGCAATCAGTCAAGATACAGTGAGTCATACTATATATGACAATACACACACCTAATCAGTCAAGGTGAACCATGCAACATATAGAAATATACACATGTATTCAGTTATGGTACCGTGAGTCACACAACATATGGCAATATACACAAGCATTCAGTCAAGGATACAGTGAGCCATGCATGCTATATATGGAAATATACACATGTACTGAGTCAAGGTGCAGCAAGTTGTACTACAAATGCCAATATACACACGTAATCAATCATGGTAGAATGAACCATACTACACATGGCAGTATACATGTGCATCCAGTCAAGGTACAGCAAGTCATACTACATTTGAAAATATACATATGTATTTAGTCAAGGTACAGTGAGCCATACTACATATCGCAGTATACACATTATTCAGTCAAGGTACAGTGATTGGTACTACATTTGACAATATACAAATATATTCAGTCAAGGTACAGTGAGTTGTACATACTACATATGGGAATATACACGTGTATTCAGTCAAGGTACAGTGAGCCATACTACATATGTCAATATACTCATGTATTCAGTCAAGGCACAGTAAGCCATACTACATATGAAAATATACATATGTATTTAGCCACGGTATGGTGATCCATACTACATATGGCAATATACACATTTATTCAGTCACGGTACAGCGAGTCGTCATACCCAGTGAATGTGTCACTGGGAAACTAGCACAGGATTTTTTTAAGAATAGAGTCAGGACCATTTCTGTGGCACTGAGTGAAGGGGTTCGCTCGGCACACTGGCGACCCGGGTTGTGCATCCCAAACCCAGGTGTCAGGAGCAGAGGCCATCAGGGAGGGAATCCAAAGCATTCATTGGATGCTTCCCTCCTGGGGAGTTGGCAAGGCCTCGGCACCTGGAGGTAGACAATGCAAGGCAGCGTGCAGCCTCGACATGCTCCAACCCGTCCCTGCCTCAGGTTACCATCTCACTTCGGCCCAATTAGGTTGGAGGGAGTGGGAGACCAGAAGCCCCCTGAGTGACTGGATGATGGCCTTTGGTCCCCTGATGCCACGAAGCCCCATAAAGTGTCTGTACTGGCCGCAGAGCACCCAGGATACAGAGTTGTGCCCAATTGGTGCTTTCCTTTCCAGAAGGGAGGGAGGGACCCTCTCGATGAAGAGCTATGTTGGGTTACCCAGGGGTGGCTGCTAGGGGTGGTGGATGGTAGCAAGGGGACGAGTGCTTCCAGGGTGCACCTTGGAGGCCCTGCCCAAGGAGGAGCAAAAAAGAATAGCATCAGACTTCACAGCTACAGGGATAGCGTGGCACAATTCAATTACTGCTACCCCTGTAGCTGTTGTCAGATGATAGGAAGAGGAGAACTTGCAAACAGCGTGATGCCTTACTGAGCTGTTCCTGTGGTGGAGGGAGCTAAGGCTAGACCAGCTAGGTTGGCAGAACATCTGGGAAACCAATGTTCTATTCCTGGCCTCCCATCAGTAGTGATTTTCCTCTTCCTCCCATCCAGAGTTTAATTTTTCATTGCTTTTCCACCCACCCTGCACTTTTGCTCCCCAGTCACACTAATCATATTCTCCTCCAAGTTCCTTCTTGTCCTGGTGTTGCTACTCCCATGGAATTATGTTTAGTTTGGGTGGTGCAGGGGGCAGAGTTTCCCACTAACAGTTATTGCAGCTGTTTGTTTTCTTTTGGCATGTAGCACTCTGTGTTTTTCCTGAGTGCTACTGTAACCCCTTGTTACCTGGGGTTACTAGAATCCCAGTAAGACCTAGTGGTAGGCAGGGAAGGCAGCTTGTGAAACTCCAGTTAAATGGGTTTCACACTGTCTCACTCTGTTCTCAGTCTCAGCTGAGACTGAGAGATGACATCACCAATAGAACTGTCGCAGCTGCATAAGCCACATTGGAATCTGCAGCAGAGGGAGTTAGATAGAACGTTGGGAGTTTTCAAGTCAGTCTCCTGTGTGCTTTCAAACAAGAAGGAGGTCAGAGTCCAGTTTTGTTTTCAAACAGGAAGGAGCAGTTCCAGTTTTGCCTTCAAGTGGTGGAGACAGCTGTTCAGGTCTCAGTGCCCCCTCCCTCCGGGGTAGTAAAGATCCCCATTTAGAAAATGGGCAAAGACAATTCTGTCTCCTGATTGGCTGAGACACTTATTTAGGTGGGCATCTATCAGACAATAGATGCCCACCTAAAAACGAGAGCCAGCCAACAGTGCCCCTTCACCAAATACCATTCTCCAGTGGTGCCAGCCTGCTTTGTAATTGGCTGAAAGCACCCCAGCTACAAATCTCCGCCATGTTGTTTCTCTCTCGCTTAGCGGCGCTACAGCCCCTCCACACACTTACTTGCTTCTTCATTAAAAAAAAAAAAGAAAGCACACTCATTCTGCATCCGGAGAGATAAGAAATTGTCACAGCCATATTCTGTAGTATGGCACCACTCTCCTGACCACGATCTCACACTGTCACAGTGACAAAGAGTAAATGAAAGCCGCTGGTCCTGTCGGCTTCCTTGTGCGTAAGTCTCTCCCACTGGCTTACGCCCAGCCACCAAAAGCTCACTTAAAGCTCATTTAATGTACCTGCTTTCTGCAGGTTTATTTTTCTTTCACCTCGCCGACCTCCTCCCACAAAACCTATGGACCTTCCGCGATGTCTGTACTGGCTGATGTACAGCGCCTTGCCGCCTGCTTGCCACTTCAGCTGCTCTTCGATGTAAATTTAAATCGGAGACACACGCCCACTGTGATTCTGTGCCCCATTTTAAACGCAAACGCCTAAAATCAACCAGAACACCCTCCTCAGTAACTGTGCACCAAAACTGAATGTTTTTGTATGCTGCTTTTTGCAGCAGGTATGATCCGTGGACAAGGCAGACAGACGTCAGGATTTCTGAGGTCACCATCTAAATGCCAGATATACTCCACAGTCCTGCTTGTGTTTCTGGGTTTAAACTGGATCTGGACAATAGTAAATCCTCATTTGGGGGCAAGTAAGTCTGAAAGATGATTGTGTGTGTGTGTGTGTGTGTGTGTGTGTGTGTGTGTGTGTGTGTGACCATGGCAACCACCTCCAAAAATGCAGGCGGAGGAACTATTTTGTGACAAATCTTACTTGAAATAAAATTTTCATTAACATTTATCTTATTAAAGGTAATTTTTGACAGTGCCATTTTCGGCACATGTACCACCTCCAGGGGTGGGCGGTATTGTGCTATACCCGGATCTTCCAGGGGCTATAAGGCCCTCCACCTGCGGCGTCAGGCCTCATTACGCCCTTGGGGCAGTCCGGTATAGCACAATACCGCCCACCCTGTTGGGTATTATTGCTTATGTAGATTCCAGGGGCAATCCCCTAATTTCTGCAGAAGAAAGAAAGCTGCCTATTTCAGTTTCAGTCTGTATTTGAAAAGTGGGAAGAGTTGTACTTTGCCTGTGGGGCACCTGCAACAAAAGGGTGAGTGTTTGCTTTAATATGAGAGGGCAAAATGTGTTTCTTCAGCCTGGGATATGTGAAGAAATCTGGGATTTGAACTACTATTTGGGAGGCCTATAGTACTAGGACAAACAAATGGAGTAGTGTCAAAAGCTAGAGTGCTGTGTGAATTCAAGTAATATTGTAGAGGTGCGACAGTTCATCCACCGTTTAATCTACATTCAGAAGTTTCAGTTTTTCCAGAGAAATGGCCGGGTATGGGCTGTGGGAGCTGGAGGTGGGAACACCCCCCCATCTTTAGTAACCAGGTCCACCTCTATGGATTTCTGCTGTGATTGCTACTTGCCTCATGCGCTAGGCCAGTGATGAGGGAAATACCCAGACATGGGTCGCAAATGGGAAAATCTCTCTAGGGGTCGCAGACTCTAAGTGGTGTGGGGAGCCACAACAAGTAAAATGGGTTCATTCTTCCAATGGACCGTCAGTCAAGTGGCCGGCAGGGGAGCCAGGCCAGTCGGGCTGTGTACCCAAAGCGTGTGCAAGTCCGGGCTGTGTGCCTGGTGGGTCCAGAGCCTGAAAACAGTAGAATTGGTTCATTCTTCCAGTGGACCGCCTTGTAGTCTCTAATCTGTATTATCAGTAAACGTAGCCCCATGGAGGTCCATCTATGCTCTGTTGTGTTCAGCTAGTTATGAATAAAAGCCACACTGTAAAATCCCATTCCTGGTCCTGGACATTACAGTTATTGCTTTCTGTGTTCGGATTTACTTGGGTGCCCCTGTGCAGAGTAGCCAAACCTAGGTCCCCTTGTGCCAGGTAACCTCATCCTCCCCGAACCCAGGTTCCCACCAGGTATTGCTGCCAGCGCCAACAGCATGCCACCTGTCATTTTGGTAAAAAGGCAGGGGTGAGGGGTTACACTACCATTGCTTTTGCTGTTTTTCATGCATGGTTTTTGGCCACACTATAGTTGTTTTCTACATCTTGACCTAGTGCCGTGAGCCATGCTGCATATGGAAATATACACACATGGATTCAGTCAAGGTCCAATGAGCCTGTATGGCAGTATACAAGTATTCAGTGACGGTACAGTGAGCCATACTACATACGGCAATGTACACATGTATTCAGTTAAGGTACAGTGAGCCTAGGACACATCAGTTTGTCCCAGTCAGTTTGGTCCAAGCTGGGAACACATCAGTTCATCCCAGTCAGTTAGGTCCAGGTCAGCTCGCTCTGTCACATTTGGTCCGGGCATCAGTAGGCTTCTATGACAGTTCACACTGGACAAATCGCTCCCACTACATGTCCTACTGTATTTCAAATAAAATTACAATATGACTTCCCCTTCAACTACCCTCAGGCACATTGTCTCATGTGGTGGGTGCATTTTGCCTGCTTGGTGTTTATTTTATATTACTTATGTGGGGTGCGAATTGTTGTAGGAACTGACTAATGCTAGAGCTAATGTGACGGAGCACATTTTCACGCGATGAACTCCTGGGGAGAAATTGTTGTGTACTTGCTGTACCTTAACTGAATTCATATGGATACTGTTATATATAGTATGGCTTGTTGTACTTTGACTGTATATTTCCAAATGTAGCAGGGCTCAAGGGAAGTGAAAAAGGACTACACTGTAGAGAATGGGAATGGAGATGGGATCACAGTGTAGAAAATGGCAACCAAGATAGGACTGCAGTGTAGGAAATGGGAACTGAGACAGGACTGCAGTGTAGGAAATGGGAACTGTGACAGGACCGCAGTTTAGGAAAAGGAAACAGAGACAGAACCACAGTGTAGGAAATAGGAACTAAGACAGGACCACAGCATAGGAAATGAGAACCGAGACAGGACCACAGTGTTGGAAATGGGATCTGAGGCACGACCACAGTGCAGGAAATGGGAACAGAGACAGGACCACAGTGCAGAAAATGGGACCTGAGACAGCACCTCAGTGCAGGATATGGGAACTGAGACAGGACAACAGTATAGGAAATGGGAACTGAGACAGCACCACACTGTAGGAAATGGGAACTGAGACAGGACTACAGTGTCAGAAATGGGAACAGAGACAGGACCACAGTGTCGGAAATGGGAACTGAGACATCACTGCAATGTAGGATATGGGAACTAAGACAGGACAACAGTATAGCGCAGTGGTTTAAGGCTCTGAACTGCAAATCTGGTGACATCCAGCAGACCAGACCTGGGTTTGAATCCCACAGCTTCCACTTGCATACTGTGTGACCCTGAGCAAGTTACTTAACTTCCCTGTGCTCCCAGGTCACTCCTGTAAAAAAGCTTTCAGCTTAGTGTGCTACTCCTGGTTAAACAACTAAAAAAAAAAAAAACAGTATGGGAACTGAGACAGGACCACATGTCGGAAATGGAAACTGAGACACGACCATTGTGAAGGAAATGGGAACTGAGGGTCTGGGGAGGCTGGTTATACAGAGCTCTTGTCGGGCTTGTTAAAAAGGTGATTAAAGCAACCACAGAGGTTTGCATCCCTGTAAGCAATAAGCAGAAAAGAGCCATGAAGTGAGCCCCCAGGCTCAACAATAAACTAGGCAATTGATCCTACACAAAAAGAGGATCTTGTACTGCTGCAAAGACACAGGTTGTCTCCATGCAAGCCAGGAGTACAGAGCAGCACTGCAGGACTGCAGGTATAGAAATAAGAAAGCTAAAGAGAGATTAGGAGTCAGTAGGAGCTGTGGATAACACCATATTCACCTTCCAGTATATAAATGGAAAGAGGAAGGTGAGGGAAGGGATGGGGCACCCTGAAAATGGAGGGGGTGTACCCTATGTGAGAGCTAGGGGTAATGGCTGAGGGGACATAAGCTGCGAGTGAGTCAGGGGCAATTGCTGAGGAGGATGAACCTGTGTGAGAGTGGGGAGTGATGGCTGAGGGGAGTTGAACAAGTGTGAAAACCAGAGACAACAGCTGGGGGGGGGTGGAACCTGTGTGACAGCCAAGGACAATGGCTGAGCAGGGTAGAAGCTGTGTGAGAGCCAGAGGCAGTGGCTGAGAGGGTGGAAACCATGTGAGAGCCAGCAGAAATGGCTAAGGGTTGCAATCGGTGTGACAGCCAGGGGCAAACACTGAAAGAGGCAGAACCTGCATGACAGCCAGGGGCAATGACTGGGGGGGGGCAGAACCTGTGTGAGAACTGGGAGAAATGGCTCAGGGGGCAAAACCTGTGTGAGAGTCGGGGCAATGGCTGAGGGAGACAGATCCTGTGTAAGAGCGAGGGGCAAAGGCTGACAGGGAAGAACCTGTGTGAGAGCCAGGGGTGATGACATGGGGGCAGATCCAGTGTGAGAGCCAGGGACAATGGCTGAGGTGGGTGGAACTGGTGTGATAGCAGGGGGCAATGGCTGAGGGGGGAGGAACCTGTGTGAGAGCCAGTGGTAATAGCTGAGATTCTGAATTAATACTTAGCTCGATGTTCACTGAAGGGCCCCGGGGGGGTGCTAATTTGGCACAATCTAAGGGAACAATTGTCCAGGCCTCCTGCAGTAATCTTTCAGGAATCTGTCTGGATAGGTGTGATGCTGGAGGGCTGGAAAGTGGCCAGTGTAGTCCCCATCTTCACTGAAGTGGAGCAAGGTTGGATACAGACAAGTGCAGGTCAGTCAGCCTGGCATCAGTGCTGGACAAGCTAGGACCTGGGCACCTACAGACCAGTCAGCCTGACATCAGTGCTGGACAAGCTAGGACCTGGGCACCTACAGACCAGGCAGCCTGACATCAGTGCTGGAAAAGGTAGGACCTGCCCTGGGCACCTACAGACCAGGCAGCCTGACATCAGTGCTGGAAAAGGCAGGACCCGGGCACCTACTGACCAGGCAGCCTGACATCAGTGCTGGAAAAGGTAGGACCCAGGCACCTACAGACCAGGCAGCCTGACATCAGTGCTGGAAAAGGTAGGACCCAGGCACCTACAGACCAGGCAGCCTGACATCAGTGCTGGAAAAGGTAGGACCGGCCCCGGGCACCTACAGACCAGGCAGCCTGACATCAGTGCTGGAAAAGGCAGGACCCGGGCACCTACAGATCAGGCAGCCTGACATCAGTGCTGGAAAAGGTAGGACCCGGGCACCTACTGACCAGGCAGCCTGACATCAGTGCTGGAAAAGGTAGGACCCGGGCACCTACAGACCAGGCAGCCTGACATCAGTGCTGGAAAAGGTAGGACCCGGGCACCTACTGACCAGGCAGCCTGACATCAGTGCTGGAAAAGGTAGGACCCAGGCACCTACAGACCAGGCAGCCTGACATCAGTGCTGGAAAAGGTAGGACCCAGGCACCTACAGACCAGGCAGCCTGACATCAGTGCTGGAAAAGGTAGGACCCAGGCACCTACAGACCAGGTAGCCTGACATCAGTGCTGGAAAAGGTAGGACCCTGGCAACTATGGGCAGGTCAGTCTGTCATCAGTGCCAGACAAGGTAGGACCTGGGAAACTATAGGCCAGTCAGCCTGACATCAATGCTGGACAAGGTAAGACCAAGGCAACTACAGGCCATTCAGCCTGATATCAGTGCTGGTTAAGGGCCTGGAATCTATTATTAAGGACCAGGGTTTTTGTGGATAGTTGTTCAAGGGACAGGTGAAATGTTCCTTTTGCTTATCCTACAGAATTTCTACCTGTCCAGCAGATTTTGTGTCACTAATTTTACATTTCTGTTTCTGAATCAGAGTTAAAAATAACTAGTCTGCCCCCTGACTGGTACAATGCTCTGAAAATGACTTAACAGTGTGTCGCCAGTTCACTGCCCTGCTATGGGCTTTTATTTCCCTCCCCTGCTCAACAGTAGCCTTGACTAGGGCTGTTAATTAACTACCTTCTGCTCTGCCTCATGCTCGACACATTGATCAGCATCCTCTGCACCTGTGAATAGCCCTGACTCTAAAGTTGCCCCCTTATTAGTAACTCTGGAAAGGGCTTTTAACCAGCCTCCCCTCTTTCTCGACCCCTTCCTTCTCTGACAAGGAGTTTTAACTGGCTGCCTCAGCCCTAAGTACCTCTCTTCATCTCTAAATACAGAGTGTTTCCCTCTTTCTGACTTGACAGCCTACCCTAAAAAAGGCATTCAAATACAGTTTTCTAGCCTTTACAATTGCTCTCAAATTGTCTTATCCAGTCCACTCTGTTAGTAGATAACCATGAAGAAGATTTTAAATTTGCACCCTCAATACTCTGCTGCCTGTGAACATGAGAAACATAGAAACATTGAAGTTGATGGCAGATAAGGACAGCAAGGCCCATCCAGTCTGCCCATTTTTTCTACCTTATGAATGTGCCATAGACCTGTACTCTGTTAATGGCCTATCTATTCATACTCATCTGTATTGCTCCCTTATGCCTATCCCATGCCTGTTTGAAGCCCTGCACTGTATTCATATCCACCACTTTCTGAGGTAGGCCGTTCCATGCATCCACCACCCCTTCTGTGAAAAATAACTTCTTGACGTTACCTTAATCTGCCTCCCTCTATTCTCATGCTGTGTCCTCTTGTCCTGCTATTTTTCTTATATTGAAACATGTTAGACACTTTCACCTTGTTAATGCCCTTAAGATGTATGAATGTTTCAATCATATCATCTCTCTCCCTCCTTTGCTCTAGGGTATACATATTGAGCTCCATTAATCTGTCCTCCTATGTTTTCTGATGCAGTCCCTGCACCATTTTGGTAGCCCTTCTCTGGACTACGTCCATTTTGTTAATGTCCTTGTGCAGGTGCGGCCTCCGGTACTGCATGCTGTACTCTAGATGGGTTCTAACCAGTGTCTTGTACAGAGGGATTATTACCTCCCTCTTACAACTTGCGGTATCCCTTCTAATACACCCCAACATCCCTCTCGCCTTACCTACTGCTTTAGTGGTCTGCTTGGATGATTTAGGGTCATCTGTGATGATGATGATGATGATGCCTAAGTCACTTTCTTCCCTTGTGACTGTCAGCAACTCCCCTCCTAATCTATAGGTGGCATCAGAGTTTCTCTTCCCTATGTGCATGATCTTGCACTTCGTTGCATTAAACCTCATTTGCCACTCTTCCAACCATTTTGCTAGTTTATCCAGATCTTTTCTCATTCTGCCCACCCCATCTGGATCATCTACTCTGTTGCAGATCTTGGTGTCATCTGCAAACAGACAAACCTTACTCTCCAGTCCATTTACTATGTCATGATGAAGATATTGAAGAGGACTGGCCCCAGGACTGATCCCTGAGGTACCCCACTTGTGACTTGCATCTCTTCTTACTGTATACCTTTTACCAGCACTCTCTGTTTTCTGCCGGCCAACCAGTTTGCCACCCAGTTGACCAACTTCTGACCCACCCTGAGCCTACCCAACTTATTAATCAATCTTCTATGTGGAACAGTATCAAAAGCTTTGCTGAAGTCAAGGTAGGTGACATCAACTGCTTCTCGTTGGTCCACCAATCTGGTTACCCAGTCAAAGAAATCTATGAGATTAGTTTGACAGGACCTTCCTGTTGTAAACCCATGCTGTCTTGGATCCTATGCTCCTATGGATTCCAGGTGTTGCACTATCCTTTCCTTAAAGAGTGCCTCCATAATCTTGCCTACTACTGAGGTAAGACTGACTGGTCTGTAGTTCCCTGCCTCCTCCCTGCTACCACTCTTGTGGAGCGGGATCACATGAGCCTTTCTCCAGTCTTCTGGGACCTCTCTTATGATCAGAGACTCACTAAACAGTTCTGGTAGAGATAGTTTGAACTTCTGTTGTTGAGAAGTTTCTAGGGGCAGAAGGTAAGTGTAACCCCTAGGTGGCGCTATCCCAAGGGCTACTACCCCTGCCTGCATGGCTAGCTGCAGGTTAAGGGGCCTGGGTACTGAAATGGGTGCCTCCACCCAGAGGTCAGGGTTGTTAGTGGTCAAGCTAACCTGGGCACAGCCCTCCGGGACACTGTAACCCCACTCCTTCCCTTCTAGTGGCCTGAACAATATACAATAATCACTTTGACAATGGCCCTTATTCACCATGCAATTACCCACACTGTCTGAACGTACCACCAGGACTGGTTCCTCTAGCTCGATCCTGGAGACCCCCTGTAAAACAAGGTTATGCACAGCAAGTAGCAGCAGTACAGTACTTTTGGCACAAACTGGAACCACAGTCAGGTTAAATGCAAAAAGAGTTAGATCTGATTTATTCAGGAGACTTGAACAAGAGAAAGAGGCGTAATCAGTTTGATTTGCTTAAAGGCTATATTAATCAAACAGTCATGCATGCACTTCAGAGTCCCTACACAGTCACACACACTGGGTACCCAGGTAGGAGGCAGGTGGGCTAGCCAGGATAATTGCCTGGGGTAGGCCTGCATCGCAGCTGGTTAGGGACCTGTGGTAGAAGGAAGCAACATGCAAAACACACACTATTTGTAATCTGGAGCCAGAAGGCTCAGTTCGTGACAGAAAAGACAACAAAGCAATCAGATGACAACACTTTATATTTAGCTGTTGTTGCAGGGAGCTACCCAGATGTCTACTCATGATACCCGATGCAGGACACAGGCAGGATGAAATCAAGACTGCAGGTTGTTGAGCTGCAGTGCCAGGAGAAGCAGGGCCCACACAAATCACAGATGCGTCGTTCCTGTTCAAAGCATTGAGCAGGGGGCTGATCCCCAGGCAGGTCTCTTGTCGATGGCTTTCTCTATGCAGTAGGTATTGGCAAGGCCCAGGCCGAAGGGAGATGAATATGGATTCAGTCTGTTGGAGCTGGATGTAGCCTCCAGCGAGCAGAACACAGTTCAACACACAGTGGGGAACCAAATCATGACCCACTAACAGCACACAGCACATTTACATGTAAGAAATTCCACTATACCAGGCAGATTGCTATTCGGTTGCAATTACAGAGTCTCTGCACAAACTGGGAGTTCAGAGGCAGCTGGAAATCCTGACAGGCCGATCGCATTCAGCAAATCTTCGGTCTTCTTCAGGTTAAAGCCTGGTCACAGTTCAGTGGCTTAAATCATTCTCACAACTCAGATTCATTCCGAATCAACTCTATTTTCCCTCTCAGGGACAGCAGGCAGACAGACAGGCTAAAACTCAACCCTTTCACAGTTCTCCCATGTGAATTACACAAGGGCTGCTGCTTGAATCACTCAAGCTGTTACCTCTTTCACTTCCCAGCTCAGACTGACTCTAGCTGCAAGCAGCCTGGGACTTTCCCCAGGATCCAAAAGGTTCGGTTGGCTGATCTATCTGTCAGTCAGTTCAAGAGCTCCCCCTCCAGGTCTGTTTTGGTGCCAAAATGCAAAAACTACAATTCCTACAGAATTTTGCTCCCACAAGACCCCTGGGGACAGGCTCCATTTTAGAGTCCCCAAAGGTACTGATTGGCCCATTTTGGCAGTCCAGGACCAAGATGGTGGAAACAAACAGAACTGTTCATGCTGCAAAGAATGCAGGTTAGAAAAAACTGCAATATTATTACTATTCTAACAAATGATCAGCAAATAAGTACATCTTCTAACAGAGCTCCCTCTGCACTAATAGCGATGGCAGAACGGAGCGATTATCTGGCAGCCCGGGCATGACTTGAACATAGAAACACTCAGCCCCCTCCCAGGTTAATTATAACTGCAATCTAGGCAGCTCTTAAAGAGACAGTACATGGAGGTTATACAGACGCTCTCTGGCAATAACGTTTAAACTGCTAAAACGCAGGACACCAGCCTGGTAGTGAGCATTTTAGGCAAGCTCAAGAAAGACTTTTTGGGAACCCCCTATTTGTAGGAGGGTTACACCCTTCCCTGCCTGGAGAAAACTTGGTGTCTGCATCAAGTCTGTACCATCATGCATCAGTTAACATAAACTTATTACTTTACTCTACATATTCACTACACTTCACAATACTATATCCACAATGACAATACTCATGCATGTTTCATACATGCGCTAATGATTCATGTTATAACTTCTTGCACATTAAACAATATAGGAGGGGGCCCTTCCCTATCAGCTAACTTGGGGCTGGATGGGGCAGGGGCACCATACTGAGAAGGAAGAACAATCAACCTGGAATTGGCCATTAAACTCAGTTTGGGTAGAGAGCTCTGAGAAATATAAACACCCTTGTGAACCACATTGAGAGACAAGTCCACTGGCCTCCCAGAAGAATCATAACTGAAGCACAACACTGGCTTGACAGCTCGGCTAGTCTTTCTGGGGGGGGAACAGCCACAGTCTCTGTACTTTCAATACTAACTTGGGAGCTTTCGTCATTCGTGAGGGGTGCCTCTGCATGGATGTGGATGTCCAAACCGGGAGCACTGTCAGCTCCTTGCTCTGTAGGCTCTATTTCCACAACACTCTGCTCAGTATTATTTATTTATTTATTTAAACAGCAGTTTGGAAAACCTTTGAGCCATGGGCTCATTTACAAAGGTACCTTGTCACAGTAAGACCATCGAAAATACACAGTATAACAGTACAACACAGTATAACAGTAACTTAAGACATAGATACAAACAAGCTGGTACAGGTACGATTGATGCAAACAATACCAGAGTTATGTTGTCCTTAGCAGCTTAGCAGTATGATTTGTCATAAGTATTGAGTATGGCTTTGACTAGTGGCAATTATAGCTTCGGGTGTTAATAAGGTGGTTACGCAAGGAAGTTTTGAAGCACGATATAGTTGGAGCTTCAGAGATGGAGGGGGGCAGTGTGTTGAACCAGGAGGGGGCCCTAAATCTGAAGGCTCTTTGGCCGTGAGAGGTCCTAGCTCTAGGGATAACAAGAGAGGTTTTCCCAGATGTCCGAGTATGAACTAGTGGGACAGAGCGTATGGTGGTGGTCAATTCTGGCGAGGGATAGCCCAAGGAGGGTCTTTTGTAAGGGTACAGGTCAGATATTGAGGCACTCATCAAGATCAAGTACCAGTGCTTTGGCGTACAGTGCACAGATGTGTGTTAGCCTAGGTGCCCCAGTAATTAACCTGCAGGCCTTATTCAGAGTAATGCGAATTTTATGGAGTGCGGTCTGATCAGCAGCACCATACACCGGCAGTCCATAGTCCACTAGGGACAGGATAGAGGAGGTGACTGCGAGTCGAAGAGCCTCTGGGGAGGCAGTGTTTATACCGAGTAAGATGCCCAATCGGATATTAGTGGCAGTGGCTAGGGCAGCGGCGTGTCCATGGAAGGAGAGGAGGGGTCAAAATGGATCCCTAGGTATTTATAGGAGCAAACTTGTTCGAGTGGGAAAGAGGACCCAGAGAGAATGAGGAGTTTGAAGTTGCAGGACTTGTTTTGAGGATGAGTGAAGAACATGGTTTTGGTTTTTTTAGATTTATCACCAATCTATGTTCCTTGAACCAGCCCTCGGCTTCAGCAAAGAACTTCTGCAGCGAGTCCTGGAGGGCAATAAGGTTACTACTTGAGGCAAAGATGACTGCATTATCAGTGTACAATAGAATGTTCCCCGAGCAAGAGCGTGGAAGGGTGTTAAGGTAAAGGGAGAATAGTAAGGGGCCCAGAATGGAGCCCTGGGGAACCCCAGAAAAGATGGGACAGATGTCTGAGTAGGTCCCATTAATTTTTACACACTGTGAGCGGTCAGACAGATAACTGGTGCACCAGGAGATAGGCCCAGCAGCAAAACCAGAGAGACTAAGGGCATCAAGAAGGAGAGGGTGGGAGACAGTGTCAAAAGCTTTAGAGAGGTCAATGAAGACCGCACCAGCCAGAGAACCAGTGTCTAAGGAGGAGTGGAGAAAGTAGGAGAACTCTAGGAGGGCTGTGTTGGTACTGTGGCCCGCTCGGAAGCCATGCTGCTCAGGACATAGGACATTGTAGGTGGAGAGATGGTCAGAGATTTGAGAGGCCACCACTTTTTCCAAGGCCTTGGAGAGAGGAGAGAGAATGGAGATTGGCCGATAGTTTCAGCACAGTCCTATCACCACCTTTAAAGATAGGGGTGACAGTGGTGACTTTCAGGCAGTTGGAACCTTCCCCAGGCAAAGAGAGTGGTTGATGAGGCACGTGATCGGGTAAGGACTGTGTCTAAGACCAGCCGTAGGATACACGGATCAGGGTGTCACTGCCTGTACTATTACTCTTGAGGGCAGTGACAAGGTGCGCCTAAGTTCTTGGGCAGAAACATGGGGAGGAGAAAATAAGGGGTAGAAAGATTTACAGCAGGTGCTTGGGGAGGAGGGTCAAAAATTTGTAGGAGGATAGGGCTAAGGTCAGTGAATGAGGTGTTGAGGTGGTTGGCTATGAGGGCTGGGTCTGAGGAGATCATGCCATTAATGTTGATCTGGGTGGGTGGGGGTGTGCACTCCATTTAACTGTTTAATGTTATCCAGAAGGTTCTGGGGTTCCCATGAGGCAGTGAGTGAGGACCGATAGTGCCCAGACTTGGCCTTTCTGATGGCCCGAGTGCACTTGTTTCGGGCAGCAGCATATAACTGCCTGTCACTGGGCCGGCCAGTCTCAATGGCACGGTGCCATAGGTTGTCCCTATGTTTGAGTTGGTGGATCAAAGCTGGGGTTACCCAGGGGGCATTCTGCCTTTTAGAACAGCGGGTCAACATTGGGGCAAAGATATCACAGGCATTATTAAAAGTTCGGGTAAAGAAGGAGAGAGCTGTGTCGATGTCAGGAGTTGCCTGTATAGGAGACCAGTCAATTTGGGACAGAAGTTCCTTAGTTTTATCAGTCCACCAGGTATTAGGCAGCCGGCATGTGGACTGTGCTATGGGTTTGGTGACTGAGGATGACCAGTGGAATAGAATGGGGGAGTGATCACTGAGAGAGTCTGGGAGGACTTGTACACTGGGGATCTGATTAGGTCGGTTGGTGAGTACCACATCAAGCAGGGTACTGGAGCCTCTCTTGGAGTTAGTCCTGGTAGGGTGGGTAACTAGTTGCATTAGGTCTATTGCAGAAAAGGAGTCTTGGATAGAGGAGGAGGAGGAGGAGGAGGGGCTGAGCCAATTGACATTTAAGTCACCCACCAGAATCTGATCAGCGGAAGGAGGTAGTGAGGAAAGGTATTCTGTAAGAGAGGCAATGGCCTGCATTTGGTCCCTGGGGGGCACGTATGCAGTAGTCAGATAAAGGGGTCCCTTTAAAGGGTCAGGGGTTAGTTTCAGCGTAAGCGCCTGGGCCCTGGAGTCAAGGATGGAGCAGGCAGGGCTAGTACAGGAGAGATTCCTTGACATAAACAGCGAGCCACGCCTGCCTCCCAACACAGTCAGACCGGAAGAAGGTGAAACCAGGAAGGAGACTAGGAGTCAGGGAGGATTTCGACAGCCAAGTCTCAACCAGAGCGATGACATCAGGGTTAATTGATGTGACCAGGCATTGCAGTGAGTCAAACTTTTAGGAGGCTACAGATATTCATGGAGACCATGCATAGGCCTGTGGTGCTAGTCGGGGAGCTCCTGGGAATCGGGCCAGGGTTTGGATGAATGTTCCCTGACAGGAGTAGTAGCATGACTAACACCCTGGCTGGGAGATGGTGAGAGGTTTTTCTACGATTGACATGAGGGGGGGAGGGGAGGCTAAGGGAGCAGGGTGTGGGCAGGGTGGTACAGGAAGGGAAGGCAAGAATAAGAAGACACCCAGATGTGCCTGAGGTGAAGAGGAAGCTAGGGGAAGGGCAGGGAGGACTGAGACACACAGAGGTCCCAAGGGGCAGGAGAGCAGGTTCAGGAGCAAGGGGAGGAGGGTGCCAGGACACAGCGGAGTAGCAGATGGGTAAGGGCAAGTGCACTGCTAGTGGGGATAGGCACAGGCAGAGCATGAGGCAGGGCCAATATATTGTGGTGAGCAAGATCCAAGGAAGTAGTACTGCAGGTAGGAGAGGAAGCAGTGAGGGAGCATAGGTCCTCTAGTGGCCAGCAGGTATAACCTGCAAATGGGAAAGTGGGGAGATAGGTTCTGGGCAACAGGACGTGATGTCACGGATGTGATGTCACGGGTGGATCCTCAATTGACAGCCACCCTGTGGGTGGGTGGAGTCAGACGGCGCAGTTACTGGCCGGGCTAGCACCCCTCTGCAGCATGCTCAGACGAAGAGAAGAGGCTCTCCTTACTCCTCGAACGCTATCAGGCTGGAGAGATTCAGCTTCCTCAGCTCCTCAGGTGAGATGCTTGTGTTGCTTGTTTGTCCTGAGTGCCTAGCTTGGGGGCTGCCTCGAAAGTTATCAGTTATCTTCTGATGAGGGCCCAGCTGGCTCATTTTGAGAAAGTTCTGGCACAATTAGGCTTTGTGGCACTGAAGGGAGGCTGTCAGCACTCTCACATTGTTCTTCAAGCTCTGGTGTGTCACCAGAGAAACTCAGACCATCAACCCCTTCTTCGGGCAAGTCACACAATTCCACAAACCACAGGGAGTCTGCAGCCTCAGATGTGATACTTTGCACTTCACTTTCAGGGAGCATTGGCTCCAAGGATGAGGCTGCGGGGCTAGGCAGTCCAGAAGGCCTAGCTTCCTCCCCATGATTCAGCATAGGATTGCCTCGAAACAACTGACTCAGTTCATATGAGGGATAATAAGCATTTATTTATTTATTTATTTGCTTTTGTTAACCAGGTAAGCACTCAAGACATCCAAGTGCCTATTTTCAGGTGCGACCTGGGAGAGTTACAAAGTAAATGTGAAACATAAACAGAGTCAAGGTAACATACAGGAGCCACATGCTCCAACAAATGGGTGGTACAGCTTACAGTACAAACAGGCTCAAAACAGGTCAGAGAGCAATCAAGTAACAAATTAACATGACAGCACTGGGAGGTAGAATAACTTCAAATAACAACTCAAAATAACATCAAAGAACAAACCAAAAGAGAACAACATCAAAATTGTTGGAACGTACATGTATGTGCTTGCCTGACCTGGTCACCTACAATGAGAGAAGAAGTGAAAGACTCAGTGCGGGAAAGGAGGCGGGTACTGATAAGAGCAAAATCGCCACTCCACTGGGGGGGGGGACGGTAAGTGCCTTATGAGGGTTCTTAGCAGAGATTAACAGTGGCCAGAGAAACTGCTCACAGGGCAGCTCCCCCAGGGAGTAGGGGGGAGGGGGAGAAGACGCTGGGTCTATATGGAACACAGACAGGCCGAAGCAGTTTTGAGGAAGTTCCATAGGCATGATTTGAAGCAGGGATGGGAGGGAGAGGCACAAACTTGGGCGGGAAGGGAGTTCCACATTCTTGGCGCGTGGACAGTGAAGGCTCGGTCACCTGTGAGGGTGCGGGTCTTGGGAACCATGCGGGCCTGTGCAGCATTCGATCTTAAGAGGTAGACAGGAGTTGCGTTTTTAAGGGGAAGGGCTAGAGTAGCTGGAGTGGCCATTCTAACTATGTTATCAATGAAGTTGCCAAGGACGAAGGCACGGTGCTTTTCTGGGGGTAGCCACTCCAGCCGTGAGTAGAGCTCAGAGCGATGTGTGAGGCGGGGGGCAGAGAGTGCGAAGCAGCATATGTTGTTGTAAGCTAACTTGGGGCTGGTCCATAGTCACTTTCATCAGAGGTGGATTGGCAGTCATTATCATTTGAAGCCTGCTGTGGGGAGGGCTCCGAATCTTTAAGAGCTGAAGTAGATGGGCTCCATCTCCTTCTTGAAACAGCATGGGTCAACAGCCCAGGAGAAGAAATTTCTGATGGTTCAGCCTCAATGATGACTTGACCGATGGGCAGCAAGTGGTTACGGTGCATGGTCTTGACAGCTTTGGAGTTATTCTCTGGGTGCACATTGTACACTAGTAGATCATCCAATTTTCCAACTATTACATGGGGAAGATGGTGCCACCTATCAGCAATTTTGTGTTTGCCATGCAGTCCCAAACTGCATAACAACACACGGTCTCCGAGCTGTACTCCTTGAGCCTTTACTTTCTTGTCGTGCCTCTTTGCTGGCGAGGTTTCTCTTGGTGGCCGTGGTCAGGGCCAGTTGATATGCATGGTTCAATTGAGTTTTCAATTTCTATACATACTACAGGTAGTTTTCGGGCACTGGACCCCATTCTAGAGAGACCCCAAAACAGACATCAATAGTCAGTTGATCCTCCCTCCGGAACATGAGACGGTAGGGGAAGAACCCGGTAGCATCACTTTTGGTGCAAATGTATGTGTGTACCAAAGTGCTAATCTGCTGGCTCCACTTGTGCTTGTCTTTAGGATGGAGGGTGGCCAGCATGTCTAGAAGAGTGCGGTTAATGCATTCTGGTTGAGGGTCCCCCTGCGGGTGGTAGGGGGTGGTTTTTGACTTCTGCACCCCCCCCACAGAGAGAGCATTTCTTTGATTAGCCTACTTTCAAAGTCTCTGCCTTGGTCAGAGTGGATATGCTGGGGGGCATCATAGTGGACGAATAATGTTTCTACTAGCACCTTGGCCACGTTAGAGGCATTTTGATCTTTAGTTGGAAAAGCTTGTGCATACCATGTGAAATGATCCATAACCACTAACACATTGCCAATGTTCTGTTGATCAGCTTCTACACACAAAAAATCTATGCAGACCAGTTCCATGGGGGTGCTGGTAGTGATATTGACAAGGGGGCTGCCCTCTGAGGCACGGCTTTTCTTTGGAGGCAATGACTACAGGTCTTTACATGGTGCTCAACATCGGCTCCCATTTTGGGCCAGTAGAATCGAGATAATACCAGGTCGAGAGTCCTGTCAATACCGAGGTGCCCCATGTGATCATGGAGGGACCTCAATACCAAGTGTTTAAAGGCCGTGGGCAGGACCAATTGTTGCTTGTCTACTTGACCACTAGGATCCACTGTCTCATGGGTGTAGCCAGGCATACTCCAAGTACTCCATGGTGTGCAATTTTATTTAAAGGGGGTAGCAAATAGGCTCTGAACTGGTTCCTTTTCCCATGAAAACGAACAAAGAAAATGCTGAAACTTTCTGTAATTTTATTTATAGGAGTCGAAACTAGAAGGACTGGTCACTAATACTGTCTTTGCATCCAAGGACAATACAACTTTACAGACTCTGGGCTGGTATGTGGGTGTCTTAGGGAGCAATGCATGGCATTTGTATTTACCATGCATGGCAACAACCATTGTCATGAGATACAAAAGTTATTATTTATTGTGCCAAATGAGGCAACAAACATGATCCTGGTGTACATTTTTATATTGTCTGGCTACATGGGGGGTAGCGCACCCTAACAAGGGGGGAAGGGGTAGCAGTGAGTCTACTTGGTGTGCAGATCTGAAATCCCTGGCTACACCCCTGCACTGTCTCTCTGTATAATAACTGATTGAGTAACTTCAACCTGGGGCCTTCTTTAAACAATAGGGCAGTTCGCAAGTCAGGGGAACGCAACTAAGGCACATCTTTCCCTTCACGCAGGGCATCAAGTGCGAGTTGAAACATAGGATCTTGGAATTGAACCCACTGAATGCTGTCATTGTCAAGTTGAAGTAGTGCACTAATATCTAGAGCAGAGAAATGGCAATAGGCAGCCGGTATGCAGGTATCAGGAGGGCACAAGCAATAACTAGACAGTCTACTGTGTCCGCAGACATCTGTTCATCCCTGTCAAACATTTGGCACAATGCTCGGATGTCAGGTTCAGACAGCCTGACCCAATCACTTTTGAAAGTGGGCCTTCGTGACAGGGCATCAGCATCAATATGGTTCAGGCCTGGTCTGTATTCGACAGCATGATCATAGGTTGATAAGGCAGAAAGCCCCCGGTGCCCAGTGGTATCTAACTTAGCTGAAGTCTGTACGTAGGTCAATGGGTTATTGTTGGTCTTTACCAATATCTTTGCCTCATAGAGGTACTCATGAAACTGGTCAACGATGACCCATTTTAGGTCAAGGAACTCCAGCTTGTGCACAGGATTGTTTCTCTCTGACGGGGTCAAACTCCTGCTGGTGAATGCTACCAGTCTCAAGCCATCTTCATGGTTTTGATACAGCACAGCTTGTAGGTCCTGCAGAATAGCGTCCGTATGCAGCACATAGGGCTTGGTAGGGTCAGCATAGGCGAGAATGGGGGCATGGGTGAGCTGGTATATGACTTTGTGGAAGGCTGCTTCACATTTGGGTGTCCAGCGGGGCCCAAAAGGTTCACCTGTGCGTAAGTACACTTTCTCTGGTTCTTTGACAGACCCTTTTTTGTATTTACGGTTAGTGGGGGGGGGGGACCCTGGGTAAGATTCAGAAAGGTGCGAATCACCTTTGAATAGTCTTTTATGAACCTACGGTAGTAGCCACAGAACCCCAGAAAACATTGTAGTTCCCTTAGTCTAGGGTATTCCTTTACTACTGTGGGGGAAAGTTTTTTCCTTTTTCTCTTTCCACCCACCTACTGCTTAAACTCTATCATGTGGAGTGTGGGCCTTATGTCTGCTGCTACCTATGTGGTGCTAATACTGGGGACTGACCTGCTCTACTCCTGGGGCTACAGTCCCAATGATCCAGAAGCCAATCCCGGTCACCACTCCCCAGTATCCCCAGATATCCTGGAGGAAGGGAACAATGCTCTAATACTATCCACGCAAGGCTTAACCAGACATGGTAACTGCTATAACCTATTTTACCACCTCTCTCTAAGTGACATAAAGAGGCTCCTCCCTACTCCCACCAGAATGATCAATTACCTGGCCTGGCTAAAGCTTGCCTTGGGGGAGATGTAGAATCGAACCCTGGTCTCTACCCCTCAAATACCATACCCAGCGACCCCACTTGCCCTCTTTGGACCAGTGCCAGGGGACATAAAGTGGTGTATATGAATATAGGTAGCATAAGGCACAAAATCCATGCCCTTGAAGCTTGGACAATGTTCTACAAGCCTGATATACTTGCAGTGACTGAGACCTGGCTCAAACACTGCATCCTTCCTCACGACACAGACCTAGTTGGCTATAAACTTTCAGGAAGGACCGTGTTGGGAAGAAAGGTGGGGGGATTCTCATTTACACCTAGAGTGGTCTCAGTGCAATGCAGATTGATCATTCTCCCCTCTGTGACTCTATGAATGAGATTATTTTCATGAAGGTGCTCCTTGGAGACACCAAACCCCTGTACACAGGGTGTGCCTACCTCCTGCCCCAAACGGCTATGTCTTCCCTCGAATCGCTAACTCATGCCTTGGTAGAACACTCCTTGGGGGAGTTGATTCTCCTGGGGGACTTTAACCAAAATTGGCTCTCACTAGAGTCCTCTGCCAGCAAGAATCCTATACACGACACCAATCTGACCCAAGTTATCCACCAGCCCACAAGGCACAATGCTAGTACTGGTAACCACTCGTTGCTTGACTGGGCCTTAATATCCAGCCCAGACCGCATACAGGCTGCTGGGGTCATGGCAGACTCATTGAGCAACCATTCCCTAATTTTCTGCATCTGGTCCAACTGCCTGCCAAAGTAATCGAAGCCAGAAATTACAGTGGTTTCTCTTCGGAGGCTCTCTGCTCTGACATATGCGCCATAAACTGGGATCCCCTTATCTCCCTCCCTACCCTAGATGAGGTGCTTGACTTCTTTACCAACACTTTCAGGTCGGTGGCCAATATACATGCCCCCCTCAAGAAACTGAGGTTACAGGGTAAATGCCACAAATGGCTTAACCCTAGCCTCAAATGGAGCATGTTGCTTTGGGATTGGGCCTAGGGTCAATACAAATCCACAGGCCGGAAAACCGACTGGGAGAGGTATAGAGAACTGAGGAATCAGTGCAAGAAAGCCTACAAGTCAGCTAACTCTAAATACCTACGAGATCTCCAGTCTAGGCACCTAAGGGATCCCAAGAGATTTTGGGACCAAATTAACCTGCTGATAAAGGGTGCCCCCAGTGCCTAAGAGGGTGCACTCCTGGTCGGTGATACCCTAACCAATTATCCCACCTTAATTGCAGAGGCGTTTAGTGCTGCTTTCTCCAATCCTGGAGGAACCAAACCCCACCTGCCCTGTGGTGCCCCTAGCAACAGAGGCACCACCTGGGAATACTCCGGACCCCAGTTTCACTTGAAGCTGGTCAAACCCGCCGAGGCACTTCCCCTTCTGCAACGTATAAACTTGGACTTCTCTCCGGACATGACCTGCTTAAACCTAGACTCCTGTGGGTTGCAGCTCCGGCTATCTCCCCCCCCTCAGTTGCCCTGCTTATCAACAGGTCCCTCCTTGAAGGAAAGGTCTCAGATAAATGGAAGGTGGCAACTATTGTCCCCATTCACAAAAAAGGGCCCCAGGACAATGTGGGGAACTACAGGCAAGTCTCCATTCTCTGCCCACTAGCGAAGGTGCAGGAGAGATTGGTCTACAATTAAATACAGGACTACCTCGAAAGGCACCTACTCCTAGCTGACATTCAACATGGCTTTAGGAAAGACCTAGACACTGATACAGCCCTTATCCGGCTCACATTGGACAACCTTGATGCAATGGACCAAGGTTCCCCAACGGGGGCTCTATTCATTGATTTAGCCAAGGTATTTGACTTGGTCAGCCATGAACTTCTCCGCTCTAAACTTCACCTACTTGGACTGGATGGGCTGTCTGCCATATGGTTTGAGAGCTACCTGCTCATCCAAACCCAAAAAGTCCTATGGAGAGGAACCCAGTATAGTGCTAACCAGTAATCTCTGGGGTACCCCAGGGCTCGATCCTTGGTCCCCTGTTATTTACTCTTTTTGTCAATGATATAGAGGGGGTTGGTGGGAGGAACAACCTTATCCTCTATGCAGCTGACACTGTCTTCTACTGCAGTGATCCATTTCCTAGCTTAATCAGTGCCAACCTCCAGGCCAGTCTAGCTGCACTGGAAGCCTGGTTCTCCTCAAACTCACTTGTAATGAATGAAGAAAAAACAAAGGCAGCCCTGTTCGGGTCCAGATGCCTTGGCTCAGACCGTCGTGGCATCTTTCAGCTTCATATTGCCCAAGGGAAGAGAATAGCGGTCACAGACAAGATCAAGTACCTCGGAGTCCTGCTTGATCAGGCGATGACCTTCCAGCCTCATATTGACTCTGTTGTTAAGTCCATCCACGAGAAGTTAGGACTTCCTATAGGCTGGGTGACTCTCTTTCTCTCGAGGCTTATTGTGCCATATCTAACTGCACCCTACTCCCCTCCCTCCTCTATGGGGCTCCTCTACTGCATTCCCTAAGGGAGGGTGAACAATGAAAGCTTACTACGCTCTACCACAGGGTGGCTCATTTCACCACCAACTCCCCCCAAGAAGGCACCACTGCGAGGTCCTCGCTGATCTCCACTGGCCTTCCTTACAACAAAAACTAGCCTACTCCTCCTTGAGCCTGACCTTCAAATTGACCACTGTTGGCCATCCTCCTCACCTGCATGGGCTGCTAAATCCCAAAGTCCAGGGCCAGGCCCCGAGATCCTCCACTGGCCATACCCTAGACATCCCTCGTGTCTGAATTAACTATGGCAAGTGCTACTTTAGGTACGCTGCCCCACATTTATGGAACCTTCTCCCTGTTGACTTGGCTAATTGTTGTACTATTCAGGAGGTTAAGTCAGGCCTGAAAGTATACCTGCTAGAGTTTAGTCTCTGTGGCTGTAACCACTAGCCCAGAACTTAGTCTTGGTGGCTGAAACTTGCTTGTCCCATGGCAGTCAGCCTACGGGGTGGCAACACATCCTGCATATTGCTGTTACCACCTCTCCCCTAAAGCATTGTTGGTTAAGATGTCATATGTTTGATTTAATTTGCTATGTTATTATGTGTATGTAACTGACATGCTCTGTAATGTACTCTATACCCTATCTGATATATGCTCCAGCTAGTGTGTACTCCTACCAATGTGTGTACTACTGTGTACTCCTGCCAATATTTGTAATTATTGTCTGTAACTAATCCGGGTCACTCCTGAAAAAGGGACCTCTGCTCTCAGTGAGCTTACCCAGTTATCAAAATTTAAAAATAAATAAATAAATAAGTTATGGGGCTGGGGCCAAGTGGTCAGTGACTCAACCTTACTGGGACTGGTCTCTATCCCTTCCGCAGATACTATGTGCCCCACATACTTCACAGAGGTTTGAAAAACTGGCACTTGTCAATGGACAGCTCGAGGCCGAAGTCTTCCAATCGGTCCAGCACTTTAAACAGTCGGGTCTCATACTCCTCTAATGTGCATCCGAACATAATGACATCATCTAGGTACACTAGACATTCCAGCAAGTTCATGTCTCCCACCGCACAATCCATCAGTCGCTGAAAGTTGGCCGGGGCACCCGAAATCCCCTGTGGCAATCTCAGGAATTTGTAGAACCCCAGAGGACAGATGAAGGCTGTTTTCTCATGGTCCTCCGGGGCCATCGGAATCTGGTAATATCCACTGCAAAGATCCAATACCGAGAACCATTTGCTCCCATTCAAGCAATCCAGGGCATCTTGTATACGGGGCATGGTGTACTGATCTGGGATGGTCTGCCGGTTCAGCGTACGATAATCAACACACGTCCTCATGGATCCATGCTTCTTATGCACAACCACAATAGGAGAGGCATATCGGCTCCTTGATTCTTGTATAATGCCATCAGCGAGCATTTCCTGCAGGTGCCTCCTAATGTCATCTATGTCCGCTAGGGTGAGGCGTCGGGATCTCTCTCAAAACGGTCGGTCATCATGCAGGCGTATGTGATGCTCTGCACCCTGGACACACCCCATATCCCATTCTTTTAACAAAAACACTTGGTCTCTCTGGGTGAGTTTCTTGCTAATTCTAGCTTCCATTCAGCTGGCAACGCGGAATCACCAAAGTCAAATAAGTCCAAGTCACTCTATCCTTTTCACCAGAGGACTTGTTGCTGGGTAATATGGCAGTGTCTGCGCAGTGTACTGTAGCTAGGGTGCACCTTCTGTTCAACTGAACCTCCCGATCTGACACATTCCGAATCTGGACCATCACTTGTCATGCATAGGCATGGGCATGGGCAGGCAAAATGCTGGGTTTAACCAATAATCCCTCTGGCAACTTTCCATCACCCAGTGCATACAACATTAATATTTTATTTTTCACTTCCTTTCTAATGTGAGCCTCTCCCTGAATGGTGCACTGAGCATTGGGAGGGAGTACCAGAGAATCAGGATCTTTCTTCTACACTATCCCCACTGGCTCATCTCGGTCTGCTTCTGTAGTCCGTTTTTGCAGATCATAGATACATAGATACATAGACAGTGTCGGCAGATAAGGGCCTATGGCCCACCCAGTCTGCCCATTTGAGCTTGTAAGTTCAGTTTGTTTTCCTAGAAGTCTGTTGCCCCTTACCCCTGACCTCTAGAATTCCTTTATGTCTATCCCATGCATTCTTAAATCCCGTGATTGTTTCAGCCTCCACCACTTCCTCTGGCAGGGTGTTCCACTTGTCCACCACCTGTTCTGTGAAGAAATTCTTTCTCATGTTTCCTCTGAATCGTCCTCCCTCCAACTTCATCCCATGCCCTCTAGTCCTGGAACATCTTTTTCGCTTAAAATAGTGTTTTCCTGCACACTGTTCCTCCCTGTAAGATACTTGTATGTCTCTATCATATCCCCTCTCTCCCTCCTCTCCTCCAGGGAGTACATGTTCAGTTCCTTCAACCTGTCTTCATAGGACTTGTGATGCAATCCATGCACCATCTTTGTTGCCCTCCTCTGAACCTTCTCTACCCTGTCTATGTCCTTACGTAGGTATGGTCTCCAGAACTGTACACTGTAACTCCAGGTGGGGCCTCACTAGTGTCTTGTATAGTGGAATTATGACCTCCCTTTTCCTGCTGGTGATGCCCCTGCCTATGCATCCCAGCATCCTATTTGCTTTACCTGCTGCCTTGTCATACTGTTTCCCTACCTTGAGGTCATCAGAGATGACAACCCCAAGATCCCTTTCCTGCTTGGTGCATGCTATCCTCACCCCCAACTGATATATTGTGCCAGGTTTTTGTGCCCCATATGCATTATCTTGCACTTCTTTGCAGTGA
Source organism: Neoceratodus forsteri (assembly GCA_016271365.2). Lineage (NCBI taxonomy): Eukaryota > Metazoa > Chordata > Ceratodontiformes > Ceratodontidae > Neoceratodus > Neoceratodus forsteri. The sequence goes on from JADMNL010000023.1 coordinate 49,306,980, forward strand.
ATTTCAACTGCCAAACCCTTGACCATTCTTCAAGTTTCTGCAGGTTGCTTCTCATTCTGTCTACACCCTCTGGTGTGTCTACTCTGCTACAGAGCTTTGTGTCATCAGCGAACAGTGAAATAGGTCATAGGCTCTCTTTATCAGGGCTGGGATTCTCAGTGCCTGCCCAGTCCATTTCCCTTGTTTTTCATGGCAGAACTGCACTAGTCTTCCAAACATGTGGGCATTGGTTCCAATGAGCAAGGAAATCCCATCATACAATCCCGCAGGAGGACACACCAGGGCTAGTGTCTCTACTTGTTCATCTACACCAGTTACAGTCACAGGGAAAGACAACCAGAGCCAGACATATCCTAGGTAGGGATAAGACTTGTCAATCAGGCCCCACACATGCAAACCTTCCAGAGATTGTGGTGGCACATCGGATAAGTTTTTGTCATGCCAGTCCTGGAATACAATGGTCACTTGCGACCCGCTATTTAGCACAGCCCAAGCATGGATACCATTGACAGTCACAGAAGTCTCCATTGAAGGGCCCGCTATTCTGGACCAGTCTGGTGAGGCAGTAACAGAGGCCTGGAAAGACGCTTTAGCCACAAAGAAGTTTGAGTTAGGGTTTCTCAATCCTGCACTGTGGTAATTTCCGGTGCTCCCCAGCCATGGTCTCGCATTCCAAAGCTCCCCTTGAAGTCTGTATACAACTTTATCTAAGTCTTTTGGGGACCGGCATTCTCTCTTCATGAGCCCATCCTTCCCACAGTTATGGCAAAATATGCCTTCCGGGGTCTGGTGTGGCCTAGGCATCACATTGGAAGCTGAGGTGGGGGTACTACCAACAGAAAACCTTGGTTCCATCTGTTTCTGCGGTGTGATGAGCATTTGGAGACATCTCATCAATTCTCTCACTTCCATAGTCAAGTTATCAATTTTTGAGTTGCTATCAGCAGGAGATGCCTGGGTGTGCACCCCCACCTTCATAGCAGATGCAGTCAGATAAGGATCGGGGCCTGTACCCGCAGGAGCGGCCTTCATAAAGAGACTGTTTTTTGTTTCTCTGAACTCCCTCAGCAGTTCATCCCATGACGGAGCATCCATAGCGGTTCCTCTCTTGCTGGGCCTCCCCAAGACTGGCATTTAGTTCTCGGATTCCATCATGTGATTCCTGTAATTCTAGGCCATCAGCGACTGACCCCGTGCTTGGAGCAGGAGTTGCGGAAGCTATGACTGCACAGGGCTCTGAAAAACCTTCTTCCTCCTCAATTTCCTGTACCTCCTTCATCAACACATGGAAGGGCAAGGGACCAGATTTCCTTTGATGCAGTTGCAATTTGAGCAACCCCCAGCTGGAGTGCCGGGCACAGCATATGATCCAGTCTTACCCGGTCCACTTCACTAGAGGCCCAGCCTCCTTTCTGAAAAATGGTTTGTAGGATTCCTTCTAATTGATCCGTGTAGGCAGATAACAATTCCCCTGGCTGTTGTTTAACATCTTTAAGTTTCCACTTCAAGGCCTCAACACTAGTGGTGCCCCCAAACACATTTTCAGTGGTGACCATGTACTCTTGGGCCTTGGCGTCAGGGTCAGAGGACCTCAGGGAGCGAAAAGTACGTTGGGCGGGTCCCTGGAGGCTGTCCCCCTGGCGTGCCCTGTTTTCGGCCTCTGAGCATTGCCAGTCCTGTACCGCAAGAGTAGCACAGTCTATCCAGGTCGACTTCCCCATTAGGAGTAGGGCGGATGCCAGAGAATACCTTGAGTCTGCGGTAAGGGCCATGACTAGCGGCTGGCTCAGAGGCAGGTACAGAAGTTAATGAAAGAATAGGTGCTGGGGGGGTGTGGACAGCGGGGAAGTGACACTTCCAGGTGGCAGGAATCATTTTTTTAACTCCTCCACAGTTTTACCCTCCTCCAGTAACAACTTGGCAAACTTCTCCTCAAAAGACTCAGATAATGGTGGGGCTCATCCACTAAGGGATCCTTGCTATCTTTGGTTATCTCCCTCCAGGCAGCTGGGAACTCTTCTGGAGTGATAGTCTGGGGCACCTTTGAACGGTCTGGGGGTCGCTACGCTCCACCAAGGCCATGAGAGTTTGGGGCAGTTAAATCAGCCTGTTTACCCACTACGACAGCTTTTTTCAAACATTCAGCTTTAGAAAGTGCCCCTTCAACAGTGTCCTTACTAATGCCCACAGGTATATCCAGTATTAGCAAAGCATTATGGGGGGTCAATCTCTTGCCCTGTACACCACCCCACCAACTGGTGCACAGCCACTTCTGTTGGGGTAGCCATTTATGTTTGACAATAATTTGTAATTTCGGCCACTAGAAGACACAAAATCCCAGTGGTGAGCCTCCAAGATGTAACCCCTAGGTGGCGCTATCCCAAGGGCTACTACCCCTTCTGGGAGCCTGGGTACTGAAACTGGTGCCTCCACGCAGAGGTCAGGGTTGTTAGTGGTCAAACTAACCTGGGCACAATGCTCCGGGACACTGTAATCCCCCTCTTTCCCCTTCTAGTGGCCTGAACAATATACAATAATCATTTTCACAATGGCCCTTATTCACCATGCAATTACCCACACTGTTTGCACTTACCACCAGGGCTGGTTCCTCTAGCTCGACCCTGGGATCCCCTGTAAAACAAGGTTATGCACAGCAAATAGCAACAGTACAGTATGTTTGAAACAAACTGGAACCACAGTCAGGTTAAATGCAAAAAGAGTTAGATCTGGTTTATTCAGGGGACTTGAACAAGGGAGGGGTGTAATCAGGTTGATTTGCTTAAAGGCTATATCAATCAAACAGTCATGCATGCACTTCGGAGTCCCTACACAGTCACGCACACACTGGGTACCCAGGTAGGAGGCAGGTGGGCTAGCCAAGATCACTGCCCCCAGGCAGATCTCTTGTCGATGGCATTCTCTGTGCAGTGGGTATTCTGGCTGGGCCAGTGTGGCAAGGCCCAGGCTGAAGGTAGATGAATCCGGATTCAGTCCGTTGGAGCTGGATGCAGCCTCCAGTGAGCAGAACACAGTTCAACACACAGTGGGGAACCAAATCACGTCCCACTAACAGCACACAGCACATTTACATGTAAGAAATTCCACTATACCAGGCAGATTGCTATCCGTCGCAATTGCAGAGTCTCTGCACAAACCAGGAGTTCAGAGGTGGCTGGAAATCCTGACAGGCCAATCGCATTCAGCAAATCTTCAGTCTTCTTCAGGTTAAAGCCAGGTCACAGTCCAGTGGCTTAAATCGTTCTCATAACTCGGATTCAGTCTGAATCAACTGTATTTTCCCTCTCAGGGACAGCAGGCAGAAAGGCAAGCCAAAACGTAACCCTTTCACAGTTCTCCCGCGCAAATCATGCAGGGGCTGGTGCTTGAATCACTCAAGCGTTTACCTGTTTCACTTCCCAACTCAGACTGACTCTAGCTGCAAGCAGCCTGGGACTTTTCCCAGGATCCCAAAAAGTTCGGCTGGCTTATCTATCTGCCAGTCAATTCAAGGGCGCCCCTTCCAAGTCTGTTTTGGTGCCAAAATGTAAAAACTACAATTCCTACAGAATTTTGCTCCCACAAGACCCCTGGGGACAGGCTCCATTTTAGAGTCCCCAAAGGTACTGATTGGCCCATTTCTGCAGTCCAGGACCAAGATGGTGGAAACAAACAGAACTGTCCATGCTGCAAAGAAGGCAGGTTAGAACAAACTGCAATATTATTACTACTCTAACAAATGATCAGCAAACAAGCACATTTTCTAACAGAGCTCCCTCTGCACAAATAGCGATGGCAGAACGGAGCGATTATCTGGCAGCCCAGGTGGGACTCGAGCATAGAAACACTCAGCCCCCTCCCAGGTTAATTATAACTGCAATCTAGGCAGCTCTTAAAGAGACAGTACATGGAGGCTATACAAGCACTCTCTTGCAATAACGTTTAAGCTGCTAAAATGCAGGATACAAGCTTGGCAGTGAGCATTTTAGGCAGCTCAAGGAAGACTTTTCAGGAACTCACTATTTGTAGGGGGGTTACATAAGGATTTAGTTGCTGGTAAACCTTTAAACTCCTTTTAAGTTTGTTGCGTTTAGGGCAGTAGTGCTGACTTGTCTAATACAGTGTGCTTTTTGTGTGTGGGATCTCTAGTGGTAGCTGGAGATTCATTTATTTTTATGTTGGCTCGCGCGTGCGCGCCAGTCAACATCTTGCGGTGGTAGCACATTTGGAGGCATGGCCAGTGTCGGGCAAATGCAGAGCATGCATCAGAAGGTGTGTCCCTCATTCCCCAATCAGCCAGCAGCAGGCTCTGACCTCGCACATATCAAATGTGTCCACCAGAACAAAGAAAAGGTCCTCTGCAATGACAGCAAAGGTCTCATGCAGCATGACCACAACACGCCTCCCGAAGTGCAGGCAACACGGCAGCATTGACTGCCGCCGCTGCCTGTCAAAATGCCGACGGGAGTGCCAATGGGGAAGCCCACTCCCCGTCGGCATAATGTGCCCCCTCACATGTATAGTGTATGCCGAGGGGGGGGTCAATCCCCCTTGGCATCATGCGCCCCCCACAACAATGTTCCTTTGCCGACAGGGAGCCCAATCCCCATCGGCATTTATCCCCCTGTCCCCTTTTATTTTACCAACGAGGGAGCCCACTCCCTGTCGGCATAATGTGTCCCCTCACCCTTTAGTTGCTTGACGAGGGCGTACTCAATCCCCCTCAGCTTGTGTGTCTCCCCCCATATGTGCAGATGGTGGTGCACAATCCCTGTTGGCTACAGAATCCCCAAAAAAGACTTTAGGGGACTCTGGGAGCCCACCCCAGCGCATCAACGTCCTACAAAAAAAGTCCCACGATGTTTTTTTTTTTTTTAAAAGCTGTGAAAAAAGAAAATGGTCCCTCGCCAACTCTGTGCCCCCCTTCCCGCAACCCACATCCACCCTCTGCGCACCCTGCCTCCCCACATACACCCTCACCCCATACTTACCTCCAGAGTCCGGCGTGACGATCTGCAGTGGACCGGGAACACATCTGCACTCTTCAAAGCCGACCGCGAACTGACGAAATGCCGGTAAGCAGTATAATGGTATAAATAGGGCTTTTTCAACTTTGATGCATATCTCGGACATTTTGGGGAATTTTTGCACCAAAACATGGGGTTTTCTGGACCTCTCCTCATGTATTCTGCCACTGTCATGGTGTTATTCGGCCCCGAAAGGTGATTTCATGGTCACTGCACAGAATCACCTTTCGGGACGAATTAACAAAATGACAGTGCCAGTGTTCATGAGGTGGGCTCTCAAAAAGCCTATGTTGCAAATTTGGTGGAAAAAGTTAAAAAAATGGCTGCTTTACGAGCTGCTGCGCAGTTGCTATGTGCACTCGTAACTTTGTGAATTTGCAATATTTTCATGCCAGATTTTCAACATTGGCATTTTTACACACCTCCCTGTGAACAGTATAGTTGTCATTTTTCACATCCTGGCCCAAATGTGTTTTCGCACTTCCAGTGCAGAATAGCGTGGTCGCTGTGGGAAATCAGTGTTTGGGACAGAATACAAAAATGACAGTGACACTGTTCATGAGCAGAGGTCCTAAAATGCCTATGTTGAAAATTTCATGAAGATACTCCATAAATGACTGAGTTATTTAGTGCTGCAAGTGCTATAGTTTGCACGCACGCCGTAAGTTCGCAAAATTTGTAGTATTTTCACTCCAGATTTTCAAATTTGCTATTTTTCCACACCTCCTTATGAACAGTACAGCTGTCATTTTACATATCCTGGCCAAAATGTCTTTTCGCACATCCGGCGCAGAATAGCTCAGTCGCTGTGCGAAATCACTTTTCGGGACAGTTTGAGAAAATGATGGTGACACTGTACATGGGCAGAGGTCCTAAAATGCCTGTGTTGAAAGTTTGGTACCAAAAGTCCATAAAATGACTGTGTTACAAGCGTGCGTTGTGCAGTTTCCCTGCACCCTTGTAACTTTGCAAATTTGCAATATTTCCATGCCAGATTTTCAACAGTGGCATTTTTTTAAACACCTCCTTATGAACAGTACAGCTGTCATTTTTCACATCCTTCCCAAAATGTGTTTCCGCACCTGTGGCACACAATGGTGTGGTCGCTGTGGGAGATTAACTTTTGGGACAGATTAAAAAACTCACAGCACCACTCTTCATAAGGGGAGGTCCCAAAATGCCTATGTTAAAAATGTGAGTGACAAACTCTCAAAAATAATTGGGTTATGGACGTGTGTTGCGCACTTTCTACGCATGCTCATGACTTCGCCAATTTTTTATATTTTCACTTCACATTTTCAACGTTGCCATTTTTCACACCTCTTCATGAACAATACAGTTGCCATTCTCCAAATCCTGCCCAAAATGTGTTTTCGGCCCTCTGTCGCCAAATGGTATAGCTGCTGTGCAAAACCACCTTTCAGCTAACAAACTGATTGTGCCGCTTTTCATGAGGTGGGTTCACAAACAGCCCATGTTGAAAATTTGGAGTGAAAATACCACAGCATGCCTGCGGTGTTAGGGTTTCCAACTGTAGCACCCCACCCAGTACAGACTGATAGGCACCAGGGGTGACTTGGGATCATCGGATGTAATGCTCGCGCCATTCCACCCCCACCCCCACCCTGCAGCAACTGACAGGCATTGTGGTGTGCCTTGCACTGTTCAGCCACAAAATTCACCCCATTCTCCTATACTGCACCCATGTCAGCATATTTCCTTATGGAATGGGGTAAGTATAATGCCCAAAAACCCCCAAAGCACACCATGACACTTGTCCGTGTCTACAGGGTAGGGTGAGGTAAAATGGCATGAGCATTATAGCTGACGACCCAAAGGCACACCCCAATGCCTGTCAGTCTCTGCAGGGTGGGGGTGAGGTTGGCATCAGTTCAATACTTCACTGCCATTCCTATTATGCATCTCTAACTCCAGCACTACCAATGCCAATGCCAGTGAGACAACATTCAGCATTAACAAATGCTTGTTTCAACAGGCGTTGTAGCTTTCTGGAAGGTTCTTCCTTCTAGCCTCAGCCAGGATCAAGTTACAGCTTATTGTGGCTTAAAGGAAAACTACACCCAAAACTTGAAAAAATACATGTTGTGCAGAGTGTTTTAATTTGTATGTGAAGTTCTAGTGTTTCCTTCCCTCTGACTGGTATTAGGAGTTTTTCCCAAATTAGCCTGCTAGCTTTATGCTAGTTTTACGACCCCGGGGATCTTCATACCTGATAGTGTAATTGTATTTCTTGTTCCCACAGTGCATCTTGTCTCATGTGACTGTGATGTAAAAGAGACCCAACATTCAGCACACACATGCCAGACAAACTAAATATCTCGGAAGCTTTACAACTGCACAAAAATTACCAGCAGCAAAGTTTTTCAGGACAGTAAAACTTTTAGGATGAGGGTGGTCACCAAGCTGAATTCTACAGATTTTAAAATATAGTCATCTCTATTGTTGTGAACTGATTGTAATGCAATGCTTTCTGTTGGATTTATGGGCTCTGCTACATCACCTTTGCATGAAACAAGGTGCATTGTAGGACAAACGAATGCAATAAAGCTATTTGATATGGAGATCTCCAGGGGTCGTAAAACTACCCTAAAGCTAGCAGGCTAATTTAGGAAAAACTCCTAATACCAGTCAGAGGGAAGGAAACACTAGAACTTCACATACAAATTAAAACACTCTGCACAGCATATATTTTTTCAAGTTTTGGGTGTAGTTAACCAGGGGCTGCTCTCATACAGCAGTAGTGCAGAAACAGACTTAGTCTGGTAGAGATAGTTTGAATGTCTGTTGCTTAGAAGTTTCTAGGGGCAGGAGGTAAGGATTTAGTTGCTGGTAAACCTTTAAACACATTCTGAGTCTGTTGCCTTTAGGACAGTAGGGCTTCAATAGCTGCAAAGTTTAGTGCATAGCGGGGGAAGGGTGATGATGGTCTGACCAGGGGTCTACCTGATTGTTTTTGGAAGGCACTGGCTAGTCCCACCCCCCTTTCTCTCACCCCACACCCCAGGTCCGTGATTTCCTTTATACCAGGGGTGATGACATCACTTCCCCAGAAGGGCAAAGGACATGTACCTGTCATAGCAGAAGCAGACATCCAGAAAAGGAACAATGTGAGTGAAGAGATGACTGCAATCTCAATGGAAGGGAAGTAACTACAAAACAAGGCGCTTTCATTGTTACCTGTTTGCATTGGTATTTGCATTGTGGAAAGGAGGGGTAGGAGTTTGAAAAAAGCTGTGCAATAGTTGCTAAAAGTCTCTCATTGGGTGTGGACAGGAGGGTTAGGAATGTAAAAAGCAGTTGCTCAATCAATCTAGAAGTGTACGACAAAGCGGATAAGGGAAACTCAGAAAAGGAGAATGTTTTGCACTGATAGAGGAGGAGAGGGAGACTTGGGGGAGGTTTGATATCCTTCATTTGGAAGGGTGGGGGCACTGGTGGGCAACAAGAGAAATAGGTAGGGTGGTAGGCTGCAACAACTGCAGTGCACCAATCTTTCTAAAATTGCCTGGAGGGTGGGGGTGGGGATGTTTAGGTGCAACCACATAAGGAAACTTAGAAAGGAGATCAAAGGTCTACAGGAAGAACTAAGACAGGCAAGGCAGACTGGAGGAGGTTATAGCCCAATACTGAAGGGAGGGAGGGAGAAGGGAGATGAGGGAGGGCAATCTGAGCCAACAGTGGTGAGGAGAGGGTCAGAAGAAGGGAAGTGGAGACAGAGGGCCCATGCCAAGAAGAACGGGGTCTGGGGAAACCAGGTCAAGAGACAAAAGGCAAACAGAAGGAGGAGATAGGGACTTGTGAGGGGAGAGGTGGCAACAGTCATGGAAAGAAGGGAGCAGGTCACTATGAGGAGAGAGAAAGCGGTCAGTGGTGAAGGGTCTTCAGAAAATTTTTTTGCAGTACTTGAGGGGAAGGAGGAGGAGGGAGGTGATGAAATTGGAGGAGTAACTGGGAAATGCCCGGACCAAACTGGAGTGGGGAGAAGTTCTGCTGGGGGAATTACAACAGGGGCAGAAGGGGGAAATACTGTGCAGGAGGGAGAAGAGGAGTCAGGACTGAGAGATGGAGAGAAATGGAAGCAAACAGGAAGTAAGATGGGTGGAACCTTAGTGTTGGAGGACTCAGCACTAAGAGGAGTCAGGTGGGGTAGCAAAGGGGAGAGGCATAATCACATTTGGGTGGAGGCCATGCCAGGAATGACAGCAGAACGGGTGGGACAATCTGTTCTTAAATAAGCTAGAAGGGGTGGGGACAAGCCTCACTTGATTATACATCTGGGGATGAATGACCTGGCTGACAAGATGGTAGATATAGTCCAGAGGAGGTTTGAGGAACTTAGACAATTATGTGAGGGGGCAGAAAGAACAGTATCATTTTCAAAGATACTCCCAGTGCCCAAGGCAAGCACAACAAGAAAGCTGAGAATAGAGGAATTTAATGGATGGGTAAGAACCCGGTGTCATGCTAAAGCGTCTGGGCTGGCGGGGTGTGTGTGGAGGGACCTGGGAGGACAGTAGTCTCTATGCCAAAGACAGACTACACTTGAGCGAGGAGGGAAAGAAAGTGTTGAAACAGAGGATAACAGAGTACATAGAGGAAGTTGGGAATTTAAACTAGGAGCGGGGGTGGCAAGTGGACAAGAGATATACAGAGACCACAAGCTGGGTAGCCGCAGGAGCTAACCCCCCCCATAACAGTGACAAACGACAACGGGCAAGTATTATTGGTGATGCTAGTAAAGGAGGGCAGGAAGAGGTGGAAGGTACTCACCCTTAATACTAGGAGCCTTGGAAGGAAAGCTGCAGACCTGTAGGTGCTCATGGCAGAGGGAGAGGTGGACATTGCAGCCATCACAGAAACATGGGCCACCCAATACAATGACTGGGACCTGTCTGTACCAGGGTACAGGTTATTCTGTAGGGATAGGGTGATTGGGAAAGGGGGGGGTGGCACTATATGTGAGGGAAGGACTGAAGTGCATAAGGAAGGAAGGGAAGGGGGGTAGCATGGAGTCACTTTTGATGCAATTCCAGGATTCCAAGAACAGGACTGTCAGAATAGGAGTGGTGTACAGACCACCCTCTCAGACAGAGGAGTTAGACAGGGAACTAGCAATACAGATCAGAAGGATCTGCGTGAGGGGTAGTGTGGTGATTGTGGGGGGACTTCAATATGCCAGGAGTGGACTGAGGAACCCCAACAACCAACAATAGAAGGGAGCAGGTACAGCTGGATGCCTTCCAGGACAGCTTCCTGATGCAAATGGTCAGTGAACCAGCTAGGTTAGGGAATACCCTTGACCTTGTGCTGGCAAATGGGGAGTTTGTGAGGGAACTTATGGTGGAAGAACCACTGTCAGGGAGTGACCACCACTCAGTATGGCTCACATTGGATATGGGCAAGGAAGGAGTGGAATCTGGCACAAGGGTGCTGGACTTCAGGAGGGCCAACTTTGGGAAGATGGGAGAAGTGGTAAAAGGGTACCTGGCTAAAATTCAACCTAGCATGGACACTAACCAGAGGTGGGAGCTCATAAAGCTGGGGTTAGCAGAGGCAACCAGAACCTGCAGCAGGGCCCAGAGCAAGAAGGCTAGGGCCAAGAAACTAAGTTAGGTGAGCAAGGAGGTCATAGTAACGGTAAGGAGGAAAAGAGCTGCCTTTAGGAGGTACAAGAAAACAGGGAGTGGGGAGGACAGAGAGGAGTACCTGAAGGAATCTAAGGAGGTGACACAGGCAGTAAGGGGAGCCAAGGCATCTACGGAGCTCAGGCTGGCACTAGGCATTAAGAAGGGTGAGAAGGACTTCTTTAGGTACATCAGGAAGAAAAGGAACTGTAAGGACCACATAGTAAGGATTAGGAAGGAGGGGGGCTGGGTAGAAGCAGGGGACGATAAGGCAGAAGCACTAAATGATTACTTCTGCTCAGTATTTACTAAGTAGAAGAGGGGGTGATACCCAAGGGGGGAGGAACAGCAGAAACAGGGGGGAGGGGGTAACAGAAAGGGAAATCATGGAAGGCAGAGTTCTTGAGGGTTTGAGGGCACTGAGGGTGGACAAGGCGCCAGGCTCAGATGGCATCCATCCCAAGGTACTGAAGGAGCTGGCAGAGGTCCTTGCGGGACCTTTGGCAGACCTATTTAATGCCTCACTACACTCGGGGTGTGTACCTCAGGATTGGAGGATGGTTCATGTGGTGCCCCTCCACAAGAGTGGCCCCAAGGATGAACCGGGTAACTACAGACCAGTGAGTCTCACAGCCATCGTGGATAAGCTGATGGAGACTATCCTGAAGGAGAGGCTGGTGGCTCTCCTGGAGCCAAAGGACTACAGGATAGCAGACAGCATGGCTTCATATGTGGCAGATCCTGCCAAACCAATCTGGTGGAGTTCTATGACTGGGTAACTAGGCAGTTGGCCAGAGGCCATGCAGTGGATGTCCTGCATCTAGACTTCAGTGAGGCATTCGACTCAGTGCCACATGGGAGGCTGGGAAGTAAGTTGGAAGGCACAGGGGCAGGTGTAAAGCTGGTGAGATGGGTAGAGAACTGGCTTCAGGGAAGGCAACAGAGGGTGATAGTGGGTGGGGCTCTCTCATCCCCAAGGGTAGTGATGAGCGATGTTCCACAGGGCTCAGTATTGGGACCAGTGTTGTTTGGGATATTCATTGCAGATATATCATTGGACATCAAAAGCAAGATCAGTCTGTTTGCTGATGACACCAAGATGGGAGCAGTGGTGGACGACCTAGGGGATGGCAGAGGTTGCAGGATGATCTGGAAAAGCTGGAAATCTGGTCAGACACCTGGCAACTGGGGTTTAATGCCAAGAAGTGCAAGGAGCTGCATTTTGGGGTGAAGAACTCAAGGAGGAGCTACCAGCTGGGGGGAGTGCAGCTAGCCAAGACAGAGGAGGAGAAGGATCTGGGGATGCTCATTACAGGATCAATGAACAACTCTGCACAATGTAGGAAGGCAGCTGCAGAGGCCAACAATATGCTGGGTTGCATTGCAAGTGGTATCTCCTCGAGGAGGAGGAGGAGGTGATTCTGCCACTGTATAGGTCATTAGTCAGACTGCATCTGGAGTACTATGTGCAGTACTGGTGCCCGTATCTGAAGAGGGATATTAAGTCACTGGAGGAGGTGCAGCGCAGGGTGACAAGGATGATCAAGGGGCTGAGGGACTTGCCATACGAGAGGAGGCTCAGGGAGCTGAACATGTACTCGCTAGAGGAAAGCAAGGATGGGGGGACATGATTGAAACTTTTACGTATATGAAAGGAATAAACAAGACAGATACAGAGTGACTGTTCAAAGTAAAGAAGGGGAAGGGACACCTGGGGCCATGATATGAGGCTGGAAGGAGGAAAGTTCAGGAAGGAGATGAGGAGACACTTTTTTACAGAGAGGGTAGTAGCTGGGTGGAATGCATTACTGGCAGAAGTGGTATCCAGTAGAACAATGGACTGCTTCAAAAGTGGCTGGGACAGGGCAAGGGAGAAGGTCAATGGAGGAGCAGGGTGGAAGGAAGGGGCAGCTGCAAAATAAGGGGTGCTAGATGCGCATTCCAGCAGACTTGATAGACCTCTAGGCCTTTATCTGCTGCCAAATTTCATATGGTCATATGATAATGGCTCTGCTAGTACCACCCTTAGCTCCTTTACTACCCTAGAATGTATGCCATCAAGTCCCATTCCCTTGTCCACCCTGAGCATAGCGTTCTCTTATAGGACCCTTTCTTTTGTGAAGGGACTAGTGCACACCTCCCTACCACGTGTCCATGGTGCTGAGCTGTGGGCCCTGCCCTACCTTCTCTGCAGCAAATACTGAGCAGAAGTATATTTTTAGGATAGATGCTTTTCCTTGGTCATCCTCCACACACTCCCCCTTATCCCCTTTGATCTTAGCAATACCCCCTCTGGCTTTTCTCCTTTCATTAATGTAGCTATAGAAAGTCTTATCCCTTTCTTTTACTGTTCATGCTAGAGTTTCCTCAGTTTGAGCCTTTGCCTGCTTTACTGCTCTCCCCGTTTCCCTTAGGAAGTTTGCATGCCTTCCTATCTTCACACCCACTCATGCTCCTTATATTTCTGCTCCTCTTGCACTGCTACTTCCAGTACAGTACAGACAGAAATAAGGTATGTAGTGCAGAAAGCAGATAGAAGAACAGTAACTGCACATGCACAATGACAACTGATGAAAATGAAATATAGTTTAAGGTATATTATTAATATATTTATATATAGTGAAATACATACCAATCTACTTGTTTTATAATATATTGTAATGTATTGGAACGTCAATATATTTCAATATATTTTAAAATTTGTAAATATGTTGCAATGTACTGTAAATATACATGTTATTGCTGCTTAAGTATATTATGTATATTGCAAAATATATTAATTAAATTCCAAATATATTGAAAAAAGGATGGTAAATATATGTTATTGGTATATTGCCAATATATGTATTTTTCTACATTTTAAATGTTGTTTCCTATATTTACAAATATATATGACATACATGTGTAATAGATATTATTTATAACTATTAACTTACCCAGACAAAAATAAAGGAAATTATTTATGATTTACACATATCTCTGTCTGTACAACTGAAGTTCATCTTGTTATTAATCATAGAGATATTTACATTAATTATTTTTACAGTGCAACTTTAACTCAAACATACATTTTATACATTTACAGTATACGTACACATATGTCTTACCTCTGCTTTGCATGCAATCCCATCTTGCAGACCCCACCAGGTCTGCCTCTGCCACCAGGTCCACCTGCTCCATTAGATTTGACCATTCCACTAAACCGGTCCACCCCATCACAGAAATTGCCACCTCAGCTTCATCCATTGCTGGGTCAGGCCCTGCCTGCCCCATTAAATTTACCTGTTCCACCAAACTTACCTATGACATTGAACTTTCATGCCCTTGGCAGGGACTGCCCATTATTAACTCTCCCTGTTCCACTGCTTGCTCTATGAGTTTTAGCTACCTCGTTGCCCCCAGGAGTGGAGGAACTGGACCCAGAGGTCGAGGGTATAGTGACCAGAGGGATTGCTGCTGACATTCCACCCAGCAGACGCTAACAATATAACCAAGCCAGCAAGGATTGGGCATCTGTTTTGTATTTTCCCATTAATAATCAGTAAATGGATTTTGGTGTGCATAATTCTGTACTAATCAATCAATGACTTGTAACCTGATTCTAGTGTGTTGGATTCTGTACTAATCGATTAACAAGTTGTAACCTGATAGATTGTTTTTACAAGTTTAAAACTCATGTATTAAGTTTTTATTTTCTCTGTAACTTTAAGCAGAGCTAAGTGCTGAGGGTAGACTTGTAATTTTCCAGACAAGCCATGTCTTCATGAGTTGTGAGCATGACCTTCTGAAACTTCAAACACCTGTGAGGGACTTTCCATGTCTGATCATGACGTGATCACAGGCATAGTCACTATATTGTCAACCAATCAGTTTGGCCAAATGGAGTCAAAAATCAGCCAACCTCATCACACTTGTGGTTTGCCTGGTTGCATAAATGCACAAGGCAGTCAACCTTGTCTTAGGTTAGACTAATATCTCAGTTTAAACTAACCACAAAGGGTGACAAGTTGTTTACCTTGCTGTCAAATGTAACATTTCAGGCTATACATATATCACTCTTAAGTTTGTGGTCCCATGTTACTCTTTATGTTTAGGAGAGTTTTCTCTTCCCCAACTGCTATGTGAGATGCTGTGATATCAGGTTAGACATCATAGCTCAAAACAAAATTCTATACCAATTAGATGTTAAAATTGTGGATCAGTATCTGATCAGTATCTGATCAACAACTCATGACTGATTACTCGACTCCATAAGCCAGTTGTCAGAAACCCATTTTCTATTCTGGCAAAAAGTATATAAATCCTCGACCACTCAAGGCAATGGAGGAGCGCACTAGAGGGAGAAGCAAGGATCACCTCTCCTCTTAAGACTTCATGGGAACAACTGTTGCTGGCCTGGTAAGTCTAGTTACCTGAATCCTAGGCATCAGAACTAGGACTGACAAATCTGGCTTCTGTTTTATTCTTGTTCGTGACTATCTTAGTCAGCACAGGAAATATTATTTTCTGTTTGTAGTGCTGTTCAGAATAATTATAATTGCATTTAAAGAGTTTTGAGATTTGAAAACTGTGTTTGCCTATATATGTAATGCCAAAAAGCTGCCTTATAGATATTATACTGTTAAAACAGTTCAGAATTGTGACAGGAATTTGAAAGTCATGACTGTTTATTCATTTTGTTGTCAAACCTACTTTGTGAACTTTTTAAAACAACAAAATCAAAAGTAAATACTTTTAATCATGAATCCTGACTTGAATAATACTTCTCAATGTAATATTAAGAAACTTAGAGCATTTCGTTTGGAAAATGATAACCTAAGAAATAAGTCAGTAGTTTTAAGATGATAGCTGCAGGTTATATTAATATGAGTAAATGTGCAAATTTCTTATGCCCAAAATTACTACATAAATATTTGGGCTGGTATATTGAAAATTCTAATAAAACACAACGGTGCAAGATATGACTGTCATAGGCACATACAGACAAATGGTTTTAAAATAAATATAAAAATATAAAAAAAAAACTATAATGGACTTATTGCCCACTAACAAATAAACATGCTGAATATGCCAGATGTTAACTGGAGCACCTTTGCTGCAGGCACATCCAAGAGCAGGGTCATTCTTGATGCCCTACAGAGGGCATGCCTCAGACAGCTAGTACTGGAACCCACTCGGGAGGGAGCAATCTTAGACCTGGTACTCTCAAATGGGGATGGAGAAAGAATCTTAGATTTAGAAGTGGCTAGCCATCTGGGAACAAGCGACCACCAAACAGTGCGGTTCACGATCAAACACAGCCATACAATCAAGCCATGCAAAAGCAAGAGTATTGGACTTTGGAGGGTTGACTTTGGGAAATGAGAGAGTGCTCAGAAAAGCACTAGCAAACAAGCAAGAAGGAGGTGGAGGAACAATGGAGAGTAATCAAACAGCCATCACAGAGGCAACAAGCCTTGTGTAAAGCAAATCAACAAAACACAACGGGGAAAAACGCTATGGTTCTCAAAAAGAGGTGGTAGGAAGGTTAAGGAGAAAAGGATAGCATTCAGGAAATATAAGGAAACACAGAAGGAGAAGGACAGAGAACTTTATCAGTTAAAGCAGAAAGAGGCGGGAAGGCAGTCAGAATAGCAAAGGCCCAAACCGAGGAAAGGATAGCCAACTCTGTTAAGAAGGGGGATAAGACCTTTTATAGGTACATTAGGGAGCGAAGAAAGACCAAAGGAGGGATACTGAGGCTTAATAAAGGGGAGGGAATGTGGGTAGAGGGTGACAATGAAGAAGCAGGGATACTGAACGAATATTTCTGCTCAGTATTCACAAAGGAAGAGGAGGGTGAGGTACCTAAACCAAACAAGAGAAACACTCTGAAGATGAGGGTTGATACCAGTCCATTTACAGAAGAAAGGGTTCTGAAAGAACTAATAAAATTGAAGGTGGACAAAGCAATGGGGCCTGATGGATTCACCCAAGAATTCTAAAAGAACTAAGCGAGAACTAATGACACCGCTGACTACTCTTTAACAAATCATGAGAGGATGGGTGGTACCTGAGGACTGGAGGAGGGTGGATGTGATTCTCTTCACAAAAGTGGGAGCAGGACAGAGGCAGAAAACTACAGACCAGTTAGTTTGACCTCAGTGGTAGGTAAAATGATGGAATCACTCTGAAGGAAAGAACTGTTGAGTACCTAGAGGCCAGTGGGGCACAGGACCCAAGGCAGCATGGATTCATGATGGGAAGGTCATGTCAGACAAATCTAATAGATTTCTTTGACTGGGTGACCAAAGTAGTAGATCAGGGAGGGGCTGTGGACATGGCTTACCTAGATTTTAGCAAGGCATTTGATACAGTCCCACACAAAACATTAATACACAAGTTAGCCAGCCTTGGAGTGGGTCCCAAGGTGGTAGCCTGGATAAAAAATTGGCTAGACAACAGGACGCAAAGGGTAGTAGTAAATGGAGTCCACAGTGAAGAAAGGAGGGTTACTAGCGGGGTACTGCAGGGTTCAGTACTGGGACCGGTCCTTTTTAATGTCTTTATAGGTGACATTGCAGAGGAACTGGAAGGAAAAGTATGTCTCTTTGCAGATGACACAAAGATCTGCAACAGGGTTGATACACCAGATGGAATGAAAAGGATGAGAAGGGACTTGGCAAGGTTAGAGGAATGGTCAAATGTATGGCAGCTCAGATTCAATGCAAAGAAGTGCAAGGTAATGCACCAGGGAAACAAAAACCCAGGGCAAGAGTACACAATGGGGGGTGAGATACTGACAACAGTAAAAATGGAAAGGGACCTGGGAGTAATTATATCAGATGACCTAAAGGTGGGCAAGCAATGTGAGAAGGCAGTAAGGAAGGCTGGGGGGATATTGGTATGCATAGGGAGAGGCATCAATAGTAGAAAACAGGAAGTTGTTATCCCTCTGTACAGACAGTTGGTGAGACCCCATCTGGAGTACTGTGCAGTTCTGAGACCCCATCTCCGCAAAGACATAGACAGAGTGGAGGCTGTCCAGAGGAGGGCACCAAATGGTGCAGGGTCTGACCACAAGACATATGAAGAAAGACTAAAGGAGCTTAATATGTATACCCTTGGGGAAAGGAGGAGAGAGGGGACATGATAGAAACCCTTCAAGTATCTCAAGGAATCAACAAAGTCCAAGAGGGTGGCATCTTTCAGAAAAGAGATATGCAAGAACAAGGGGCACAATTTGAAGATAGAGGGGGTCAGCTCAGAGGTAATGTGGAGGAAGTATTTTTCACAGAGAGGGTTGTGGATGAATGGAACAGCCTCCTGAGGAGGTCATGGAGTCAAGAACAGTGGGGAATTCAAGAATGCATGGGACAGACATAAGGCAGTCCTAGTGGGGGGTAGAAGGAAGTAAGCTGTTGGTTAATTAGGATCTGCAGCTTATCTGTTAGGTAGGAAAATGGGCAGACTAGGTGGGCCAAGCGGTCCTTATCTGCGGTCAAATTCTATGTTTCTATGCCCATAAGGGAACTTAGATTTTAATGAACACAGCAGCCTTCCTGGACTGAGATCACAGTCTTGGTCAGTCAAGTGTCACATGAGATAATTGTGGCTGGTGGTATGAACCATAACACAGGGGTCACTCTTCCAATCATCTGTGTTGTCATTCCTAAACTAGCCCAATTAGTTGACAACTTGAAAAAAACTACCAGTCTCTGAAGGTCTTGGTGAAAGCCATGTACACGAGACTGAGCAGAAAAAAAAGGTAAGTTATATCGGAGAAGCCAAAAGGCACTCCAGATATAATATACACATATCACCTCACAAGCTCATGATTGTTAAAGGCTCAGATTGGTATTTATACTACCCTATTTTGTTTCACTTTTAGGTCAGGGTGAGATCCTATGTGTACTTACCGTATAATTTGTACCCTTCTTTTCAGTCTGTAAGCCAACGTTGTAAATTCAAAAGAATTGTAAAACTAGAAATTATCATGATTTTGGCTGATAAATTATGTTTTTGAAATATGATTTAGTTATGCAAATGTACACATGGAACAAAACTAAGCATCTACAATCATACATGTAACATATATAAAAATAGATGTAACATATACATATATGTAACATACATAAAATATATGTAACATATATAATTATATACATAACATACAAAGAATACAGCATATATTTTGAAATGTACTAATAATATATTTCAGACAATGTATTACTAAGTAGATTAACATGCTTTCAAGCAATGCATGAGGCAGAATACATGGGGGGATTGTTTATCCAGGAAAGGCACACTAAGCTGAAGCTTGTTTCCAGGTGCGACCTGAGAGCACAAGGAAGTTAAGTGACTTGCTCAAGGTCACACAGTATGCAAGTGGGGGAAGTGGGTTTCAAACCCAGGTCTTCAGGTTTGCAGCTAGGTGTGCTTAACCACTATGCTATACTGCCGCTTGCACTGTGTATTATATTTCATTGAGTCAGTATAGTGACATATTTTTGCATACTATGGGTTAGAAATATATTATGTCAGTATATTTAAAAATATATTTCATAATATATTATATAACATATTACATTTGACAATGTATTTCTTGGTGTATTGACATACATTAACACATATTTTTCAATATATTGCAATATACTCCATTTTCGTAAGCATATCACACAGTCAGTCTAGTCCTACCGCAGCTCTGTTTTAATTTCTGCTGCTTGTTGAAACCATTGGTGGCACAGAAAACCCCTTCACGGGGTGTTGGGTTGAATAGACATCCCTCGGCATGCGAGGGCATAATGCTGGAACATCCATTAGCCCAACTTTACAGGCTGTTTCATCTCCTGGGTCCTAAAACTGCTAATGTTTTCCCTTGGTACCTGTCCCAGGGACAGGCAGAGAAATGAAAACAGATTTTCCTGTGGAAAAGCTGTCTGTCTGGGACAGGCAGGTAGGTGGTTATTTCGACTTCTGTTAAGGACAGAACAACGGATCACTTGATTTTGAGGCCAAGGATCTCGCCCCTCTCAGCATGGCTTTATGAAGGGCAGATTGTGCCAAACCAACCTGATCACATTTTTCAAGAGGGTGAGCAGTGAGGTGGACAAGAGTAGGGCTGTAGACATAGTCTATTGAGACTTCGGCCAGGTTTTCGGCACTATTCAGTGATACGCTTCTGGTCAGAGTACACCAGTGTGGTACACATGGTGCCTACAGAGGGTGGATTGCTAACTGGCTCGGTGGCAGGAAGCAGAGAGCTGTGGTTAATGGGCACTACGCTGAGTGGAGAGGAATACTTAATTGCATCCCCCCGGGAGCAGCGCTAGGGTCACTACTATTCAAAATTCTTATCAGCAGTCTGGAAGCTGGAATCTCCTGTGGGCTGCTGACATTTTCTGATGACACTATTCTGGCCAGGGTGGTGGCGAACATTGAGGATAAGGACAAACTTCAGGATGATGTGAACAAGCTGGGAAACTGGAAGTCTTAGACTGAACATAGCAAAATGAAAACTGCTACACCTGGGGAGCAGACACAGAGGTAGGACCAACACACAGTGTGGGACTCCCCTTTCTGCAGAGGAGGAGTGAAAGCAGCTGCAGGTATCATAATAGACAGGCTGCTAAAGCATGTCAGACACTGCATGGCTGCTGTACAGAAGGCTGGAAGAATGCTGGGGTGCACTGTGACCAGCAGAATAGGGGAAGCAATCCTGCCACTTTACAAGGCCTTGGTGAGCCCCCATCTGGAGTACTATGTGCAGTTCTAGTCTCCCCAATGCAAAAAAGGACATTGAGGCAGTAGAGAGAGTGTGCCTCAGGGCCCCCCAAATTATCAGGGGCATGGAAGATAAAAGCTAAAAGGAGTGACTAGAGGACCTTAACATGTTCACCCTGGAGAAAAGGAGGCTGAGGAGGGACCTGATCTCAGTTTTCCACATACTGGAGGCTGACATGGCTAAACTAACAGAAATGTTTGATCTGGTGTGCTCAAGCAGGAAGCAGGGCTATGCCCTGAAGCAGGAAGCAGGATGGGGCTATGCCCTGAAGCAGGAAGTGGAGCTATGCCCTGAAGCTCAAAGGTGCTAAATTCATGGCTAATGTTAGGAAGCACTTCTCCCAGAGGGCGGTGAAGCTACAGAACATGTTACCTGTGAAGGCAGTGGAGATGAAGACAGTGCAGGCCTTCAAGATAAACCTTGCCAAATTTCTGCTGAGGGAATCACAAGGTCATCCTGGTTTTAGGGTTGGAAATCTTTATAAATGATTACATACTGTGTTATCACAGTATACTTACTGGTCCCTTCTTATGGGGGGGGGGAGGTAGACTTGATGGCCTTAGTGTCAGTTCCACTCTTGAGTTACCATGTTACTACTACTGTGGTACAGAAAGTGAAAACCAACTTCCTTTCCCTTTCATTCCTGGTAATTGTCTTCCTTATGACACAAGTCAGTTTCAAGTACAACTTTTCTCATTGTTGGCTCGAAGCGAACATCCTGCTCCATAGTCCTTACCTTTCTTGAAAATGCTTGCCATCTTGACCTCTTCTTTATTTCTCAAGTTGTTGGCTGGACACACCCTCAGTCCTGAAATACAAAAACAAGGGTATCAGAACTATTTAAAAAAGACAGGAAATGTGCCAGCCTGGTGGCGCTGAGAGTTGAAGCGCTGGACACCAACCTTGCGCCACGCTGGTGACCCGGGGTGCAGATGGGAGCGCCAGGGGATGGCAGGGAAGGGATGGGATCGAGTGTCTGAGGACTGCTCTCCCATCCCTGGGGAGGGATCCAAGGGAATCATTGCTATGTAGCAGCCCCTGGTGACGACCGGAGGCACTACCGGAACGGGGTTAAACATTAGGGGCGGAGTGCGGCAGACGTTGGCGTTGTGTCCGACATCATTGCACGCTCACACTCTGAGGGGAACAGAAAATCTAGGAGGAAAATGGCAGCACAGGGTCCACAGCAGCATGATAGCTGCAGCTTCACTGGCCGACGAATGCCCTGACTGGAGGCATGTGCCGGTATTGGTTCCTTGCCGGGTGTGGGGACATAGGGGGGAGTCCCTTTTTGATGGTATGGCTGCATATGCCAGTTGGGCACGTCCAACTTCGGGGTCAGAGGTGAAGGAGGAGCAGTGGCTGGAGGTAAGCAGGGGCTGTGGCAGCAGGGAGGATACAATATGATATGATAAAAAAACAAAAGACAGGAAATTTCTGCAATTAAACTGTAGGGTTAGGTGCAATAATAAAAACAGAATGCTGAGGCCAGGCATATAACTTGTACCCAGCTCTTGCCAAAACCATCCTTGAGCCAATGTAGAGCAGTTGGTCACTAATTACTGTAACTAATACAAATATTAGGTTTAGGTAACTCTAAAGAAAAAATAAAGATGGGGAGCTACAGTTAGACCTGAGTTTTGAAACCACCTCTTGCTATAACTGACGAGAATTTATTTTTTATTTTATTTATTTATTAGGTCTAGGATTACAATACCCTTGAGCCAGAGCTATTTTACAAAGCTTCCATGTCAGGTTACAATTCAAATCAAAAGACATGTAAGTCAGATTACAAATTTATTACATAGGACAAGGTTACAAAAGTGTAAGCTAAACAGAGTTACAAAGCATCTGAGAAACAAAACATATTTTGGAGGCTAGGTTACAAAGAGATAGCAAATGAGCTGCAGAGAGGATAGAGGACAAGAGAGAGGAAGAGTAGAGGGGGAGTGGAGAGCTATAGAGGAGCAGTGCAGCCAGAGGCATTGTTGTAGACATAACATGGGGAAGTGAGTGCTAAGGGATATCCAAGTGCTAATAGGAGAGAGAACTGCATAAGGTTAGGGAAATATTCACGGGGTCAGCTAGTGGAGGCAGTCACAGGAGCTAGACGCAGTGAGATAGAGGTGTAGCCTTAATTTAAATGCACCAAGGGTAGGAGTGGAGGAGATGTAACTGTTTAGACCATTTAGCCAGCTGGACACCCTGTAGGCAAAAGATCTTTGACCTTGTGAGGTGCGACAACATTGAACCTGCAGGAGCTGTGATTCAGACCCCCTGGTTGAGCGGGGGTTATTGCTAGGGTGCACGAGTGCACACACTCCAGGGGGCACAAGGCCCATAGTTATTTTCTTCGCCATGGTGCAGGTTAGGTACTTTATCCGATTGGTAGTTGCAGCAATCCAGTTTGTGCATAGAGGTCGCACGTATGTGTGAGGTGGTGGGATCCAGTGAGAAGTCGGCAGGCCTTATTGAGGGAAGTGGATATGCGTCTAAGCACGGTAGTGGGGCTGAGCCATAGATGACAAGCCCATAGTCAATAATGGAGACAACAGAGCTCTGAACAGCGACAGTCAGGGCTTTGCTTTGGTAAGATGTTGCCTATGCCGGAAGAGAAGGCCAAGGCGATTATTTGCTGCTTTGGCTACAGAGTCAATGTGGGCACTGTAAGTTAGATGAGGGTCTAGAGTGATCCCAAGGTACTTAAAGGCTTGAACCTCTTCCAGGGTGACTCCATGATTGGTTTTCATGGATAGGAGGTGCAGCATATGCTTGTTATGAGAGCTGCTGAACATCATAGATTTTGTTTTCTCATTATTGAGGACCAGATTGTGATTTGAGAACCAATTTTCAACAGATGTGTAGCCAAGCTGAAGGTCATCTTGTAGAAGCTTAGGATCCTTGTGGGAGGCAAGAATTACAGCATCATCTGCATAGAGGATGATTGTTTTGGAGCAAGAATTTGGAAGGGAGTTCAGGAACAAGCTGAATAGTAGGGGGCCCAGAATGGATCCCTGGGGGACACCTGAGCGAACAGGCCTGGTATCAGAGAGGACATCTGCAATTTTAACTCTTTGAGACCGGTTCTCCAAGTAGCTTTTGAACCAGGCAGTGGAATCAGGAGAAAGCCCAGCTTTCAGTAGTTGCACAAGCAGTAGGTGGTGATGGACAGTGTCGAACGCCTTAGTCAGATCGATAAAGACGGACCCAATTAACCCACCATTGTCCAGTGAGCTGTGAAGAATGCCAGAGAATTCCAGTAGGGCAGATGAGGTGCTATGTCCTTTCCTGAAGGCATGTTGTTGCGAGCACTGGATATTGCATTTGTCCAGGAAATCTGTCGGCTGATCTGCTGCAATACATTCAGGGGCCTTGGAGAGGGGTGGCAATATAGAGATTGGATGGTAGTTTCCATGAGTGGCCCTGTCACCACTTTTATGGACAGGGGTAACAGGGTGGATTTCCATTTGTCAGGGAACTGGCTGAGCCTAAAGTGAGAGGTTGAAAATATGTCAGTGGCTGTAACACTTCATCAAGGGTGAGGGACAGCAGTTTAAGGTCAAGTGTATCACTGCTGGATCTGGATTTGGTGATGGCTTTGGTAATGTATTTGCGGGCATCATGCATCTTGACTGCTTTGAAATAAAAAGTGGGTGGCTGGGGGGAGGAGGAGGAGGAGGCATTGGGGGAGGGAGAGTGATGGTCCTTGAGAAAAGTCAGAAGGAGAACACTGCTGAGATCGGTGAATGCAGTGTTGAAGGTATTTGTTGATTTTAGGGCTGCTTAGTAGACCCATTTATGTTGAGCAAGGTAGGGGAGGTTTTTGGCTGCTTCCCAGTGACCTCTTTAATATTGTTCCAAAATGCCCTCCCATTACCCTAGGTATCCGTGAGAGCATTCTTGAAGTAGGTAGATTTCTTATGCCGGACAGATTTGGTACAGTCATTCCATGCATGTTTATAGTTTTGGATGTCAGTTTCTTTACCAGTGGTTCTGGCCAGATCCCAGAAGCGATCTCTAGATTTTAGTTGATGTAAGAGATCAGCCAAGAGCCAGGTACTGCAAAGGGCACTGACTTTGCACTTTTTAAAGGAGCGTAGGAGTCACAGGCTGCATTGAAAGTGCTGAAGAAGTAATCCAGCGCACTATTTACATCTGTTGCTGAATGCTCTCACGGATACCTAGGGTAATGGGAGGGCATTTTGGAACAATATTAAAGAGGTCACTGGGAAGCAGCCAAAAACCTCCCCTACCTTGCTCAACATAAATGGGTCTACTACGCTTGACCCTAAAATCAGCAAATACCTTCAACACTGCATTCACCGATCTCAGCAGTGTTCTCCCTTCTGACTTTTCCAAGGACCATGACTCTCCCTCTCCTCCCCCCAATGCCTCCTCCTCCTCCTCCCCCCCTAGATAGGGTAGATAGAGAACCAGTCTTGGAGGTTGAGGCATCTTTTGAGGTGTGACAACTGTCCACATGGTAGGACTCTACTAGTGCTGATGTTAGGAGGGGGCTTGTGGAATTTGTTTGACCATTCACAGATGACAGGGGAATGGTCACTAAGCGAGTCCGGGAGGACTGAGGTATTTGTGATACGAGTTGGGTGGCTGGTAAGAATCCAATCCAGGAGGGTGCTGGTGCCGGATTTGTAGTTTTTCCTGGTCAGAGAGATGAAAATCTGGGTGAGGTTGGCCAATGAGACGGCATCTTTATGGACCCCTGAATCAGATGCAAGCCAGTTTATATTAAAGTCTCCAAGCAGAATCATTTCAGAGTCAGGAGGTTGGGATCTGGTGAATTCCAAGACAGCATTAAGGCCATTCCCTTGTTCTTTCGGGGGCCTATATACTGAGGCAACTGTGAGAAATTTGTTATGGACACCTAATAAGATTCTGATTGGGAGAATCTGCGCAGCAGTGGCTGGTAGGGGGTTAGTGATGGGGTGTCCCAGTAGCGAATCTTTAAGGTAAATTGCACATCCACCACCTCTTTTGGACTTCCGGTCCAGTCTCAAAACATTGTAGCCTGGAAGACTGATAGCCAGGTTGGGGATTTTGGGTGTAAGCCAGGTTTCTACAACTGCCAGGATATCTAGGCTGTGCTGATTGGTAAAGATATGTAAAGCACCCAGCTTGGGGAGTAGACTACAGATGTTGAGAGATGCTATGGAGAGTGCTCCTGAGGGTTTTTCCTGGTAGATAGAGCTGGAGGTGACTGGGCCAGGGTTAGGATGGATGTTTCCTGGCAGCAGCAGGAGGAGGAATGCAAGCTTCAGGGTGCACCAGCGTAAGTCCCTGAGCATGAGTCTACATGCCTGTTTTTTGCAGGAACTTACATTAGGTTGGTGGCAATGATCCCAGAGTGATGGCATGTGTGTTACAGATTGTGTTAGAGGTTTCAGTGTCCTTTTGGTTTGTTTATGTTTGGACCACAAGTGCCCTTTTCTTTCTTCTTTTTATCTCCCGGCCATGGCACCCCTGAGCTGTCCCCAACCCCAGCTCCCACCTGCAGACCATCAATCCCACGGGATTGCCCTTCCCCCCACAGTAGGCTGTCCCAAGGGATGGTTCCTATGCTATGGCTTGCCCACAGTAGTCACCCATGAGTCAAAGGGACCAATGGCCCAGAGGCCATAATGCACGGTGGTCTTTGTGTATGTTAACCCGTTGCACCCTCCACTGAGGATGTCGGCAAACATGGGAGCCAAAGAAGGCCAGCGCACATTGAGGCGTGCTGCCACTCCAGACTCCAGCCAACATCCTCCCCTCCCTTCCATCGTGCCCCTAACTGCACTGCCATCCATGGTCACTGGGTGGCAGTAGTACCGTGGGTGTGGCAACCCTCCCTCCCCTGAGAGGAGACCAGCCCTTAGGGTGCTCAATCCTCTTTTCCCCCAGCTGGCCCTCCAGCGACTGAGGCCCCTTCCCGAACTCTGATCACCGGCGTTGTGAGCGGTAGCACTACCACTGCGTTGGAAGGCTGGCCACAACCACAAGCTCTTTTACCCAGAACACTGGTCCTCCCTGGACTGAACATAGAGCTCATTTAAGTGGTTTCATTATTGGATATAAGATGAAATCTCCAGTGTAGGACACCCCTAGCACTATACAGCAGTGTCAGTTTTTGGAATGGTATACCATTAGGATGGCGACTGAATTTTGTTGCCGCAATTACAGTGCCACAACAAGGGCAAAAGTGAAAGGGGCAATCTTGATTTTAGACTGCCCCTCACTCCTGTTGCCCTTTGCCCCCACACAGTTTTTACCCCATCCGGGGCAAAGCTCCTCGCAAAACTGACTGTTTCCTGGGAGGGCGCTCTGGCACTATAACTTCCGGGAAACATAATGACTGGCGCTGTAATTCTGGGCGGTATGCTGCCTACATTGTAATCGGTGCCAGCAACTTGTGTGTTGCTACAACATGGGTGAACCATTGGGAATGAGCCCAAGTCCCAAGTGTGGGACACCCCAATACTATACAGCAGTGTCAGTGTTGGGAATGAGCCCAAGTCCCCAGTGAGTGACCACCGCAGTACTATACAGCAGTGTCAGTGTTGGGAATGAGCCCAAGTCCCAGTGTGGGACATGCCAGTACTATACAGCAGTGTTAGTGTTGGGTATCATCCCAAGTCCCCAGTGTTCTACAACCCATAGTACCATACAGCAGTGCCCAATGTTGGGTATGATCCCAAATCCCTAGTGTGGGACACCTCCAAATGCAGTACAGCAGTGCCAGTGGTGGGTCTGATCCCAAGTCCCCAGTGTGGGACACCCCCT
This sequence comes from Neoceratodus forsteri, assembly GCA_016271365.2. Taxonomy (NCBI): domain Eukaryota; kingdom Metazoa; phylum Chordata; order Ceratodontiformes; family Ceratodontidae; genus Neoceratodus; species Neoceratodus forsteri. The sequence continues at coordinate 49,334,192 of JADMNL010000023.1, forward strand.
AGTACTGAACAGCAGTGCCAGTGTTAGGTATGATCTCAAGTAGAGTTGCTCAGATAGTGCCCTCGTGAATCCGACTATGCTCCAATGGATGGCAGCACTATTAGGGTGGGACCCGGCCAAATTCAGTGGTCAGATCCCAGGTTGGATCTCAAGTTATCTGGTGCCAGATCTCCACTAGATCTTGGCACCGGATCCAGGGATTCAGTACTTGATTCCTGGATCTGGTGCCAGATCCCTGGATCTGGCATTGGATAATGCGGGATCCAACCTGGATCTAGGGAGTCGGGTCAATGGTCAGACAGCTGCTCCTATCTGATGGATCCACTGTCCTGCGAAATGGCAGGTATTTGGTGGATCCGGATTGCTCAGGATACTGTCCGAGCAACACTAATCTCAACTCCCCATCTGGGACACCACCAGTACTGAACATCAGTGCCTATGTTGAGTATGATACCAAGTCCCTGTGTGGGACACCCCCTAGTACTGAACAGCAGTGCCAGTTGTGGGTATGAACCCAAGTCCCTGTGTGGAACACACCCTAGTGCCACACGACAATGCCAGTGTTGGGTATGAATCAAAGTACTAGACTGAAGTGACAGCTTTGGGTATGAGCCCAGATCCCCCATATGAAACACCCCTGTACCAAATACTACACTGAACTGTCAGCAGTGAATATGAATCCAGATCCAGGGTCAGAGACCTTTTAATACATTTCTGCAGTGTCAGTACTGGGTATGAACCCTAAGTCCTGGCATGGGACAGCCCTAAGTAGAGTTCTGCAGTGTCAGTGCTGGGTATGAACCCCACATCCTGGCGTGACACACCCATTAATACAGTTCACCATGTCAGTGTTGGGCATGAGCCCAAGTTCTGCTATGAAACACCCTTTAATATGGTTCAGTATTATCAGTGTTGGGTATGAGCACAAATCCCTAGTGTGGGATACCCCTAGTACTGTACAACAGTGCTGGTTTTTTGGTATGAGCCCAAGTCCGGGATCGGGACACCCCATGGTGCTGTACAACAGTGCTGATGTTGGGTATGAGCCCAAGTCCTGGTGCGGGACACCCCCCTAGTACACCACTGCAGTGTCACTGTTGACTATGAGCCCAAGTCCTGGGGTCAGACACCTGCTAGTTCTACACTGCAGTGTCAGTGTTGGGTGTAAGCCCAGTTTCAGGTGTAAGATGTCACTTGGTACAGTTCTGTAATGTCAGTATTTTGCATGAGCTCATGTATCTGCTAACCACACACAGGAACATAGTCATGCTGCAGGCAAATCAGGATGCAGCTTAGAAATGGACTCTAGAATAGAACAAATGGAACACACACCAGGTAATCCAGGAGAGTAAATGTTTATCAAACAAATGTAGTGCAGGAGCCAGGTGGAAATACAAATGCATAAAAGACGTTAGCAGCAAAGAGCACACACTCTAAGCCCTGGTGCTTCATTGTCTAACGCTACTTTGTCAGGGGTGGGGCAAGAACATCACTGCTAACAATACCCTAACCACCCCTCTAATACTCCAAACAGGTAAGCCTCCCATACTCAGTGCCTTCCCAGTGCACCATCTAATAAATCTAATCTTTCATGATACTTGCACTCTGTTATCTGATCAGATTGAATGTGCCCAGCATGAAAATATGATTGCATCAGTGTTTGCTGTATTGTTTATCCTTAATACCAGATGTACTCACTGTAACAATTCTGTATTCAACCCTGTGGCTGCAAGCAGTAACCCAGGACCCCCTGTGGTAACAAATGGTAACCCCTGGACCCCCTGAAGCTGCAAATGGTAAATGCAGGACCCCTTGCGATGCAAATGGTAACCCCCAAACCCTCAGCAGCTGAAAATGGGAACCCTGGGTCCCTCGTGGCTGCAAACCCAGGACCCCCTGCAGCTGCAAATATTATCCCCAGGACCCTCCGTGGCTCCAGATGGTAACCCCAGGACCCTTTTCAGCTTCAAATGGTAACCCCAGGACCCCATGTGATGGCATATGTTAACCCTGGGACCCCCTGCAGCTGCAAATGACAACCCCAGGACCTTCTGTGGCTGCATATGGTAACTCCAGGACACTCTAGAAATTTTATTTTTGAAATAGTATGCTTGGCCGGCCTGGTGGCACTGAGAGTTGAGGTGCTGGACGCCACACCTCGCGCCACACCGGTGACCCGGTTCAGGAGCGAGCCTAGTTGTCGGGGGCGTGGGGGAGAGAAGGATTGAACATCCGGAGGACAGCTCTCCTTCCTCGGGGGCCAGGATTCTCTGCCCGGCACCGCAGCAACCTCTGATGGAGACCGGAGGTACCACAATGCTCAGGGCCAGAAATAGAGGGTTGCAGAGTTACGGCAAGACATTCCCTGTCGTCACTGCATGCCTGACTCTGTCAGGGAGAGGGAGGGAGGCAGTAATGAGGGAGGAGAGGTTGGGACAAAGCAAAAATACCCAGCCAAGTGGATAGGCGACGGCACCTGTATCCACCAGGACCACACTCCACTGTCATGGGCACTCCTTACCTGGGCTGAGCCCAGCCTGAATTTGCAGATACAGTGCCCTGGGTGGATAGGGTGGCCCTACCTCAGGGGGCTCAGAGCCGGGGGAATAGCTGGGCTGGTGCCAGGTTTCAGGAGGCCTCTCAGGCACAGAGGTAGAGTCAGGTGGTACTACAGGATGCCTGAGAGAGTTCCACTGGCTGGAGGAAAAAACAGAATTCGAAAAAAAAAAAAGAAATAGTATGCTTTATTGAAATTTTGTTCAATTTACACATGACAAAACACAAGCAACACAGTTCAGACTACTACATACATAAAGATTTAGCATACTCCCCCCCCCAACAAAGACATTTTGTACTTTGTAACAAGATTTGAGTGAATGTAAATGATAAGTTCCTCATTTAAACATTAATATTCTGTCAACAGTTGGACGTAATGAAAGTCAGCATATCAAGAGCAGAAGCATATGACCTGAAGGCAGTGTCTTTTATCATGTCTAATTTTTTTTTTTAATAAATAAGATTCTGTGCCACAAAAACCTGCATAGCACTAGGTTTTCTGAGTGGGGACTGGAACTAGGGTGAGCAACGTGTGTAACTTTTCCCATTTTTTCCTAGAGCTAGCTAGGTGATTATTTGTACTGGCTATCATTTTGTCTGTTATCAGTGTAGCCAGTATTTCATTATGCCACTCTGTATAATATGGGATCTTTTTGTCTAGCCTGTGTCTCAAGATTACTTTTTTTTGCTGAAGAAGATATTGGGGCAATCTAATCTTTTTGAGTTGTGAGAAGCTGCCTATCAGAATATCCCACTAGGTAAATTTCTGGTGTGAATGCATTCTCTAAATTCAAAAGAGGGCCTGGCTTCCATCTTATCTGTTCCCAAAGCGGGTTGGGCGTTCCTACATCATATGATAGATGAAGTGTGCCCTCAGAGGAGTGACACCTGGAACAATTAGAATTGGCCAGTTTCCTTGTCTTTTATAGATTACATGGTGTGAAATGAAGGTTATGCAAGATTTTGAATTACATCAGATGCACATTCTCTACTTTAATGTATTTACAGAGGTTGGTCCACATGGTTTCCCATTCTCAGTCAGCACAGGTCTCTGGTAAGGCCTGTTTCCAGTACTGATTTCAGCCTCACTAGGGTGACATTTTGCAGAGATTTTGGAGTATTAGGCAGATATGGCATGAGGACTGTTGGCTAGCTGTTCTCAGGGTTCCAGGGTTACACTGTGAGTATTGTCCCAAGGAAGAGGGCCCATATGTTGAGCTACAGCGTGGGTAAGCTGGAGGTATTGGAATGCATTACCCAAGTTGTGCACTGCTCGTTCTAAAAAAAGCTCTGCATGGTATGAGTTTCCCATTCTGGGTGAAGTGATTTACAGAGGGGGTATCCCAGGACACCCATGGATTTGTGCAGATCTTCTTCCTGTCTATCAGAAAGTTCTGATTTTTAAATATTGGTTGGCCTGAATCTCTGTGGTGGGTTAGATGTAGAGAGTAACATAAATGCTTATGGACTTTGACACCCCTATTGGTGTATCTTGTAAACTCTTAAGGATTTTATTCCAGGGGCAGTGAATGACAGATCTAATATTGACACCTTCAGCTGCACAAAGGTCTCATTTAGTATCAAGCCAGAAAGGTTTATAATGTCTTCTGTCATCTATATCAGGTGATTCCCAATACAGTTTTAGGTATTTACTTCCGTGGGCCGCTAGGTAATAATATAAAAAATTCAGCAGTTTAAGGCCACCTTTCCATTTGATGCCTGAGAGCTTGGCATATGCCTTCCTAATAGCTTTCCCAGCCCCCAAAAAACTGCAATCAAAGAGTGTACTCCTTTAAACCAGGTTAACTGCATGACCAAACTGGTCATCGATAAGGGGTACAAAAGCTGAGGCAGGATGTTCATCTTAATGACAATGATCCTCCCAGTCGGTGATAAGGGGAGGGTTGTCCATCTCTCAAGGCTGTGCTTAGTTATCCCCAACATATTATCTATATTATTCTTTTTGAATGAGGAGATATCTTTGATAATGTCAATACCTAATATGTAAGATTGTTGGGTGCCCACTGCAACCCAGCGTCAGTAATATTGCATTTCTGCACCCCGGCCTTCAAGGGCATAACCACTGTTTTAGCAATGTTTAGTTTATAAAGAGAATATACTCAAATTCTTCTATTAGTGTGAGTACTGCAGGCAGGGATGTCCTTGGTTCTCTGAGATCCAGCAGACTATCATTCGCATAAAGTGAGAATTTGTATTGGGTCCTACCCAGGGGTATACCTTTAATCTCAGGTGTCTGCCCTATTTTACATGCAAGAGGTTCCAGGAACAAGTTAAATAGAAAAGGGGATAGAGGACATTCCTGCCTTGTTCCCTGTTGTAACACAAATTCCTGCAGACACCTCACTGCAGAATATTCTAGCTGGTAGTCTAGAATACAGCATTTTAATCCAGTTTATAAATTCTTCAGGGGAGTTGTACTACTGGAGGATGTTGAACAAGTATGGCCAACAGACTCTGTTGAATGCCTTCTCCACATCCAGGGACAACAGCACAGCAGGTGACTGGTGATCCCCGGATGTGGAGATAAAACGGTCCAATTTTCTGGTGTGATCTGAAGAGGTGCGCCCCTTCATAAAGCCAGTCTGCTCTCCACCAATTCAACCATCCCAGACTCTACCTAATCTCAGGGTCAACACTCTGGAAAAATGTTTGTATCTAGATTGATAAGTGAGATGGGGCAGTAGCTTCCTAATTGTTGCACATCTTTCTTGGGCTTGAGAAGCAGCATGATCAAACCCTGAGTTTGAGATGTTTCCTTCAAACCTTTCTCATGTACAGTATGTGGGCATATCCTCTAGCAAGGGGTAAGCTAAGGGGGAGACATGTCAATCTTGTCCAGTCAATTCCCTCCTTGACAAGTTGATGTGGACAATTAGCTGTGGTTACAACAGTGTCCCTGCCAAATTTGTTTCCCAACAGTTTGCTCCCATTAGACGTCGAACTGGACACAAAAAACAATGCCAGCAGTGGTGCCACTTTTAAAACCATTGGGTTTATTGGGTCATCTGGTGGGCAAATGGTGCTCACCTGAAGGTTTTATTATCATATGTATGGCAGGAGCAAATTGCTGGAAAACAATTTAGCAGGGCTGCAATGGTTGCTGCAGCTAATTGTCTGCTGTGACTTGTCGGGAGGACAACTGACAGGAACAAACTAACATGTAACCGAGCTGAGGGTCTCCCTGAATACTTTGTAAAAATTCGGTGTGAAGCCATCTGCATTTATACATGTTGTTAAAATTTCCTGTTGGTCTTGTGTTAATTGGGGTAACGCGACACTGGCCATGAATTCCTCAATTTTATCATCAAGGTTAGGGAGATCCTCAGCACTATATGGGTTATTTATAAAACACCATGAGCTGGATTTTCAAAGGGCATCAAGCCCTGCATCAAACCCATTTTGGGGGTGCAACAGCACCAAACACCTTTGCCGCAACTGCGTCCTATTTTCTATTCTCGGGCACAGTTGTGACAGTTTCCTCACTTTACGGCAGCTTGCACCATATATTTGGCATAAGCTCCTTAAAAAGGGTCCCCTAAATGCCACAAGCTAGACCAGGGAAAAGGTGGACTAACTTGTGGCACTTGGTGTACAGGATAGAAAACCCTGATCACTTGCCAGGAGAATGTTGCAGGCTCCGTGCGCCATATGATTGGCATACCAAGGGCTTGTGGCATTCTCAGGGCTTGGAAAATCCAGCCCCATGAATTCTTGTGCAATGCCCGACATATCAGTAATAAATTACCTTTGATCCCCACTCCTAACTCTAATATTGTGTGAGCAGCCTCTTGTTTTCTTAGCCTAATAGCTATCAACCTCCCTGCTCTGTTCCCTTGCTCTTCATATTTGACTCTTGTCTTATAGATTGCCCTCTCCGCCCTGTCCCTCACAAATACTTGTTTTTAACCCCTCAGGGCATTTGAGGTTAACCATTTTATCACCTGCAACCAGTTCTTCATGATTAGGAAATAGTCAGGTCTGGCCTCTGTTTTGTGAGTTGGTGACTTAAAGGTAACTTTCTTTACTTGTGGATGCAGAATCATCCATACATCAAATACCTGGGATGGTGGCATTGCTTACTCCATCCCAACCCACTAAGATCACCAGATCAGCTGCTCACCAGTTTCTCCTAGTTCCTAGATGCCAGACATCACAAGGCCAGCGTTCCTTCACCTACAGAGCTCCTCAATGGTTCAATTCATTGGACTATGAAGACTCAACACTGCAAAAATTGGGTGCCTTCAAGACCAAGCTAAAACTGACCCTCATGGCTAACAGTTTTTGCGACTGCTTCACTTGATATCTGCCCCTTGCACCCCTAGGGTCTGCCTAGTACTTTTCAGTGATCTTGCCACCTCATCCTGTCCTTGGTTCTCCTTTCACCCACTCTCCCTACCGCCCCTTCCTTTTGATAGTAACCCCCACTTTTCCCCTCTCCCTCCCATCCTTAAAGTATGTACACTTGTATTTATAGGGTCTGCACCTCCCCATACCTCTCCCTCTCATACACTTCCCTATCCTACCTCCCCTCTCTAGCCTCTCTCACCCACTGTTTATTATATAATTTTTACTTGAGAATCCATCACTGTTATCAATTCCAGGTACTGTTTCTTATGTCATTTCTGCCACTGTTATCATCAACTAAATTGTATTTATCCTCTCTTGTATTTATCAATGTATAATTTTAGTTACACTGTTGTTTTTTGTCATTTTAGTTTACAGTAATATTCCTGTGTCTGTATGTTACCCACCTACCACTGACGTGGAACCTCTGTAAATGAGCGCCTGCGCTCAAAGGTGTTAATCCGAGATCAAAATAAATAAATAAAATAAATAAAAAATAGCTCCAGGTGATCTATCATGTCTCTTTGTGCTGGGAAGAGACTTATTTTGCAGTTGCCTGATCAATCTTGATATGTAAGAGTGTAGTGCCTACGAATTGACTCATGGTCTGCATAAGATCCATGAAAATTGGGAAGATTCAGTATTGACTCTATATATATATATATATATATATATATATATATATATATATATATATATATATATATATATATATATATATATATATATTCCCTTGTGTAACCTTGTTATTCAACATACCTTGCACAAAAATGAACCTACCCTCTGTGTCTCTCATGTCCTCCTCCAGCTGAAACCTGATATGCCTGGCAATCAGAATATTGACACCATTCTTGTTTGTATCATGACCCCGCCCTAAAGGCTTGACCTACCCATTACCTTCTGAATAAGTTTGCTCCATTTGTGGGTATGTGGGACTCCCCTGCGGTCCTTATCTAATATCAACTTCTATGTTTCTATATCTGCCAGCTGGGACCAGTAGTCAGTATGCGTTTAAACTTCTGTTGCTTTAACATAGAGATCCTTATCCTTCCACTGCATTTTACATTGTCATCTAGTATCTCCCCCTCAAATAAATAATAAAAAAGGACAACAGCTAATAGTATGTAATGACCCCCCCCTCCATTTAGGGTGTTTATCTTGAATGTCTCACGTTTCCTCCTGTCTGCTGCTAGTGTCCTTTCTTTCCCCCCAGCACAGTCTGAGTCCATTTTGTCCCCCAGGGCCCCAGAAATAGTCCCATACTTGATTTCTGCCCGTTTGGGGCTTAAAATCTGAACCACAAGCTGCTGGCATTTTTCCTCTCTAGCCGGCACTCACGCATGCGCAAGGGCACTTTAATGTTGCCAAACGCCAGTTCTGTGGTCAATAGGAAAGGTCGTACAGCAAACCTGATGCTTTGCTAGCCTAATTGGGGGTCGGTGACCTCAGGGAGGCCATTGAGAAGCCTTGGGGAACTGTAAAAATAGAATTCAAATTGGGGCATAATCAAATGCTCATGAATATTAATGAAGAGCCGCCTGCTGCCTGGTGGGTCTGTGTTTTGGCGACAGCAAAAGTAATGTAAATCAATTTTAAAGAATGACAGTGTTTTAGAGGGCACTAAAGGGGCTGTCAAACTGAGGGGTTTATGTAAATAAAATGTGTTTTTCTGACTGCGCCAGAACTTTAAAAATGGGACAATGTGTAAACTGCTTAGGGACTTTATCAACAGCTGCCATCTTTGCAGACATTAACCAATCACAAGTCAGGATTGTGTGAAAAGACTCTTGGGACAGTGCCAAAGACTTTTTGGAGAAAAAGGATGTATAATTCTTGGTGTCCAAATTTGAGCCAATTAAGAGACTTAGACTGTTTTTGACTGCTTGGGCGGCCAATTAGAGTTTAGGAACTTTGGCCCTTATTTAAGGGGAACAGTTTGAACTGAGTTCAGTTCTGGAGTAAATTCTTGAGAGTCTGTCTGAAGCATCTGGAGAGTAAGGAGGCTCCCGGAAGCTCTGGGAAATTTGGGGAAAGGCCTGCTTTGTCTTTCCTTGGCCTGAGTGCTTACGTTAAGTGTGGGACTGCCGAGTCTGCAGATCAATCTGTATGTTTCCAAGGGGAGAGAAAGAAGAAAATTTTCCCTAGAGTGAATTTGCAGACTGAAAAGTGGGGTCAGAGCTTGAAAGATATCCACTCTGCATCTCGGTGAGAAACTGCTGTGCCTCAGGGACTGCATCCAAATTTAATGGCTGGGGCTACCGGAACTGTCTCAAGTCCATTTGCTAAAAGAGGGAGACCTGAACCTCTGTTTTCCAGTTTACATACCAAGGACTACAACCTGCAAGTGGGTAAGCTGTGTGGCCTATGCCAGAACTGTACCAAACCTGAGCCAGTGATGCCGAATAACTTGCTTGAGAGACTGTTGCTGCCTGTGAGAACTAAACTGTCAGATGACCAGAGAAGGGAGTCAGCTGCTGCAGAGAAGAGCATCACGGGTTGCGGCCATCCTTGGGGGTTATGCCCGGACATGGGGGTGAGTCATGTCGGTTCCAGTCCCTGTATCCTGGTTCTTGCCAGAAAGGACAAAGTCCTGCAGCCTGCAGCCACATCCTGCCTCAAGGAGAAGCATTCTGGAAATCAACCCAGATCCTGAGGTCCAAGATTCAATGAGTACAACAGGGTTTTGCCCTGCAACACCCATTAAAGTGCTTTACCAGCTGATTTGACTTTCAGGTTTCATTGTGGTTTAGACTGCTTTTGCAGGCCATCGGGCCTGGGGATTACAATTTCTGGGTTATCAAAAAAGTGTTTATGATTGCTACAGTCAAGTACAAAAGAGAGTTTTAATAATTTCTTTATTTAAGGGCCCCAACCAGCTGCAACACCGGCCAACCCACGGCAATGCTTCAGGCCTGCAACACAGTTTATCCTGGGTACTCAGTGAGGTTAACTGGATAGTCCAGGGGGGTGCATGCATTGTGTTCAAATGCTATACAATGACAAACCATTGCTAAAACCCAAAGCACTAATTGATCTCATTTTAATTTGCATCCCCTACACCTTGTTTAAACCCCTAAATAAATCAGTTTAATGTTTTAACTTGGTCCATAAGCATATTATTATTGAGTGCTGGGTTAATTCAAATGATTGAAAGGTATTGTGTTGTATTTGCTGATAACCATTTCTTACAGGAGCACAGGATGCATGCAAGAGTTTCTGACCCTGTTTGCAAGGGTGATCACTGTGAGCATATTATTAGCACTCACTATTAATTGGGTAATTGAATGCAAAGTAAAGTGTTTTGGGCAACCCCGTGTGCAGGACCACTGAGTGAGGCTGTGGGTAGATACAACTTTCCAGAGGGTTGTGCTAGCTTAACATCTAACCCACTTAAAGAATTTTCTGGGTGAAGGCACCGGGCTAATAGCATCATTGTTAATACTAAGCCCCTAGTAATAGCTAAATCAGAACCCAGGCCCCTCAACCTGCAGTTAGGAAGGCAGGCAGGCAGGGGTAGTAGCCCTTGGTATAATGGCACCGGGGTTACAAGTAGAACATTGGAACCATACTGTTAACAAGAAACATAAAACAAAAATTAACATTTGCACTCAAAGTGCCATAAGCATAACTTGGGAATCTTGCTTTTCCAACCACAGAGCAAGCTCTTGGTGGAAGAGCTAGTTACTTCCTGGTTTGAGAAAATCCTACATGTGTAGTCAATCCACTTCTACTCCCGCCACCTTTCCCTCTTCAGTCTACTTTTGTGTACTCCACAGATGACAAGCGGTGCACAGCTGTACTATATGGAGTGGTCCAGTATACAACCTAACCACTGGGACCAAACCCCTATGTAAAGTAAACTCCTGAATAAAACCTGAAACTTTAAAATAGTAAACAAATTGCCTGCCAGATGGACACCTAGTAAACCCTCTCTTGCTGGCACTAGTCTGCAACTGAGATTACTTGTGACAATGGTATATAGTGTGATTTTAATGCAGTATCAAGACAGAAACACCAACACCTTTAGGCCCAAGAGGTATGTAAGGTTTAAATATAAATTACTGTAAAGGGCAATTCAGTCACAACAGTTATGAAGGGGTGAATATCTTTAGAGTCTGTTAACCTCAGTGATAGGGAAAATGATGGAATCACTTATGAAGGAAAGAACTGTTGAGTATCTAGAGGCCAGAGGGGCACAGGACCCAAGGCAGCATGGATTCACAGCGGGAAGGTTATGCCAGACAAATCTGATAGATTTTTTTGACTAGGTGACCAAAGTAGTAGATCAGGGAGGGGCTGTGGACATGGCCTACCTAGACTTTAGCAAGGCATTTGACACAGTCCCACACAAAAGATTAATATACATGTTAGCCAGCCTGGGAGTTGGTCCCAAGATGACAGCCTGGGTAAAGAATTGGCTGGAGAATAGGACACAGAGAGTAATAGTAAATGGAGTCCACTCTGAAGAAAGGGGGGTTACTAGTGGGGTACCGCAGGGTTCAGTAGTAGGACCGGTCCTCTTCAGTGTCTTTATGAGTGACATTGCAGAGGGACTGGAAGGAAAAGTATGTCTCTTTGTAGATGACACAAAGATCTGCAACAGAGCTGATGCACAAGGTGGGGTGGAAAGGATGAGAAGCGACTTGGCAAGGTTAGAGGAATGGTCAAATGTATGGCAGCTTAGATTCAATGCTAAGAACTGCAAGGTAATGCACCTGGGAAACAAAAACCCAGGGGAAGAGTGCACAGTGGGGGGTGAGATAGTAACAACAACAAAAATGGAAAGGGACCTGAGGGTAGTCATATCAGATGACCTAAAGGTGGGCAAGCAATGTGAGAGGGCAGCAAGGAGGGCTGGGGGGATACTGGGATGCATATGGAGAGGCATCACCAGTAGAAAACAGGAAGTTATCCCTCTGTACAGACGGCTGGTCAGACCCCATCTGGAGTACTGCGTGCAGTTCTGGAGACCCAATCTCTGCAAAGACATAGACAGGATGGAAGCTGTCCAGAGGAGGGCAACTAAAATGGTGCAGGGTCTGCACCGGAAGACCTATGAAGAGAGACTTAAGGAGCTTAATATGTATAGCCTCGAGGAAAGGAGGGAGAGGGACATGATAGAAACTTTCAAGTACCTCAAGGGAATCAACAAAGTCCAAGAGGGTAGCATCTTTCAAAAAAGAGGTGCAAGAACAGGGCGGTACAATTTGAAGATAGAGGGGGCAGCTCAGAGGTAATTTAGGAAGTATTTTTTCACAGAGAGGGTTGTGGATGCATGGAACGGCCTTCCGGAGGAGGTTGTGGAGTCAAAAACAGTGGTGGAATTCAAGCATGCATGGGACAGTCATAAGACAATTCTAGGGGGTGGGGGTAGGAAGAAGAAGTAGGCTGCTGATTAACTAGGATCTGCAGCTTATCCATTAGGTAGGGAAATGGGCAGACTGGGTGGGCCAAGTGGTCCTTATCTGCCGTCACATTCTATGTTTCTATGTTTCTGTGTTAGGCTGGTAGCATGAACTATTTTCACAATGTTCGGAAATATATGCTGTTTCTGACTCGGATCGAAATAGCGCAATAATGTTGAGACAGCTTACAAGTCCCATAGTTCGAGACCCACCTGCCACTTTATGGGCGGGCTTGAATTGGGCTGGTATGATCCAACTTGCTGAGCTGCTTCTTGTTGCATGGAAGCCACCATTGACTCGCTAACATGGACGTGGTTCCTACCTGGCACATTCAGTCATTTAAACTTTTGTTTGGCACTCTAACTATCATTCTATGCATCCGGAAGTCGTCTGCCCAGACTTCTGTGGATGCAAGCTTGTCTGTTTACACTGCAGGCAGGAAGTCCTCTGATGTCATTGTTCCAGTTGACTTTGCAGGCACCTGTTTCTGGGCCTGTGCAGAAGACAAGAAGAGGGGTTTGCAAGCATCATGTACTCCCTCAGTTACCGCTAGCTTCTGTGTCCCTCGCTGGCTCCAAGAAGGAAGATGGTAAGGTTTCCTGCTCGGTGGCCATGTTTACTGTGTGGATTGTTGATTTTGGTGACAATTTGTACAAAAATGTCTGAGGCCTTGAGTAAATAGCATCATGGCCCCAAATTGAAAAATGCAGCTCACTATGATTGCCTCAAACCGGGTAGAGTGATCTGACACAGGTAGTGGCTGGTTGGAAACTCAGTGAGAAGTATGATCTATATTCCTCAACCACTATGTTAAGGACTTAGTGGAGGGGTACAAATTTGGTGTTGGTCTGCGCTAATGTGAACATAACTCATTAAAGGCAACACATATGAAAAGGTAGATTTGAACCAATAGAGTCTTTCAAAGCCCTCCTCTCAGTAATGTTGTGAGGTGATCAATGATGATTCTTTATGTTGTCAGCTCATGACCATCTTCATTCCAATGGAGATGTTGGGATTTGCACTGTACTCTCTGGTGTTGGATGGTTTAGACACTGAGGTCACTGGTTTGTTTTTGAAGAGACTGGGTAGTAATTGAACCAGTTCTTCTTTGGCAGCCTCTGCAGTTTGGTATACCTGCTCACTCTCTACCTCTCACACTGACTGGAGCGTAGCAGGATAGCTTATTCAAAATGTTATTCCAGCCATATATAGAGAGTGCTTTTAATATTTATTTTTATTTTCTTGAGATATTCAGAAAGACCTTTGAGTCAAGGACTCATTTACAAAGGTTCCACATCATACATAGAAGATACAGGGACAACATTTGTTACAGAGTACAGTACATTACATTACATAACAGGCATTGGTTTGCATTATTGTTCTGTAAGTGGCTATCAGTCAAGGATAACAGAAGTTTTAATGCTTTAGCACAGCCATAACGTTGCAGAGAGGTTCTGTAGAAGGCTGATAGCCATATAGTAACATAGGTTAGTTTAGGTATGGAGACCCGAAAATAGTTGATTCAAAGAGATTTCAGTCAATCAAGGGGGGGAGGATGTCAGGGGCAGTCACATAGGTTTGAGGTCTGGAGGTGTTCCCTTAGCCTGGTTTTAAAAGGGTCAAGCCTTATTTCGTTAGTTATTTGGCTTGGAAGTGAGTTGGTCCAGTAAGGGGCTTTGTAACTGAAAGATCTTTGGAATTGGGAGGTCCGGCAGCGGGGTACCCATAGCAAAGGTTTGTCCGAGTTGCAGGTGGCTCTGACTGGAGATGCTGAGTAGATAATTATGTCAAGGGTGGGGGGGGTGAGGCCTAGAACTATCTTTTTGGTCATAAGGCAGATGTGATACCTGATTCTATTGTCTAGGTTTAGCCAGTTTATGGTACTGTAGAGGGTGCAGGAGTGAGTGAGACTATCACATCCGAGGATGAGACGGCAGGCTTTGTATAGTATGAGCCAGAGTCTATTGAGTGTGGTGGTGGGCGCAGCACTGTAGGTGAGAATACTGTAGTCCAGCAGGGAGAGGACAGAGGAATTCATGGTGAGACACAGAGCCTCTGGGGTGAGGCAATGTTTGTATTGATAAAGTGTGCCTAATCTCAAGTTAAGGGCAGTGGATAGGTGTAGAATATGTTGAGTAAAGTTGAGGGCTGAGTCTAGTGTGATCCCTAGGTATTTAAAGGAGTTCACTTGTTCGAGGTGGGGGATTAGATTGGCAGTGAGAAACTGGGGGCAGAGGCTCTTAAGAGGGTTCTGTGGATGGGAGAAGATCATGACTTTTGTCTTGTTGTAGTTGATTATTAGATGCTGGGTAGTGAACCAGTGTTCAGCTGCTCAGAAAGAGTGTTGGAGTGTTTGGTGGAGTTTAAGGGGGTCAGGATCAGAGGCGTACAAGATGGCATCGTCCACGTATAGGAGCAGGTTGCCAGGGCAGGCCGACGGGAGGGAGTTTAGATATAGACTGAAAAGCAATGGGCCAAGAACGGAGCCTTGTGGGACCCTGGAGTGGATTGGGAGGCAGGGGGACAGGGCGGTGCCTACCTTGACCTGTTGGGTTCTATCAGAGAGGTAGTTAGTGAACCAGCTTAAGGCATAATTGGAAAAGCCACTATCAGCGAGTGTGTTCAGCAGGAGGTCATGGTTTACAGTATCAAATGCCTTAGAGAGGTCCAGGAAGATGGCTCCAGTGATGCAGCCATGATCCAAGGCGGAGTGGACATGTAAGGTGAAATCAAGGAGGGCGGTGGTGGTACTATGTCCCTTACGGAAGCCATGATGCTGGTTTCATAGAAGGTTATATTTAATAAGGTGGTCAGTGAGTTGATCAGCGACAATACTCTCTAATGCTTTAGATGGGGGGGGAGAATTGAGATAGGATGGTAATTGTTGGTGGAGGTTCGGTCCCCATTCTTATGGATGGGAGTGATGGAAGCCGATTTCCAGTGTGAGGGGAATTTACCTTGACAGAGGGAGCAGTTGAGAATATGGGTGAGCAGGGTTAGGGCTTCCAGGAGGGTGAGGTAGAGAAGTCTCAGGTCAAGGGAATCGCTACTATAGTGAGAGTGACTTAGGGCTTTGGCTAGGAAGGGTTTGGCTGCCTCCGGGGTAAGGACACGTAGATAGAAGGGAGGAGCATGTGGAAGGGGGTGGGTCCAGGCAGGCGGGGGTCAAGAAATTAGGGGAGGACATGGTTGAGATCAGTGAAGGCGGAGTTGAGGGCAGAGGCTATACTGAGCGGATCCGAGGAGAGGTTACTATCTATTTCCATTTGGTGTGGGGGTAGATTAGTGACTTTGTCGCAGAGTTCCTTTATATTGTTCCAAAATGTACATCCTTATTAGACATATTAGATATATTAGACAAGTGTACCGGCCTAATCTTTTGATTTACGATGCAGAGGTTGGTATCTCTGCAGATTCCTGTGTATTTAGACCTCACCTTTCAGAATCTGCTTGTTACCCCCAAGAAAATTGGTGGATGGCCCCTCGGGGGCCTATTTCTGATTTTGGACATTGTGGGCCGTCTGGGCCCCATAGCTTGGCCTAGGAATGCCCAATTTACAATTCCAATGTGTCATTTTCTACAATTATTGCTATGCAAAGTTGGATGGAACAACTTAGAAAATCCAAAATAACTGCCAAAATCCAATATGGCCACCATATCGCTAGTAAATACTTGATTCGCTAATAATTTCTAAATCCCTAATCTCCAAGATACAGATTATCAATGATTCATGAATGCAGAGTTTATTATTATTACTTTTACTATAAACACATATTAAATTAATATAATAGAACAAAACTGTAAATAAGCGATGCATAATACATCAATCTGCATGTTTGTGCTGTTGACCCCAAATTGCGTCCACTCTCTAAGAATTTGCCACTTTGTTCACAGGATTGAGTGGTGTGTTCATGTACGTTGTATACCTGTTTAGTTTATATTTCTAGTTTCTAGTTTTTAATTTTAGTTTCTGTTTCTGTTTCAGAAACATGGATAGCCCTCTAGCTGTACCTGTTGGATTGGTCAATCCATCCAATTTGCCTTCCTGTGTTCTTTGTGAGAACCAAATTTGAGATACAGAACTACAACAAATATTAAGAGAGAATGGGCTGAATACTGTCAAAGCTTTTGCAGAGAAATGGTCAGTCACAAAACCAACTTCCGAGTACGTCAGAAACTTCAACCTCGTATGGAATAAAATCCATGACCAGCTTCCCCCCAGCCCTGGAGAAACAGGTCTTCCTGTTCATACAAGGTGTCACCAAAATGTCATCAGTGAAAGGAAATTAAACACCAACTCAATGAAATGACTTTCTTCGGATCAATCTTCTGAAGCTGAATTCTCCGGCATACCCGACCCACAGACGTCCAGGAGAAGTGAAGCAGTCCATGTAACTCGTTGTAAAAGGAAATTGTTGGAATTTAAGAAGGTTGAGACCTGCTTCATCTGTGATAAGAAAAAGAAAAAGAGAGGAAATATGGAAGATAAACTCCAAAGAGTTGAACTTGAAGATGGCATGATTACATTGCACGAAAGCATGTTACGCAATGAAAATTCCGATGATGCTCTTTTGTTTAGTGCAGCCAAACGTTTGAAGGTTACTACCGCCAATGTTGACGTCTTTACTGTGGACATCAAATACCATCAAAGTTGTTATAACACTTTTGTCTACGTTGGCAAACGAGAGAGACAAACACCAGGCAAATTGGAAAGCATTCACACAAAGAGTGCTGAAACAGCGTTTCTTCAAATCGTGAGAAGAAAGGTTGCTGAGCAGAAATGTTGCTCTTTACTCCCGGAGTTACTGGAGGATCTTCATAACCTCTACAAGTTCCATGGATGCAAACAAGATGCTGGAATAAAATCACACATTTCAGTTGAAGAATCTTATCAGCAAAGAATTCGGAGATGAGATAGGTTTTACTGCGGGGAAGGGGATACACGTGAATCCTCTCATTCTTCACTTGACAAAAGTAAACCCATTTGATTATTCTTTGGCAACCTTGAGAGGAGCTGGGCTCAGAGACAGTGACATTACCAAGGCATTTGCAAAGATGATCAATCGGAAATTAAAAGATAGACAAATTGAGTCACTGCAGTTTCCTATGGCATACGAAGACTTACTTTCTGAGCTTGATAATTATGAACTCATTCCAGGAAATCTTCAAAGCGATAGCTCTCTATAAGCCCTTCTAAGAAGATTAATGCTCTAGGTTATGCGACCATCCCAACAGAAATTCAAGCTACCAAGATATGGTCCATTGTTAGTGACTGTCAATGCCTCATTACTGGAGAACATTCTCCAGAGTCGATAGTTCTATCCATGGTCATTCATCTACTCACTGGAAATAAAAAAGCAGTCAATCTTCTACATTGTTGGGGGCTGGTATTTCTTACACAGACGTCAGAAGACAGAACAAGAAATTGGCCACCTGGACAGCCGTGTCACAATTCATAACTCAGATGGTAAGCAACAGACATTAACAGGAGTCTCAACAACACATGACACTAACTCAACAATTTACGTACCCCGAATTTCATGTCCTGCTGTCATCTGCGATTTGCCAGTACAAGAACAGAACATTCCAAGCAGCTCAACAAAAGAAGTCCAGGAAACCTTTGAGAGCGCAGAACCTGTTGACTATGGGGATTATAAAACAGGAAGCAGAAACCCCCCACCGATTGTCCCATCCTACGATGAGGATGAAAGAAGGACCGAACTTGATTTTTGTTTGAGCAAAGATTGTATTTAGATTCTGGCAGCAAGCATAGAATCTTCCAGATAAGATGAATCTCTTCCAGTCCTAGGATCATGGACAGCTTTCAATAAAAAAGCAACATCGACCACTACCTTCAAATCAGAAACTGATTTCCTGTCCATTATACCACATGAACCAGATGGTGCAGTTTGCAAATATTACCTTGACTTTCTCATGGATCTAACGGAGGACCTACAAATTGACCACATCTTCAGCCATAATGATCATGCAGTTTTCTACAAGATTGCATAAATAATGTGGAAAGAAGAAAAATATACAAAAGTGGTTAATTTGATGGGATGATTTCATGAACTGATAGTGAGGCAGAATATCCTCTACAAGTGATATGATGCTATGGGACTTCATGACTGGTGGGTTCAGGTGGGGATAATAGCGGATGGATATGTTGACCAGGCCTTGGAAGGATGCCACTATTCTAAATTGATGAGGTTACATAAACAGTCCCTCGAGGCTCTCCTATGATTCATGGGATACAAGATTCACAGCTCACTAACCAACGGACTACGAGAAAAGCTCATCAGCATGAGAAGATCTGTGTTGACAGAATCCCTGAATCTTGTCCTCCTGGATGAATCTTTCCCTGAAGTGCAGTCATGAATGCTGGAAACCTCTGGCACCATGGGACAGGGAGTGATAGGCTATATTGGTGACACCAGCTTTCTTCACACCCAGGTCACTGCATACAGGGACAAGAATCTGAACTTGCATCTGCAGGCCCAATGAGATATTCTACCTTTACTGTTTGCATCCAACCATCAAAACTACTCTCAGTATTTGACATGGCATCATGTAGACCTCATCAATCTGTGAAACATCAATGAGAATGCATACAATGAACTGCAGGAATATGGCATTGGGGCTAGTCTGTCCGATGAAGCATTCTCCATGATACCTGGTGACCAAGTGACTGAGGTCTCAAACAACAGAGAGGTCAAGGTGAGGGGTGGACCCATGGAAGGTGGTTACAGTATGTATAAGGAAGCTGCTGGCAACTTTGTTTTGAATTCCCATAAGCTTGCTAAACTTCATTTGTTGCTGAAGGAGGAGATGCTTCTGAAAACATTGGCCACACACAGTGAGTTGACATATGGTGCCATGAAGAAACATGATGGTCAAGTGAAAGAGCTAGTGAAGAAACTTCACGCATATTCAGATCCATGTCAGGATGTAGCACGACACATCGCAATGGGCATTGAAATACCACCAGCAATAGTAGAAGGCCTTTTGAAGGCAAGGGCTACAGGGGAAGTTATGTTGAGTGCATTTATAAATGACCACCTCCTATCAAGGAAAGTTGGTTTCTTCAGGCCTGTTAAATGCAGTGGAATTTCCATGGGAATGGACAAGAAGAATAAGAAACCCATAGCGGCATCAGTCATGAAAGAAGACCATCAGGCTCTCGGTGTCATTATTGCAAAGTGCCCCGACAAGAAAGATGCATTTTCCTAGCCACTCACAACATATCCTCTTGCAGTAGCAACTCCGGACAGAAACCTCTACAAACCTAATCCCAAACATGTCTTAAGAAATTATCTCATCGATGAAGCAGAAGCTCAAAGTTCTTCCCCTCCTCCGTTACGCTCAGTGTACATATATGACGCCATGACGATGGTCAGAGCAGTTCCTGCACAGCGTACATGGGACAGCCTTTGGAAAGCACTTCTTGTTACATTCACACCTCCATCTACAGAAAACCCAGTGGAAGTCATCGTCATTTTTGATAATTATAAGGATGATCAGGAGTTCTCGGTGAAATAGCAAGAATGAGCTGAGAGAGCAGTAGGAACAGGAGGAATGTGACTTCACATGGGATCAGATTCACAAGAGATGCCACAGAGAAAGGTGTATCAGCAGTACCTTCACAACAACAACAAAACAGATCTCATACAGCGCTTCAATGAGTATGTTAGACAAGAGGATGTCGGAAGAAACTTACGATACCTGCTACTATCAGCAATGGCAGAAGCACGTATACTATATACCCAGATTCAGAAGAGTTCCTGTTTTCCTGCAACCATGAGGAGGCAGATACGAGGATAGTGCTGCACTCTGCTCTTGTGAAAGGCACAGTTGTCGTCCGAGCCAAAGATACAGACATCTTCATCCTGATGGTTTATGCTTTCGCAAATACCCTTCCAGATTCACCTTGGATGCTCCAAATCAACCCCAATGTATTTGTCAACATAGGATCTATATACGATCACATTGGACATGCTGCAAGTCTCAATTTGCCGGCATACCATGCCGTCTCTGGATGCGATGCAGCAAGTTACTTCTATAAGGTATCAAAGAAATTAGTCTTTCAATGTTCGCACAGGGTTGAAGAAAGAATAAATCTCCTTTCAGGGCTTGGGGAAAGCACATATGCTTCACAAGACACTGAACAAAACGTCAAGACCTTCATTCAACACTACATGTACAATGGTACAGGAGGAGAGGATCTGGTAGACACACGAGTAAGGCAATACAATAACCAGACCCAGAGAGCCTATGTCAGCACATAAAGAGAGCAAATCTTGTAGCCTACTATTGGTGCCACTGCACAGAGCTGTAAACCCCGAATGTTGACCCTTGTTTGTCAGGATGGAAATGAGAGGATGAAACGCTGGAGCCTGTGTGGTTCACTGGGTTTCAGTTACCTGACATCCTACGTCATAGAAGACAGGGCGGAAGGTTAGCCAGACGACGATGTGCAGCTGACGGAGATGAGGCAGTCGACGAAGGTGAGTCAACACCTCAAAGACACACACAGAAGACCAAACAAAAACCTTTGACCACAGTGCCAAAGACTGTTTGTACAGGAGATGATGACACTGAAAATGACACATCGGCAGCCAATGAACAAACTTCTTCGGACGAATCTTAAAGCTTCAGGAGTGAATGTGACAGTTCAGATCGAGAGTGGACTCCAATATAATGAATTCAAAACTGGACATTACAATCAAGGTGTACTGTTGACCCAAAATATTCATAGTGTTGGGTCAAATGGTTGATAAAATTACTTAATTCTAAACAACAAATCAGCACATACAACATTTAGATTTTAAGCATTACTGTACGTACTTCAAACTATTTTATTAGTAAATTGCCTCGTGAATTCAGTTGTTTTATGTAGTATTAATGTGTGCATTTGGTCCTGTGTCTAACAGGGAGCCTCAAAGCAATATATAGGTGTCATAAATGTTCATGAATAAATGTTCAATATATAGATGTTCATGAATCATTGATAATCAGTATCTTGGAAGCTAGGGATTTGGAAATTATTAGCGATTCAAGTATTTACTAGAGATATGATGGCCATATTGGATTTTTGTCGCCATTTTGGATTTTCTAAGTTGTTCCATCCAACTTGGCATGGCAATAAATGTAGAAAATGACACCTTGGAATTGTAAATCGGGCATTCCTGGGTCAAGCTATGGGGCCCAGAGGGCCCACAACATCCAAAATCAGAAATAGGCCCCCCGAGAAGCCATCCACCAATTTTCTTGGGGGTAACAAGCAAATTCTGAAAGGTGAGGTCTATCTACACAGGAATCTGCAGAGATACCAACCTCTGCATCGTAAATCGAAAGATTAGGCCAGTACACCTGTCTATATCTTTGTAGACTGCCTGCTTTGCTTTCGTTTGGGGACTTAAAGAGCTACTGATGCCTCAAAGAAAACTTTAAGAAACATAATAATTAGGTACAATTCTGCTTGCATTCCATTTACATTTATATATTTCTTTTCCCCGTAATTTATTACTACGGAAGTGTGTTTGAATATATGAACTTGATCCCTTAAGAGTTCAGTTTAAGTTCATCTGCCTCTCTAGTTTACTCCCTACTTCAAGTCATAATAATCTGTTGTGACATCACAGTCTGTTGCCATGGGAGTAACTGTGATGTCACAAGCAGAGTATTGTGACCTCAGTTAGGGAGAAAGTAGCAGGAATAGATTAACTCTTCAGGAGCAAGGATCCTGTTTTCAAGCAAATAACCTAAGAAATAAATAATGGGGGAGGAGAAATACAGAACTAATGTGAAATATAAGGTGAAATGTGTCTAAATATCATATTTTGTTAAAGTTCTCCTGAACATGTCACCAGCGCCTTAAATCGCTGAAGATCAGGAGCTTGTTGCCTTCCCATTCCACTGAGTGCAGTTCCCTCACCTTATTTTGGATATGGACTTTGTCAAGAAAGTTAAGCAGTCTGAAAATGACCAGTCTGGGGCTCTCACTAGGTTTAGGAGGGGAATGGAGCGCTATGTGGGTCCTTTCAATTATATAGCCAGGGCCATTATGAGGGGGTGCTAGCAAGCCTCTCACAGAGGTTTTGTACAAAGGCTATGGTACCTTTTCCTTCTGCCTTCTCTGGTAGGCAAATAATCACTAAATTATTTATATGACTCCTCCCTTCCTGATCTTCTATTCTTTCTTCCAGTTTATTCACCCTTTTCCTCAAAGCTACCTGTTCTTTGTGTTCGCATTCCTCCTATCTTCTACTGAGCTGACTGGACATTCAACATTACTTACATGTCCCGTAAGTGTTTCCAAGGCAGTTTTTTTTTTTTACTCTTTCTTTATCCCTCCTACTTTCTGCCACTGATCACTCTCTCGGAGCTCCCCTCGTAGGTCCCCATCTGTAGCTCCCCTGAGTAGCCTGCCCCTAGAGTACTAATGCTGCCCACATACCTGCAGAGCCTTGGACTACCCTCTGGGCAGGGCGGCGAAGATCCCCAATATCTCCCACTGAACAACAACTGGGAGTGCGTACATCTGAGTCTGCTCTCTTGGGTGCTGCCTCAGGACCAACGCTGAGGCTCATCACCTAGACCAGGGCAGGATTTTTCCTGATGTTCTGGTGCATCCCCCTAACATCGGCGTGCAATGGGGAAAAGGATGCCGGCGTGCGTAGATACGCACGTCGAAGCCAGTCCCCTGCCAACATCTACCCTAACATGGAACATCTCCCCAACTGCACCAACCATCCTGAGGTTCCCCCAACAGGTGGCAGTAATGCAGCAGAGAGTACGGTACCCCTTCCCCGGAGAAGGAGATCTGCCTTTGGGCACTCAATCCTTCTTCCTCCCTGCCGACCCCCATCGACCCGAGTCTGCTCCTGAACCCGGGTCGCTGGTGTGGTGCGAGGTGTTGCGTCCAGCGCCTCAACCCTCAGCACCACCGGGCCGGCCTCAAGGCAGGTTTTAATGATTTGATGTCACCCTCCAATCCAGGAGAGTACATTTGATAAAGTAAAATTACTCCAGGTATTTATCCTTTTCTGCTGGCTGGGCCATTATCGGTGAATTATCCGCCGAAGAAGGGTAGGGTGATGAGGCAGGCTTCCCTCACCTACTTCACTCACTGCTTGAGAGTGAGCTGTCAGAGGCGTGTTTAGAGGAGAACCACTGTCACCTTCATCCATCTCAGCTGCATCATTCTCGTTTTAAGATATGGAGTTGTGCAGGTTTAACAGGGTCAAATGTTGTATTCCGTTATATTGGATTTATCTGTTTAGCAGTGTTTTTAGGTGCTTTATATGGCTTAACTAGCTGGAGCTCTAACCCCTTGCTGCAGTCAGCTAAAGCATATCACATGACTCCCCCACTAGAAGTGCTATTGTTCCACCTAAATGACACTATCCTGGCATGCAAGAATTCAAAATAAAATGTAATAGTGTACTAACCGGCAGAGCAAACTACAAGGCCTCTCAACAGTAAACAAACATTTGTCAATGCCGAATTTTTGCTTGCTGGTATTAGCATTAGAAATGCAGGAATAAGACAGATGCAGAGTAGGAATAGCAGTGAGGTATTGAACTTCACGGCAACCTCACCTTCACCCTGCAGAGATGGACAGGCATTGGGTATGCATTTGGCTTGTCGCTCATAACGTTCATGCCATTTCACCTCACCCTATCCTGCAGACACTGACAAGTGTTGAGGTGTGCCTTGGGGTGTTCGGCTTTAAAGTCACCCCACTCCATAAGGACATACGATGAAATGGGTGCAATATAAAATGGGGTGAACTCTGGGGCCGAAGCATGCAAGGCACAGCTCGATGCCTGTCCGTGGCTGCAGGGTGGGGTTGGAATGGCATGAGCATTACAGCCGGCATTGGAATGGCATAAGCATTACAGTTGGCAATCCAAAGTCACACCCCCGATGTCTGTCAGTCTGTACAGGGTAGGACGTTATGGTTAGAAACCGTAACGCCCCGGGCATTTGTTGGTATTTGCAGTACAAATTTTCAACATGGCCATTTTGTGGCCCCCACCTCATGAAGGCATGTGGGACCTCTTCTCATGAACAGTGGCACTGTGATTTTGTCAATGTGTCCCAAAATTGGAGTTTCCACAGCGACCGTGCCATTGTGCGCCAGATGTACAGAAACACAGATTGGGCAGGATGTGAAGAATGACAGCTGTAGCATTCATAGGGAGGTGTGAAGAGATGGCAATGTTGAAAATCTGTAGTGAAAATATTAAAAATGCTGAAACTTCTGAGAGCACGTGGAAACTGAGCAACGAATGTGTGTACCAGTCATTTAGTGGAATTATTTCACCAAATTTTCAGCATTGGCATTTTGTGACCTCGGCTCATGAACACTGTCAGTATGATTTTCTTAATCTGTCCCGAACATTGATTTCCCACAGCAACAGCGGTATTCTGCGCCAGATGTGTAAATGCATATTTTGGGCAGGATGTGAAAAATGACAGCTGTACGGTTCATAAGGAGGTTTGAAAAAATGCCAGTGTTGAAAATCTGGAGAGAAAATACTACAAATTTCCGAAGTTATGAGGGTGTGTGGAAACTGCACAATGCACGCTTGTAACACAGTCATTTTATGGACATTTGTCACCAAATTTTCAACATAGGCATTTTAGGACCTCTGCTCATGAACAGAGTCACTGTGATTTTACATATGAACATACATACGAACATATGAACTTACGAATCTGCCAGCAGAGCACACCAATTGGTCTATGTAAGTCTGCCCGAGTGTGGAGCTAGCACCCTAGATTGCAGCTGCCCCAGCCTCCTCCCTCCCTCAGTTCCTCCCCCCGCTTGTCCCAACCCCTGCCCCCGACTCTACTTCTTGCTTTATGCCACTCCTCCTTAAAGCTATTGACTGTCCTACATTACCACCCCCTCTGACAGCGCATGCCAACTAGTCACCACCCTCTCAGAGAAGTAGTGCTTCCTCATTTCCCTCTTGAAACGTCCCCCCTCCAACCCTAGTCCGTGCCCCCTCATCTCTCTTCCACTCCTCAGTTTAAACACCTCCTTGGTGCTATGTTTATTTACCCCCTCAGGTACTTAAATGCTTCAATCATATCCCCCCATCCCTCCTCTCCTCCAGTGTGTACATGTTCAACTCGTTTAGCCTAA
This sequence comes from Neoceratodus forsteri, assembly GCA_016271365.2. Taxonomy (NCBI): domain Eukaryota; kingdom Metazoa; phylum Chordata; order Ceratodontiformes; family Ceratodontidae; genus Neoceratodus; species Neoceratodus forsteri. Next base: position 49,359,675 of record JADMNL010000023.1, read on the forward strand.
GTTCATATTCCTTTCCTTCCATCCCCTTTAACATTTGTGTTGCCCTCCTTTGCACCCCCTCCAGTAACTTTCTATCTCTCCTCAGGTATGGCCTCCAGTATTGTACATAGTACTCTAGGTGTGGTCTGACCAATGATCTGTAGAGAGGTAGGATCACATCCCTGTGTCTGGATGAGAACCCTCTTGCGATGCACCCCAGCATCCTGTTTGCCTTCGCTGCTGCTCTCCTGCACTGGGCTGAGTTGTTAATGCTCCCAGTTACCAACACCCCTAGGTCCTTCTCTTCCTCTGTGATCCCCAACCAATAGTCCCTCTTCTGTTTCTTAGCCCTGAAGTGCATCACCTTACACTTCTTTGCATTGAATCCTAGCTGCCACTCTACTGACCATGTCTCTAGTTTGGTTAGGTCCCCCTGCAGTTTTTCCCATCCGTCCTTTTCATCCACCACTGCCCCCAATTTGGTATAATGTGCAAACAGACTAACCCTGCTCCCCACTCCATGTGCTATATCAGAGATAAAGAGCCCAAATAGCAGCGGGCCCAGCACTGATCCCTGCGGCACCCTGCATGTCACTGCTCTGGGTACCAAGAGCTCCACCACCCTCTGCACCCTCCCCTGTAACCAGTTCTCTATCCATTTAGTCAGACCACCTTCCAACTGTACCCCTCTTCTCCTCCTTGGCCTGTGTCCCTCCTCCCGGTAGTCTGCACCCTTTCTCCTCCTTATTCTTACTGGGTGGTGGTGCCTTCTGTATTACACTCAGACCACTCTGCCCGTCCCCTCCCAGGGTTACTACACCTCCGCTTTTACCTATATCTAAGGGGCAAGCTCATTAGGCTCCCCTGTCTGGACCTTTCTACCAACCTCAGTCTTTTGGCCACTCCCCTTCCACTAGTTTAAATCCACCTTAGTAGAGATATACCCCTCTAATCCTGCCTTTAATACTCCCTTCCCCTTCCTGTTCAAGTGTACCCTGTCCCCTACATACAAGTTACTATTCCACCAGACGAAACCCACGTTAGTCACTAACCCATCATTTCTGGTGTGGCATCAATCGCTCAGCCACTCATTGAACTCCTCAATCCTACCCTTCCTCCCCGTGCTTGTACATGGTGCCAAGAGTACCTCCAAGAATGCCACCGACTCCCCCATCCCCTCACAGAGCCTGCCTGCCCAACTACTCGAACCTCTCCCTCATTACTTCCACAGTCTCCCCTGCCAAGTCGTTTGTACCCACATGCAACACTAAATGAGGTTTATTCCTCCCCCTCGCTGCACACTTGAGCAGTGCCTGCCCTGCCCCTCCTGCAGTCAACCTGGGGATAGCTTCAACCCAAATACTGTTGTACCTTTCCCCCTTTCCACCCCATCTCACCTCTTTCAGTATAGAATTCCCCAGAACGAGTACCCCCCATCCTTTACCCCCTTTCCCTTCTAATGCCCCTTCCACCACCCCAGTATTCGTTCTTTCCTGCCCTGTACTACCACCACCTGCACCCTCTGTGACTTCTTTATCTGTACCTCCTACATCTGCCTCACCCCTTTTCCCTGCCTTATTCCTCTCATCCCTCTTGAACCCCTTCCCAGCCTGACTACTTCCTACTGGACTTCCCGTGTTCGACTTTCCCTCCTGTCCTGCTGATTTCTAACCCCTCTCCTATCTCCGCTGTTGTCGATTTAGAGCCCCCATTCCCTTCTACCCTGATAGAGATGTCCTTGCCATCCTACCCCCTTCCCATAGCCTTCTCTCCTCCAGTCACCACCCCCTCCTTCCTTACTAGCCCCCTTCTACCCTTTCGTCCTTGCTATCTCTTCCCCTACCTGTTGCCATCCCTCTCATGCCCTGTTTGTCCTCCCCCCTTCAGTATGTTCCTGCTCCCCCACCCCATAGCACAGGCTCAAATCTATTCCTAGGCAATACCCCTCCTACATCACTTCCCCCAATCAGTTCCCTCCTCCTACTTGTTCCCCTCCATGCCACCCCTGGTCCCTCCCTACCTGCAGCCATCTGCTCTCTCTCCCCTGGTACTGCTTGTGGTCTCTTCCTCCCTCATCAGGAGGCCCCCCCTCGCCTCGGCCACCCCCCATCACTTCTCCTCTCTTTTCTGCTAGTGTCTCTGATACTGGGGTCAGTTTCAGTCCCTAGTTGTTCTTCTTCCGTCCCCTCTTGCCATCCCTTATTTCCCCCTCATCCAGGATGCCTATCTTACTCATCTGCCCTGCCAGTTAGACTTCTCCCTAACCTCCACAGTTCATCCCTCAAACTAGCCAGTCATCTACAGACCATACACCCTCCCATCCTCCAAGCCCAGTCCAGGATCATGGCAGGATCCAAACCCTGTACACCCCACCCTTCCAAAAATGCCCACCCTAGTGACATGTGGCACCTGCCCAATTTTGGCTGCATCTTATGTTATGGGCTCTTACTTCCAGGTTTTGTACCCTACTACAACTGTTAGGCCCCTATTTACTTAAATTCCTCTTCCCCCCACACACACTAGTCCCCCTACTGCCCCCTTGCCGACCGGGTTAATTTTATTTTTTATTTATTTATTCTAGGATTACAAGTACCTCTGAGTCAAAGCTCTTTTACAAAGGTTCCAAGTCAGAAATAACAAACAACAAGGAAGCAACAGTGAAATAACAGTAAACAATTCATGTACAACAGTGCTACTGAGAGGGGTCAATTATAGGAAGAGTAAAGTGCAGAGGAGGAGGAGAAGTATAGGTAGTTAACAGAGGCAGTTATAGTAAAATGGTGAACACAGCTAGGATGCATGTGCCCACAAGGAATGGGTAGGGTCAGGTGCCCGGTGGTGGCAGAGAAACAGGGATGAGAGGAGAGGAGGAGGGTGAAGATGCAGCCAGAGGCATTTGTTGAAAAATAAATGGGACGGAGTGATAGAAGAGATAAAGGGGGTTTGGTGAGGGGGGAAATAAGTGCTATAATGGGGCAAGGAGAGACTAATGAGGTGGTATGAAGACCTGAGATTTGAAGTGGCGCCTCAGAAGCTGGGGGGGGGGACTGGGGGGCCTGGGGTTAAGCAGTATATAAGTTCGGATTAAAGCTGTGTAGGTCATCATCTAGGAGAGGCAGTCACAGGAGCTAGAGGCAATGAGATGGGCCCGGAGCCTGGTTTTGACAGACCTAGTGTTGAGGCAGAGGAGATGGAGTGGCTGAGACCATTCATCCATAGAGGAGCCCTATAGGCAAAGGAGCGTTGGCCCTGCGTAGCTCGACAGTGAGGAACTTGTAGAATCTGGGTTGTTGAGCTCCTGGTGTTCTGTCGGTTGGCGTTTTGATGTAACAAGGCAGTAACACCAGGGGGTGTGAGGCCAAGGTTGATTTTTCCCGCCATAGCACATGTGAGATACTTTATACGGCTGGAGAGTTGGAGCCAACCAGATTGTTCATAAAGGGCACAGGTGTGGGTGAGGCAGTGGGCACCAGTTGTGAGTCAGTATGCTTTGTTAAGTGCAGTTGTTATAAGTCAGAGGGCGGACGTCGTGGCAGAGCCATAGATAATGATTAATTCGGTCTCAAATCTCATCCATTAGCTACTGTCACAATCCTAAAGCCTCCTTGTCCATTTTTCACCCCTTAGCTACCATACTTTTTGTTCTCAACTCTCATATAGTTTCACTTAGCCCAGTTAGAAATCCTATTGCACTCTAAGTATTACTCAGCTCAGTTATAGAAATAAACAGAACAAATAAATATGTATTATTACAGCAATCATAACAGTATAGCTCAGTACTTAGGTCAGTTAGACAAATAAACGGAACAACTAAATCTGTATTATTACAGCAATCCTAACAGTATCCAATCATTGCTTTGTCTCCACCCCAGAGACCCTGCTGTTATATAGGACCACAGAGGAACCTGAGCGGGAGGGTGGGCAACTCTAAAGCCCCGGCAGAACTCCGTTGAGCTCGCTCACTCCCCCTTTCTCACTCAATTATTCTGTTTCTCCCAGCGCTGCAGGCTGCCCTTTTGTACTGGACCCCTGCCTTGACACTTTTTTCTGCCCACAAAGATGTCCGCAGCAGTCCCGACAGAGCTCTGTTGAGCTCGCTCACTCCCCCTCCCTCACTCACTCATTCTGTGTCTACCGGCGCTGCAATCTGCCCTTTTGTACTGGACTCCTGCCTGCGTTGGTGCCTTTTTCTGTCCACAAAGAAAATCACAGCTGCCCCGACAGAGCTCCGCTGAGCTCGCTCACTCCCCCTCTCTCACGCACTCATTCTGTTTCTCCCAGCACTGCAGGCTGCTCTTTTGTACTGGGCCCCTGCTTTGATGCCTTTTTCTGCCCACAAAGAAATCCGCAGCAGTCCCGACAGAGCTCCATTGAGCTCTCTCACTCCCCCTCCCTCACTCACTCGTTCTGTTTCTCCCGCCGCTGGAGGCTGCCCTTTTGTACTGGACTCCTGCCTGCGTTGATGCCTTTTTCTGCCCACAAAGAAATCCACAGCAATCCCAACAGAGCTCCGTTGAGTTCGCTCACTCTCCCTCTCTCACTCATTCATTCTGTTTCTCCCAGTGCTGCAGGCTATCCTTTTGTACTGGGCTCCTGCCTGCGTTGGCACCTTTTTCTGGCCACAAGAAATCTACAGCAGTCCTGACAGAGCTCAGTTGAGCTCATTCACTCCCACTCTCTCACTCGCTCCAGCCCAGCAGTGTGGAATGGGCTGTCTCAAGAAGCACTCCTCCTGTCTGGTGCAAATGACAATGTGTGGAGTGATTTCTGAGCTGCAGTCCACCTACTGTGAACTGGACCCGGATCTGACACACCTCCTAGTGACTTGTGTCAGATCTTTGGGTCCAGTGTTTGTCAAGATAGTCCAGTGCTCCCTTTCAAAGGGGCTTTTCTGAGAGCATTGAAAGATGAAAAGGCGCTGGGAGCTTTGATGGGAGAAAAAGGGCAGATGTAGTCCCAGTTCACAAAAGCGGAAGCAAGAAAGAGGCAAGAAATTATATGCCTGTTAGCCTGACATCAGTGGTGGGCAAGTTAATAGAAACACTATTGAAAGAAAGGATTGTGGAATATGGTGGGTTTGATTCACAAAGGTTGGTGCAAGCTGTGCCTAAGGCAGCTTGCGCCAATCGCCGGTGTGCCAGGGACCCTGTGCCCGATTGACTATTGGGTAGGGTCCCGGCAGCAAAATACCAGGACTTGTGGCAATTGTAGTCCTCTACCACACATACTGTGGATTTGGAAGGTATGCCACAAGCCACGTGGCAGCTATGCAGCAATAGCACCCTGGACAGCAGTCCCTGGTGGTCTATTGGACCCCTATGTCACAATCCCCATTTAGTACAAAAATAAATCCTGTTGGTGGTCTAGCAGACTCCTCTCTGCCCTGATCCCAGTGTAGTGAAAAATAAATCACATCCCCCCGGCCCTGATCTGACAGTAGATTACAATATATTTCCCTGGTGGTCTATCGCCCCATCCCCAGCCCTAATTTGCCCACAGAATAAAATATATTTCTCTGATGGTCTAGCAGACACCCCCACCTCCAGCCCTGATCTGCCCATAGATGACAATATATTTTTCTCATGGTCTAGCAGACCCTCCACCCCCCCCCCAGCCCTTATCTAACCACAGATGACAATATATTTGACTGGTGGTCTAGCTAACCCCTTCCCCCCACCTCCAGCCCTGATCTGCCCATAGATGACCATATATTTCCCTGGTGGTCTAGTGGTTCACCCCCACCCCTGCAGGCAGTGCCTCACCTCTCTTCTCCTCCCTGTCCCATACCCAAGCCAGCGACCAGCTCACCCCTTTGCTCACAACCATGACAGGCTGCTGACTGAGCATTCAGTGAGTGCATACTGTATACAGTATGTGGTCACTGATTTACAGCTCATCTCAGCTAGTACTGATCATCGGCCCGGGGATGAGATGGGTGGGAGCGGGGTGGTGGGGCACTACCTGCTGGTGTCTGTGGAGAGTCTGCTAGACTACCAGGGAAACATATTGTCATCTATTGTCAGATAGGGGCTGAGGGGGGTCTGCTAGACCACCAGGAATGTGAATTATGTTTCAATACATGGGGATCGGGGCAGGGGTCCCACTACACCACCAGGAATGTGATTTATTTTTCAATAAATGGGGATCAAGGGGTGGGTCCACTAGGCCACCAGGGATATGTATTTTATTCGGTGCCATGTGATATGGGTGAATGCAAATGAGCGAGACCATATCAGCGAAAGTACAACAGCAAGGACCGGAACGGCAACCGTGCTTTTTCTGCAGGGAACTTCGCCGCTGCACCCCCCCCCCTTTATTTTATATCTAACTCCAAGGTCATAGCACCTCAGGGAAAAGGAATACCAGTTTCACCGTTCTGGTACTTGCTGATATGTCTTTACTGTGATTTGGGATCACTATTATGCATTCACCTAAATCACAGGTCACTTTTTATTCTGCAGACAGATTGGGGCTTGGAGGGGGGACTGCTATCCACCAGGGATGTGTTTATTTTTATACATAGGACCATGGCACATTGACATAGGTGTCTAACCCTCCCAGAGGACACACTTCTTAGTATCTTAGACCAGCTCTGGCTGGCCTAATGGTAATTAGAAAGGGACCCTCTGGGAGAATTTAGTGAATCCCAACTTAGGGGATGTGGCAGCCTGCATCTGCTGCAAGCCCCCTAACGACATGCTGCAGTCCATTTTGTGGCTAACGCAGCCTGCGTTTGATGCAGGCTGCTTTTGGGAATTGCTGCAGGTGCATCTTTAGGCGCAAGATGCATCTTAAACCATTATTTGTGGTGCAAGCCCCTTGCACCATTCAGGGGAGTTTTCTGAATCGGGCCCCTTGTCTCCAACAGATTACAAGACCCAAGGCAGCATGGGTTCACAGAGGCTAGGTCATGCCAAACAAATCTGATAGATTTCTTCAACTGGGTGACCAGGGAGCTGGATCAGGGAGGAGTGATGGATGTGGTCTACCTGGATTTCAGCAAGGCTTTTGACACAGATCCACATATGAGACTAGTGAGCAAGTTGGGAGTGGGTAATAATGCGGCAACTTGGGTAAGAGACTGGTTAGTGGATAGGACACAAAGAGTGATGGTAAACTGAGTGAGCACCAAGGAAGGAAGGGTGACCAGTGGGGTACCTCAGGGATCAGTGCTGGGGGCAGTCCTCTTTAATGTCTTTATAAGTGACATAGCAGAAGAACTGGAAGGGAAGGTTTCCTCTTTGCATATGACACCAAGATATGTAACAGAGTAGAGACACTTGGGGGGGACTGGAAAAGATGGGCAAGGACCTGAAAAGACTGGATGAGTGTGCAAGGGTATGGCAGCTGGGTTTTAATGCAAAAAAAAGTGCAAAATAATGCACCTGGGCCACAGAAACCCTGGAGCAGAGTACAAAATAGGTGAAGTGATACTGACAAAGACAAAGCAGGAAAGAGACCTAGGGGTAATCATATCAGATGACCTAAAGTTGATCAGACAGTCTGACAAGGCAATTGGAAGGGCTAGTGGAATGCTGGGGTGCATAGGAAGGGGTGTCACCAGCAGGAAAAGGGAGATGGTATTGCCCCTATATAGATACAGATAGATATATACTGTCTATCTATCTGTCTGTTTATCTATCTGTCCTGTATGTCTATCTATCTATCAATTTATCGATATATTACTGGAAAGACTCCACCCTGAGTACAATGTCCAATTCTAGAGACCACATCTCAGGAAGGATTTAGAGTAGAGGCAGTCCAAAAGAGAGCTACCAAGATGATGCATGATCTGCATCAGAAGTCCTACAAAAGAAAGGCTAATGGAGTTAAACATGTATACCTCAGAGCAAAGGAGGAAGGGGGGATATGATAGAAACCTTTAAATACCTCATAAGCGTTAGCAAGGTACAGCAAGGGAGTATTTTTCAGACAAAAAGGTGCACTAGAACAAGGGGGCATGATATGAAACTGGACGGGGGATAAATTTAGGATGGATGTGAGGAAGTCCTTCTTCAGAGAAAGGTTGGTGGATGCCTAAAACAGTCTTCCAGTGGAGGTAGTGGGGGATAAAAGAGTGGTGGGGTTCAAAAAGGCCTAGGACAGGCACAAGGGTATCATAGAGCTAAGGGGGGAAGAGACTGTGCTGTAGATCAAGTAGGGTCTGCAGCAAAAACATGAATGTTAGAAAAAAACGATGGGCAGACTGGGTGGGCCCAGCGGCTCTTATCTGCCATTACATTCTAAGTTTCTATGTGCTAGTGAGAACCCTTCAGAAAAAACATCTCAGAACCCAGACTGCTTGACAGGTTTTAGACTGGTCTCTAACGTTCCCTTCTTAGGAAAGGTTATTGAGAAGACAGTGGCTCTGCAGCTAGAGATCCACCTCATGACCGTTGACATCTATGAGCCACTCCAGGCCAGATTTACATCCAGGAATAGCACTGCGACTGCACTGGTCAGGATGCATACTGACCTACTCAGAGCCAGAGATAGAGGGGAATGGTCAGTTCTCATTCTACTCGATTGATCATCAGCATTTAATACTGTGGGCCAGAGGCTGTTGTTGGATCATCTCAGGGAGTACTGTGGACTCGCTGGTAGAGTCATGAACTGATTTGAATCCTTCCTCAGTGGCAGGACACAGAGGGTGGTGATGGGACATTTTTCCTCACTCCCAAAGCCCCTCCTCTGTGGTGCCCCTCCTCTGTGGTGTACCATAAGGTTCAGTTCTCTCACCTGTGTTGTTCACATATACATGCTGCCCCTGGGCAACATAATCATATGGCATGGCTTGGGTTTTCACTGCTATGCAGATGATACCCAGCTGTACCTATCATTTGCACCCGGGATGCCTGGTGTGGTCGATGTACTGAATTTATGTCTGGTCAAGATCCAGGATTGGCTGTCCTCTAGCTGGCAGCAGCACAACCCAGACAAGATGGAAGCACTAGTGAGCGAGCCTGGTCAACAGCAGGGTGTGGGGGCTACAGTGGAGAGGACTAGCCTGGTACTCGGTTCTTCTAGTCTGGTGGCTTCCACAAAGGTGAAGAATCTGGGTGTTATTCTGGATGAAAAACTGACAGTTGAGGCTCAGGTGTTGTCTGTAGTCTGGAATGGCTTTTACCATCTTTGTAACATCTCCCAGATTAAAGCATTGATCCTGCCAGAAGTTCTGCCCTCATTGGTGCATGCCTTTGTGACCTCCAGGCTCGACTGCTGCAATGCTTTTTATGTTCCTGTGACTAGCTTACTTGTTAGATCCTGGCTGTGTGTAATCTCAAGTCTAACTGTAGGCTGCCAATGTATGCACATGTAACCCCCCTGCAAATGGGGCTTCCCAAAAGACTTCCAGGAGCTTGCTTGAATGCTCTGAGCCTGAATGGTGTTTGTCGTTTAAGCCATTTATCAATGAGTGTTTTTAGAGCCTCTGGTACTGTCTCTTTAAGAGCTGTCTGCTTGCAGACATAATTAGTTTGTATGGGGGGACTGTGTGTTTCTCTGCTTGAGTACCACTCGAGCTGCTGCCAGTTCACTCCATTTTTGCAGTCACTAGGAGTGCAAAGGAACCTATCTGAAAGATGTAACTGTTTGCCAGAAGTCATTTAGAGTAATAATGAAAAACAGTTTGTCTAACCTGCTTTTTGCAGTCAGAACTGTGTTTGCCTAGTTCTCCATTCTAGTTTTGAACTGCTGAACTGGACCAATCAGTGTGGGTTAAGGTAGCTCTAAATGGTGCCTTGGACGAATCAGAACTTGGACTCGTAATCTGAGCCAGCCACAAGAGGATTGTATGGGCAGTGACTCTGGGAGATGTTGTTTGGACTTGGCCTTTTTGGACCAACAGGGCAGTCTATTGAGTGACAGCCAATCCAGCCAAGAACTGGGAGGAACTCAAAGGAAGTGCTCGGTTTTGTCTGCTGGAGTTTCAGTTGAGCTCTGGCAGTGAAGAGAGAAGGAGCCCTGTGCTTTTGGGTGTGCAGTTTTAGTCGGGAAGCGCGTGTAAGGTCCGAGTTCCGGTCTGCAGCTTGTGTAACTGCTTGTTAGGACTGAATCCGTCCTGTGAAGAGAATCAAAAGGATATCTGAAGAGTAGAAACCAGGCTCACCCTGTAGAAGACTGGAGAAATTGCTGAATTGCGCTCGGTCTGTCAGGAACTGAATCTGCTGTGTGTTCTCCCGGGTATTGTGCAGTAATTGCGATCGGGATAGAGAAACAGCCTGCTTGGTATAGTACTTTCTTTTTACCATATAAATGTGTGAGGAGGCTTGTGTAGTTCAAGTGAATCCTGCTGCCATTAAAGGACTTTTGCCTGTTACTGTTTACCATATAAATGTGTGAGGAGGCTTGTGTAGCTCAAGTGAATCCTGCTGCCATTAAAGGACTTTGCCTGTTGCAGTTTGTCATATAAATGTGTGAGGAGTCTCGTGGAGCTCAAGAGTAGCCCTGCTGACGTTGAAGGACCCTATCTTGTTTGGAGGTCGTGAGTACTAATTCAGGGTCGCTCCCTGTTGAATTGCCACATTGAATCCAAATGGAATTACTGTACTGCTGACTGTTTAACTAATTTTATTTTCTCTGTGTGAAAGAGCCCTACCAGCTGCCACAGTTTGGACTAGCCACTAGGGCTTGGGTACCCAGGGACAGTAACTGGTAGGGATAGCCTGTGCACAGAGCCATAGGTAGATGAGTAAAGTGATAAGCTAATTAACCTGATTTCCTGTCCTTGTTATATCCCCTAAATAAATCAGAGCTGCTTGTTTCAGCAAAGTTATACTGCCTGAGGTATTTTTATTTATTGTTTTTTATTGTTTATTGTAAAATCTAGGAATTAATACCTTTGAGCCAAGGCTCTTTTACAAAGGTTCCGCGTCAAAAACATTTACAGACAAATAGAGGTACAAGGTTGCACAAATAGCTAAATCTAATGATATAAATGTACAGCAGATAATAACTTAAGCACTTTCAATAGTATAGAAAACAAATGAGGAGGGAAAGATATGTAAGGGAGGTAGGTAGGCAGTGTAGGTAATAAAAGAGGAGAAAAAAAAGGGTGGAGGGTAGGACTCGTCTATTTGTCTATGTTAAAGTATTGTACTGTGATTGTTGTACTGTATCTTCTTATTTTACAGGGGGTCCCAGTGCCTGAACCAGTCATGGGGGTAAGTGTATACTGTGAAGATAATTCTGATATACTGTGTGGGCCACTAGTGGGAAGAAAGGGGGGTTGCAGTGTCCCAGAGGGCTGTGACCAAGTTAGTTTAACTATTGCAAACCCTGACCTCTGGGTGGAGGCACCCGCCATCGGATCCAGGCCCCTCAACCTGTTAGTGGCAAATCAGGCAGGGGTAGTAGCCCCTGGGATAGCGCCATCTAGGGGGTTACACACACTTGTCTGCACTACACAAGGTATTTACGTTGTGCCTTGCTAGTTGAGCTATTTATGTCAAGTATCCTGTTCATATGTTTGCCAAGAACTATAGTGTCATGTGATCTGTATATATATTCTGATCACTGTATCTGTTTTTATATGTCTTGTGTATTGTATGTGGTCGCTGTAGACTTTAATTTGTTGCAACCTCTTGGGTCATGCCTGCAAATAGATAATTTGTCTAGTGCACTTACTTGGTTAACAAAAACTAAATAAAACCAAATAAATTGTGATGGTTCAGTGCATAACCATGGTTTAAATGGACTTCAGACTCCTGGGATGGGCGACTCGTCCCCAGTTCCTTGCCCAGTGAAATGCCACACAGTCCATTTAAGGATGGAATGCAGAGATGAGAGAAACTCATACTGAAAAGTGGGCTGTGCTCCATGCACCAGTTTCCAAAATTGGGCAGTACTCATAGATACATAGATACATAGACAGTGTCAGCAGATAAGGGCCTATGGCCCACCCAGTCTGCCCATTTGAGCTTGTAAGTTCAGTTTGTTTTCCTAGAAGTCTGTTGCCCCTTACCCCTGACCTCCAGAATTCCTTTATGTCTATCCTATGCATTCTTAAATCCTGTGATTGTTTCAGCCCCCACCACTTCCTCTGGCAGGGTGTTCCACTTGTCCACCACCCGTTCTGTGAAGAAATTCTTTCTCATGTTTCTCTGAATCGTCCTCCCTCCAACTTCATCCCATGCCCTCTAGTCCTGGAACATCTTTTTCGCTTAAAAATAGTGTTTTCCTGCACCCTGTTCCTCCCTGTAAGATACTTGTATGTCTCTATCATATCCCTCTCTCCCTCCTCTCCTCCAGGAAGTACATGTTCAGTTCCTTCAACCTGTCTTCATAGGACTTGTGATGCAATCCATGCACCATCTTTGTTGCCCTCCTCTGAACCTTCTCTACCCTATGTCCTTACGTAGGTATGGTCTCCAGAACTGTACACTGTACTCCAGGTGGGGCCTCACTAGTGTCTTATTATGTGAATTATGACCTCCCTTTTCCTGCTGGTGATGCCCTGCCTATACATCCCAGCATCCTATTTGCTTTACCTAGCTGCCTTGTCACACTGTTTCCCTACCTTGAGGTCATCAGAGATGACAACCCCAAGATCCCTTTCCTGCTTGGTGCATGCTATATCCTCACCCCCCAACTGATATATTGTGCCAGGGTTTTTGTGCCCAGATATGCATTATCTTGCACTTCTTTGCATTGAATTTCAACTGCCATACTGTACTCCATACAATAGTTTCCACACATGGGCAGTGCTCCACACACCAGTTTCAAAAAAATGAGCAGTGCTCCACACACCAGTTTCCAAAAATGGGCAGCATTCCACACACCAGTTTCCAAAAATGGGCAGCACTCCACACACCAGTTTCCAAAAATGGGCAGTGCTTCACATGGCAATTTCCAGTCAAAGTACCAAGAGTACTGAGTGGCACCAAAGAATGGAGCTGTCATTTTTGTATAGTAAAAGGCACATACAGTATACTGTACATGCTAAACAATGTACACACAGATGCTGCACATTATAGACACATGCACGCATGCAGGTACTCACATACACCTAAAACATAAACAAGCATAGTCCGTACAATACAAAAGCTCAGAACCAAACTGATCAGTTCCTGTACTAGGGCATCTAGAGTTGGCATGATCTTTTCTCAGTGTGAAGTAATGTTTCCAAGTTGCATTCAGACTTCAGAGTCTCAGCTGGGACTTTTCAATGTATCTACAATATATACCCCTCCAACAGATTTCCCACCAACAGATGCAGTGGATTTAGTAATGCACCAGTCTGGCAATTTGAAATAATATTTCCCAAATTGCATTAAACCTGAAAGTCTTAGCTAGAAATTTTCAAGTTATGAGCAATATAGAACTTCAAACTTTGCTGAAATCCTATCACTAACATCAGCAAGGGCATCTAAGTATTTCTCTCATACTATAGAAATTATAGTGAGAACAAATAAAATGCCCCACTCTGAAGATCAAACCCATGCCCCCTACCCACTACTGCTTGACAGCCAATCGCTCCACCACTGTACAAAGCCTCTGTGACAGGAAATGCATAGACATAGAAACGTATCTGAAGAGGGACATTAAATTACTGGAGGGGGTACAGCGCAGGGCGACAAAGATGATCAAGGGGCTGGGAGACTTATCATAACAGAGGAGGCTGAAGGAGTGGAACATGTACTCAGGAGAGAAGGGACAGGGGGGACATGATTGAAACCCTTAAGTACATGAAAGGAATAAACAAGACAGGTACAGAGGGGCTGTTCAAAGTAAGGGAGGGGAGAGACACCAGGGGCCATGGTATGAGACTGGAGGGAGGAAGGTTCAGGAGGGAGATGAGGAGACACTGTTTTAGAGAGAGGGTGGCGGCTGGGTGGACTGCGTTACCTGCAGAAGTGGTATCCAGTAGAACAGTGGACTGCTTCAAAGGGGATGGGACAGGACAAGGGGGAGGGTTAATGAAGGGGAAGGGTGGAAGGGAGGGGCAGCTGCAGAATAAGGAGCGCTAACTGCACATTCGAGCAGACTTGATAGACCTCTGGGCCTTTATCTGCTGGCAAATTTCATATGTTTGTATAGAAACATAGACTTTGTCAGCAGATAAGGACCGCATGGCCTACCCAATCTGTCCATTTCCTTACCTATTGGATAAGCTGCATATCCTTGTTAACCAGCAGCTTACTTCCTCCTACTCCTCACAAGAATTGCTTTATGTATGTCCAATACATTCTTGAATTCCCACACTGTTTATGACCCCACAACCTCCTCGGGAAGGCTGTTCCATGCATCCACTACCATCTCTGTGAAAAAAATAGTTCCTTACATTGCTCCTGAGCCGTCCCCCCCCTCTATCTTCAAATTGTGCCCCCTTGTTCTTATACATTTCTTTTTCTGAAAGATGCTACCCTCTTGGACGTTACTGACTCCCTTGAGGTACTTAAATGTTTCTATCATGTCCCCCCTCTCCCTCCTTTCCTCAAAGGTATACATATTAAGCTCCTTTAGTCTCTCTTGGTATGGCTTCTGGTGCAGACCCTGCACCATTTTAGTTGTCCTCTTCTGGACTGCCTCAATCCTGTCTATGTCCTTGCAGAGATGAGGTCTCTAGAACTGCATGCAATATTCCAGATGGGGTCTCACCAACTGTCTGTACAGAGGGATAACAACTTCCCATTTTCTACTGGTGATGCCTCTCACTATGAATCTCAGTATCCCCCCAGCCCTCCTTACTGCCTTCTCACATTGCTTGCCTACCTTTAAGTCATCTGATATGACTACCCCCAGGTCCCTTTCCATTTTTGTTGTTGTTAGTACCTCCCCCCACATTGTGTGCCCTTCCCCTGGGTTTTTGCTTCCCAGGTGCATTACTTTGCATTTCTTTGCATTAAATCTAAGCTGCCATACTTTTGACTATTCCTCCAGCTTTGCCAAGTCCCTTCTCATCTTTTCCACCCCCTCTTATGTATCAACTCTGTTGCAGAGCTTTGTGTCGTCTGCAAACAGGCATACTTTCCCTTCTCAGTCTCAGTGCAATGTCACATATAAAGACATTAAAGAGGACTGGTCCCAGTACTGAACCTTGTGGTACCCCACTAGTAACTAACTAACATGCTGTGGCAAAGGACATTCAGCACTGAGTATAGACCCTACCTACACACACACACACACACACACACACACACACACACACCCCTGCAGTGGATTTAGTAATTAACCTAGCAGTAGTTTGAAGTAATGTTCCCAAGTTGCATTCAAACATCCAGGCCTCAGCTGGAAATGTTCAAGTTATCAGCCTTATAAAACTTCACATCTTACTGAAACTCTATCACAAACATCAGCAATGACATCAAACAGTTTCTCTCATACTATAGAAATTAAATAAGCAAGAAAAAATGTTCCACGCTGGGGATCAAACTCAGGCCCCCTACCCACCACTGCTTGATAGTTTGTAGCTTTACCACTGTGCTAAAGCTCATTGACAGGAAATGTATGCTGTGGCATAGGACATTCAACACTGAATACAGACCCTCCCCAACAGCTGCCATGGATTTAGTAATGCACCAGTCTGTCATTTGAAGTAATGTTTCCCAAGTTGCATTCAAACCTACACGTCTCAGCTGGGACTTTTCAAGTTATCAGCAATATAGAACTTCAGACTTTGCTGAAACCTTATCACTAAAATCAGCAAGGACATCTAAGAATTTCTCTCACACAACAGAAATTATAGTGAGAAAGAAAAAAAAATGTTCTGCCCTGGGACTTGAACCCAGGCTTTTGTAGGTCTGAAACCCTACAACAGGACCTAAAAGCCATATTAGTAACATCATCAATAACATACAGCCGAATCACTCACACCGAATGTACATTTGAACTTAGCTGAATGCAAAAAAAGAGATGCATGACCACAATACACACTTACAGCTATGCTGTAGATGCCTAGAAATGGGCAGTGCTCCACACATCAATTTCCAACACCTTATTCACAGGGCCACTTGCAGCCCTCCAACTGTGAAATTCTAAGTGTTGACTCACTAGTCTACAAATGATGTAGTCTGCATTTTTAAACTACAGGCAACATGGTTTCTGGTTTCCTTTTATGGTAAAGTTTAGCCCAGCTGGCCACTAAACAACAAGATTGAGTGGTTAAAGCCCTGTGATGCTGGGCTATCAGAAGGTGCTGCAGAGGCCACATGTCTACTCTCTGTAGCATTGAGGGTGCATTCTGCTGAGACCACATGTTCTGTCTTTAGGTTATTGGGGGTTGGGCATGCTCTGGATACAACATGTCCACTTTTTAGGCCATCTGCAGGGTGTACTTGCTGCAGAGATCACATATTCCCTCTCATGGTCAATGGAGGATGGTCATGATGCAGAGACCACATTTCTCTAGGCGATTGGAGGGTGGGCATGTTACACAGACCACATATTCTCTTTCTGGTCATTGGGGGATGGACATGCTACACAGACCACATGCTGTCTCTCTCTGGGTCATTAGAGGATGCTCTGTTGGCTATTGGGGAATGAACATGCTGCAGAGACCACGTTTTCTCTCTTGGCCATTGGGGGATGGACATGCTACACAGATCACATGTTCCCTCTCTAGGCCATTGGGGTTGGGCATGCTATGCAGACCACATGTTCTCTCTCTTGGCCATTGGGGGATGGAATGCAACTCAGACCACATGTTTTCTCTCTGAGCATTGGAAGGATGCTGTGGAGACCACATGTTCTCTCTCTCTTGGCCACTGGGGTGGGCATGCTGCAGAGACCACATGTTCTCTAGTCCATTGGGGATGGGCTGCTATACAGACTACATGTTCTCTCTCTGGGCCATTGGGGGATGAGTATGCTATTCAGACCACGTGCTCTCTCTCTTTTGGCCATTGTGGGGGGAGGGAGTTGTGGATACCACATGTTCTCTCTCTAGACCATTGGTGGATTGTCTTGCTGCGGAGAGCTTATGTTATCTCTCTGGACCATTGCCAGCTAGGCATGCTACACACACCACGTGTTCTGTCTCTTGGCCATTTGGGGGATGGGCATGTTGTGGAGTTCACATATTCTCTCTCTCTCCTCCCCCCCCTCGCTCTCTCTGGGCCATTGGGGGTAGGCATTCTGCAGAGACCACATGATTTCTTTCTGGGCCATTGAGTTGTGGGCATGTTGTGAGACCACATGTCCTTTCTCTCAGCCCCGGGAGTGGGCATGCTGTGGAGACCACATGTTCTCTCTCTCCCTCCCCTGGCCATTGGGGGGGGGATGGGCATGTGACACAGACCACATGTTCTCTCTTTGGGTCATTTGCGGGTGGGAATGCTTCAGGAGCTTTTCCTTTGCAGGATGACTGAGACAATTTTGTGCTCATATCGTTCCATTTATGCAGGCACATGGACTTGTGGCTGTGCATTTATTGTTATAGCTGCCAATGCTAATTGTGCCCTGCTGGCCAGCAATTGGGTTTGGGGTGAGCTAGAGATCCTGGATACTAGTCTTCTGTGAGGGAATGGTGTGCATCATGGAGGTGACCTGGTCAGCCTCTCACTTGCCCTCTTGGGTCAGCATGATAGCAGTCATCCCAGGATGGATAGTGGCAGCAAATTTGCCTTTCTATGAACTCCAGTTTTTGGTCAGTATTAGTAAGCTTCATTTATCAGTTGCACAAAATTTCTTTAAAAACAGGACTGTCAGAGAAGGTGATCTCTTGTTTGCTTTCACGGGTGTGGCAGACTTTTTTTTTAATTTGGGGCTAGATACTATACTTAGCCTGTTTCTGTTTGGGGAACCCAACCAGTTTGGTGACTTTGTGGTGTGTGTTTGGCACACATAATAGAGGTTGAAAGTACAGCATTCCTACTTTAACTGCGAGCCACAAACAGCAGCGCACCTTAAGGTACCTCAGCCACTCCCTTCTGTTTGATTCCAGGGTACACTGTAACTGCATGTCAGAAACAGAAAAGCAGGGACCTCATGACACTGTTTTGGATGTATGCTGATACAGTGTTAATGTACATCAGTTACAGCCAATAACACAGCATTTGCCAAACAAATTGCATGCATGCCTATACAGTGTTAACTCACATCAGTTACAGCCAATACTACAGCATTTGCCATACAAACTGTATTTTTCCCTATACACTAATAATTTATTTTATTGATTGAAAGTGTCGGAAATTGGGGGCACTGTGGAGTCCAAGCTGACTGGCAGCAGATTTTTGCAGCTCCAACTTTATTTGCTAAAACCTAGCAAAACTGCCTATTTCTGAGCCCTGGGCAGTTACTTCTATATTACCAGCAGAAAGAGCGACTCTGATTTTGGGAAAATGGGTAATCCCAGGAAAGAAAACAATGCCGGAGGAGCTGAAAAAAGCAGACGAGTAGTGGGGCCTTGAGACCTGCTGTGACACCACAGGCCAAAGTAGATCCCAGATCTACAGAAACTATGGTGTCCTTAGGTCACAAACTACAGTGTCTGATAGCTGTTGTCTCTACCCTAAACCAAAAAGTACATGATTTCAATGAACGTGTTTTAGTACTCAAAATACAGTGGATGGCCTAAAGGGTGAAGTACAAAACATTCATAAGCAACTGCACACTAACTCCACCACTACTGCCCTCATGGTTAAAGAAAACCAGCATTTCTCGACCAGGCTGGAGACACTGGAGAACCAGGCGCAATCTGGAAACATTCACATCATCGGTCTCCCTGAGGGCAGTGAGGGAGACCATCCGATTATGTATATTAATGAATGACATACTGAAAAGTTAGTCCTAGAAGGTGATGAGGTTTCATGGGACATCCAAAAGGTATACTATGTTACACCAAGGGGCTGACCACATAACTCAGAGGAACCCCAAATGTTGATGGTGGTGACCTCCAGAGTTGGGATTCGAGACCGTATCCTGAGATGTGCTCGATGAGCCAGCCCGCTTATGCAGGAGGACCGCCAAGTTTATATCTTCCCGTATATCAGCTACTCTATTAGGTAGAGAAGAAAGAGATTTGACAGTGTACGAGGATCCATGTGGGAAGCGGATGTACCTCATACAATAATTTACCCTGCCAGGCTTCGGATTACTCACCTGGAGAAAGTTTACTTATTTTCAGATCCCACAGAGGCCGGTAAGTGGGCCCCCTGATTAGCAGCTGCTAGGAGAGATCGATCAGAGGAAAACGGAGATGACAAGGTCTTTGGAGACACTTGAATTAATCGAACTTTAAAGTAGGACCTGTAATTTTTCCCACTAGTTCTTGGACTCATGGTAGGAACTCCTGTTGCCCCAATGTACATATTATTATCTCGATGTTTAAGTTGGCCCTTTAAAGTGTAGGGGTTAAAATGGTGGTGTTTCACCTTTATAAGACTGAGTATACTGCATTTTTCAAAATTAAGATGTTGCTTTATTTCCTACTTTTGAAAATGGGGGATCTACACAGGGTATGGAAAGTGAGCATTTTAATACCATTATCTTAGAGCTGATGTGGGTTTTTGCTGGTGTAAACATCGGGTATAAATCTCTTATATTAAGCTGTAGTCTCAATCTGCTGCAGAATTTTATTTAATAAGATTTTTCATATACTAGGGATCACACATGGCAATAATAGTCCCCTTTTGGGACAAGTTTTCTTTTAGGCTGGACATTGCTGGACAATCCTTTTATTTTGGTTAAGCCATGTTGCTCATGGTCTCAGAACACAGCAACTATTGCTTAGTTATTAAGTATTAGATATGTAGATACCCTCTTTTGATGTATCTCTATACAGTGAATGCAAATTTATCATTTGACTAAGGGGTGTGTTCCCCCAGACAAAGTTGTATAAGATGGTCTGTTCACTGTATGTATTCCAAGATGTCATGATAAATGATAAAATGCTACAAATAAAGTTTTAAAAAAAAGGTATCAGAATTACAAACCTTTGAATCAGAGAATCCCTTACAAAGGCTCCACGTCAGAGAAGTGCAAGACAATTAAAGGGAAACAATGGAAAAGGCACAGCTTTACCCAGGCACTACAATAATTCGTGATTAGTACTTTCAGATAGTAACATTTTTTTTTAATTACTCCAATTGATTTTTTAGTGATTTAAGCAGTGGCCTTCAACTTTCACTTTCTATTGCTGGCAGCCACCATTTCATGAGTAGCAGAGCGCTTCCTCAGTTCACTTTATGCTAACACGTCCTGCCAACCAATAGCTGAGGTCAAACAGGCATATTAGCATACAGTGAGCTCAGGAAGCTTACTGCTGCTCATGAAATGGCTGCTGACAGCAACAGAAAGTGGAAGTTGTGGGTAACTGTTCTAAATCAGTAAATAAAGTTGTTACTGTCTGAAAGCACTAACTGAGAGTTTCTGTAGTGTCTGAGGAAAGCTGTCTCTTTTCCAGTGTTTCCCTTTAAGGGTGCATAGATATAATAAGGAGGATCCAAATAATACAGTGTATCGACAAACAATAACTTACTGACACACACAGTGAGACAGTTGGTACAGATTAAACAAATAATATGTAACCCCCCTGCAAATGGGGGTTCCCAAAAGACTTCCAGGAGCTTGCTTGAATGCTCCAAGCCTGAATGGTGTTTGGCGTTTAAGCCATTTATCAGTGAGTGTTTTTAGAGCCTCTGGTACTGTCTCTTTAAGAGCTGTCTGCTTGCAGACATAATTAGTTGTATGGGGGACTGTGTGCTTCTCTGTTTGAGTACCACTCGAGCTGCTGCCAATTCACTCCATTTTGCAGTCACTAGAGTGCAAAGGGAACCTATCGGAAAGATGTAACTGTTTGCAGAAATCATTTACAGTAATAATGAAATTACAGTTTGTCTAACCTGCTTTCTTTTCAGTCAGAACTGTGTCTGCCTAGTTCCCCATTCTGGTTTTGAACAGCTGAACTGGACCAATCAGTGTGGGGTAAGCTAGCTCTAAAATGGTGCCTTGGACGAATCAGAACTTGGACTCATAATCTGAGCCAGCCACAAGAGGATTGTATGGGCAGTGACTCTGGGAGATGTAGTTTAGACTTCGGCGCCTTTTTGGACCAACAGCAGCAGTCTATTGTGAGTGACAGCCAATCCAGTCAAGAACTGGGAGGAACTCAAAGGAAGTGCTCGGTTTTGTCTGTTGGAGTTTCAGTTTAGATCTGGCAGTGAAGGGGAAAGAAACCCTGTGCTCCTTCAGTGCACAGTTTCAGTCAAAAAAACGTGTGTAAGGCCCAGAGTTCCGGTCTGCAGCTTGTGTAACTGCTTGTTAGGACTGAATCCGTCCTGTGAAAAGAATCAAAGGATCTCTGAAGAGTAGAAACCAGGCTCACCCTGTAGAAGACTGGAGAAATTGTTGAATTGCACTCGGTCTGTCAGGAACTGAATCTGCTGTGTGTTCTCCCGGTTATTGTGCAGTAATTGCGATCGGGATACAGAAGCAGCCTGCCTGGTATAGTACTTTCTTTTTTACCATATAAATGTGTGAAGAGTCTCGTGGAGCTCAAGAGTAGCCCTGCTGACGTTGAAGGACCCTATCTTGTTTGGAGGTCGTGAGTACTAATTCAGGGTCGCTCCCTGTTGAATTGCCACATTAAATCCAAATGGAATCACTGTACTGCTGACTGTTTAAACTAATTTTTCGTTTCACTGTGTGAAAGGGCCCCTACCAGCTGCCACGGTTTGGACTAGCCACTAGGGCTTGGGTACCCAGGGACAGTAACTGGTAGGGATAGGCCTGTGCACAGAGCCATAGGTAGATAGTAAAGTGATAAGCTAATTAACCTGATTTCCCCTGTCCTTGTTATATCCCCCTAAATAAATCAGAGCTGCTTGTTTCAGCAAAGTTATACTTCCTGAGGTATTTGTCTATGTTAAAGTACTGTACTGTGATTGTTGCACTGTATCTTATTTCACAGGAGGTCCCAGTGCAGGAACTAGTCCTGGGGTAAGTGTATACTGTGAAGGTAATTCTGATATATTGTGTGGGCCACTAGTGGGAAGAAAGGGGGTTGCAGTGTCCCAGAGGGCTGTGACCAAGTAAGTTTAACTATTGCAAACCCTGACCTCTGGGTGGAGGCACCGCCATTGGATCAGGCCCCTCAACCTGTTAGTGGCAAATCAGGCAGGGGTAGTAGCCCCTGGGATAAGCGCCATCTAGGGGTTACATCTTGGAGGCTCACCACTGGGATTGTGTGTCCTCTAGTGGCCATATTCTGAACCACTGTTAAGAAAAAAATGGGTACCCGACAAAGTGGCTGTGCACGGCTGGTGGAGTGGTGTACTGGGAGGAGATTGACCCCCAAAATGCTATGCTTATCCTGGACATCCCCTGGGTATCAATACGGACACTGTACAGGAGTACTTTCCAAGGTGGAAGGTTTACAAAACCCTGTGGTGGGTCGGCATGCTAATCTGCTCACCCACACTTTCCTGGCCCTAGTAGAGTTTAAGGATCCCATAGATAGCTCCAAAGTGCCACAGACCATTACCCCAGAGGAGCCCTCACTGCCTGGAGAGTGATAACTAAGTACAGTAAAGACCCGGTGGGGAATGAGCCCCCACCACTGTCTGAAACTTTTGAGGAGAAATTTGCTAGATGGTTGCTGGGGGAAGGGAAAACTGTGGAGGACTTGAAGAAACTATTCTTGCCACCTGGGGGTGTTCCTCCCCCAACACCCTCTCCCGCTCCAGTACCCGTAATGGTGGCTGAACCAATGCAGACTCCTATTTCTGCACCTGCCATTAGTCACGACTCTTACCGAAGGTTGAGGATCTTCTCTGGCACCCTCCCAACCCCCCAAGGGGAGGATGACTGGGAGACCTGGATAGACTATGTTGCCCCCCAAGTGCTAGAATGGCAATGCTCGGAAGCCAAAAGCGAAAGAGGGTTAGTGAGAGCCTCCGAGGTCCTGCCCTGGCTACCATCCGTGCAAACGGGCCAGTAACCCTGAAGCGACTGCACAGGCCTATCTTGAGGCCTTGGAGAATGTGTATGGGAGCCCAGATTCTGATGAGGATCTATGGTGGAGAGTAAGAAATGCACAACAGTACCAAGGGAGTTGTTGTCTGTGTATGTATCTCGGCTGGAAAAATTGTTGCAAGAATGCCTCAGAAAGGGTAGTTTGCCAGCGATTGAACTGGACGAACCAGGCTGGACAGGATCATAGTCTGTCCCCTTCTCAGAACTGCTGTTGCTTCAGTTACGCCTGGCAAATCGACTGGAATCCCACCCTCCTATGATGAGTTAATGAGAGAAATTCGAGGAGTTGAGAAAAGGCGACCTTGGGAGGGACCTGCACCAATAGCTGCGGCTATGACCCGAGTGACTGAGGGTGGCCCATCAAGTGAAGTTCAGGGACAGAGGTTGGCAGTCAATGAGTGCTCTGACAAGGAAAAAGATATGCCACAATGGGGCGAACTGTTGAGAGAGATCCGAGAATTCAAAAACAGTCCTTTATGAAGGCCACGCCTGCAAGTGCGAGCCCTGACCTATATCCGACTGCATCTGCTATGGGGTGGGGTACCCACCCATGTATCTCCTGCTGATAACAGCTCCAAACTCAATTCCTTGACCATGGAAGTGGAGACACTGAGATGTCTCCAAATGCTTATCACGCCGCAGACAGAGATGGCACCAAGGTTTCCAGTTAGTAATACCCCGCCCTGGCTCCCAGTGTGGTGCCTCGGCCAGCTCAAACTCCAGAAAGTATGTTTTGCTATAATTGTGGGAAAGATGGGCACATGAAAGGGAATGCCAGTCCCCAAAAGACACTGACAAAGTTGCATATAGGCTACAAGGAGAGCTTGGAGAACGAAATCAGTGGTTAAGAGGTGCAGAAATGATCCCAGTGAGGGCACCAAAATGCTAACTCACGTCCTTTTGTGGCAAGGTCAGTTGCCCAGGCCCCACTATCGCCTCTCCAGACTGGTCCAGAATAGTGGGTCCCTCCATGGAGACCACTGTAAAGGTGAATGGAGTGTCTACAAGAGCTGTATTAGACAGTGGCTCCCAAGTGACAATTATGTTCCAGGATTGGTATCAGAAGCATTTGTCAGGCGTACCCTTACAACCATTAGAAGGACTGCATGTATGGGGTTAAGTGAGAAGGCCTACCCCTATTCCGGGTATATCGAATTTGGCTGTCTTTCCCCACCTCCGTGGCTGGAGTGGCCGAACAAGTAGAGACTCTAGCCTTAGTGTGTCCCCCACTGGACTGTATGATGGTGTCCCTTTGTTGATTGGAACAAATGCTCATATGTTAGGAAGGCTGGCACAGTTGTGTTATGAAAACAGGGGTCAAAAACTAGTAGAGCTTTAAGAGTTCCAGCTTTAATTAAGAAGGCCTATGAGGCACAGAGAGATGCTGAAAAATAGAACCAGAGGAACCGGTCGAATTGTATGGAAGAAGGATCCTGAGTCTCTGATCCTGGCGCCAAATGCCCAGTGTACCTTACAGGAGAGGTCCATATCAGAAAGGATGTTAAGAATAAAATATTAATGTTGGATGCACCAGGCGATGGAAAATTGCCAGAGGACTGCTGGTCAAGCCTAGTATTTTGCCGCTAGAGCCCATGCTTATGCCAGAAGGTAATGGTCCAAGTTCATAATGTGTCTGAAAGAGACATTCGAGTAAACAGAGGTTGCATCCTGGCTAATGTGCATTGTGCAGACACTGCAGTGCTACCCAGCACAAGAGTTCGAGGAAGAATGACAGAGTAACGCCTGACTTGTTTGATTTCGGCGACTCCCACTGCCAGCTGAATGGAAAGTGAGGCTCAGTGAGAAGCTTGCCCAGAGAGACCAGGTGTTTTCTTTAAAGGAATGGGACGTAGGATCGTGCAAGGAGCTGAGCACAATATCCGGCTGCATGACGAAAGACCATTTCGTGAGAGGTCTCGACGCCTGGCACCTGCTGACATAGATGATGTGAGGCGGCATCTGCAAGAGATGTTAGCTGCTGGTGTAATACAAGAATCCAGAGCCCTTATGCTTCCCCATTGTGGTAGTGAGGAAAAAATGGGACAGTAAGGATGTGTGTGGATTATCGCATCTAAACCGGCGGACTATCCTGATCAGTACACAATGCCCGCATTCAGGATGCTTTGGACTGCCTAAGCGGGAGCAAGTGGTTCTCTGTGTGGATCTCCGCAGTGGGTACTACCAGATCCCGATGGCCCCAGAGGACCGTGAGAAGACAGCCTTTATCTGTCCGCTTGGCTATCTGAATTCATGAGGATGCCTCAAGGTTTCAGGTGCCCCAGCCACTTTTCAACGATTGATGGGCGTGCAGTGGGGACATGAACTTACTAGAGTGCCTGGTATACCTAGATGATGTTATTGTGTTTGGCAGCTCACTGGAGGAACATGAGAGCAGATTATTTAAGGTATTGGACCGACTGGAGGACTTTGGCCTTAAACTGTCCATTGATAAGTGTCAATTCTTTCAAACATCAGTAAAGTATGTGGGACACATAGTATCCACCGAGGAATAGAGACCGACCCAAGTAAAGTTGAGGCCTTGACCACCTGGCCACAGCCCAAAAATCTAAAGAACTGCAAAGATTCCTGGGATTCTGTGGTTATTATCAGCGCTTCATCAAGGACTATTCAAGAGTGATCCGCCCTTTACTTAACCTTACTCAAGGGTATCCCCCAACCCACAAAAAATACCAAAAGTCAGCGTCCCTCAAGACTGAAAGAGTGTATTTTCATCCGAGTGAAGTATTTGGGGCCCGCTGGACTCCTGATTGTGAGACTGCTTTTCATGAGATCATATATCAACTTACCCATGCTCCAGTGCTGGCCTATGCCGATCCAAGAAAACCTTCGTCCTGCACACTGATGCTAGCTTGCAAGGGTTGGGGGCTGTGTTGTACCAAGAGCACGAGAATGGCCTGAGACCAGTGGCCTTTGCCAGTAGAAGCCTGACCCCATCCGAAAAGAACTATCCTGTACATAAGTTAGAGTTCCTAGCTTTGAAGTGGGCTATTGTTGACCAATTCCATGAGTACTTGTATGGGGCTAAAATACTAGTAAAACTGACAATAATCCTTTGACCTATGTGCAGACCTCAGCTAAGTTGGATGCCACTGGCCATAGGTGGCTTTCTGCATTATCTACATATGACTATGCTCGAATACCGAGCAGGTCTGAACCACATAGATGCTGATGCTCTCCGGAGGCCTGTTCCCCAGAATGATTGGGTCCGATTGGCAGAACCTGACATTCGGGCACTCTGCCGGAAGTTTGACAGGGAGGAACAAATGTCCACGGACGCAGTGGACTGCATGTGGATTGCTTGGGACCCTCTGAGAATTGCATACCTGCTGCTTATTGCCACTTTTCTGCAATAGACATTGGTGCACTGCCTCAGCTGGACAATGACAGTATTCGGTGGGCTCAATCCCGCGATCCCATGATCAAAGCAGCTTTAGAAGCCCTCTATGCAGGAAAAGATGTGTCCAAATTATGCTCCACTGATTTGAGAACTGCACTGTTATACAAAGAAGGTCCTAAGTTGAAACTGATCAATAAACTGTTATACAGAGAAACAGTAGACAGAGGGGACAAGTAGACAAACAACAACTAAGGCTGCCCACTGCCTTCGAGACTCAGTACTGAGGTCCTTGCACAACCACATGGGGCACCTTGGTATAGACAGAACACTTGACTTGGTGAGATCCAGATTCTATTGGCCTGAGATGGGGGCTGATGTGGAGCAACACATTCGAACTTGTAGTCGCTGCTTACAGAGGAAAGCTTTGCCATGAGGCTGCCCCTTGTTAACATCACCACCAGTGCACCCATGGAGCTGGTCTGTATTGATTTTCTGAGTTTGGAGTCAGATCAAAGAAATATCAGTAATGTGCTGGTGGTCACTGACCATTCACGAGATATGCCCAAGCTTTCCCACCAAAGACCAGAAAGCATCCACTGTGGCCAAAGTACTTGTAGAAAACTTTTTGTTCACTATGGGGCTCCACAAAGAATCCATTCTGATCAAGGGAGACTTTGAGAGTCGTCTGATCAAAGAGATGCTTTCTCTGTGGGGAGTCACGAAAGTCAGAACCACTCCTTACCACCCCAGGGGACCCACAGCCTGAGCGTTTCAACCGCACTTTGCTAGATATGCTAGGCACCCTGCACCCAAAGGACAAGCCTAGATGGAGCCAACAAATTAGCACCATGGTACATGCTTATAACTGCACCAAAAGTGATGCCACTGATTCTCCCCTACCGCCTGATGTTTGGAAGAGAAGCTCGACTACCAGTAGATGTGTGTTTGGGGTCTCTCCTGATGGGGTTCAAGCTGACAACTATTTACAGTATGTGCAAAGTTAAAGGCCCAGCTAACTCATGCGTACCAACTGGCTCAAACCATGGCTGCCAAAAGAAATCTGGCCAACAAGAGACGGTATGATAAAAGGTGAAAGCACAGGAACTCCAGGAGGGAGATCGGGTATTGCTAAGAAATCTGGGACTGCATGGCAAACACAAGATTGCTGACAGATGGCACCATCTCCCTCACATTGTAGTGGGCAAACTAGATGATCTGCCAGTGTACAAAGTAAGGCCTGAGAATAATTCAAAAGATGTAAAACAATGCATAGAAATCATTTACTGCCCATTGGACAAATCCTGATTGAGTCTGAGCCCCCAGAAGATGCCCCTCTGGACCAGTGACTAGAGCTGCTGCTAAGAAAAGATCAAGGAAGTCTGCACCTACAGAAGCAGAGTTAAAGTGTTCCCCTCACAAGTCCCAGTTGAGCATGACTGTCAGTCCATATCGAGAAGAAAGTGAGAGTGACTTTGAATACTATCCTTCTTACGAACTGAGTCAATTGTTTCTGGGCAATTCCTAGTCAATACTGGAGACGAAGCTGGGCCTTCTGGACTGTCTAAGCCCCAGCTTCATCCCTGGAGCCAATGCTCCCAGAAAGTGAAGTGCAAAGCATCAGATCAGATGAAATGGAATCATTGTGCATGGTTGAACTGTTTGAGCTTTCAGGGAGAAAATGATAGATTGGGGCAGACTGGTGATACACCGAACAAGAAGAGTATTTTGAGTGCCCTGACAGTCCACTGCCAGTGTCCGAAAGCTCTCCATGCGAGCCAAATGTTGTGGACTCAGAAACTGTAACTCCTGGAGCTGAAAGTGCCCCAAGTTCTAGCCTCTCTACCCCATGGAGACCCCCTGACAAGTGAGGACAATGCTGAAAATGAGGCTCAGAGTGCAGAGACTGTAACAGTTCCCCTAGAAAGACTGGTCGAGCTGTAAAGCCTGTGGTGCACCTCAGTTATGATTCACTTGGGAGGCCTGTGGACTTGCCTCTCAATGTTGTCCATAAAGGAGTGTATGTGTCCCGAGCTCATTGCCCAAACTGAGCATCAGTGCTAACTTCAAGTTACTTGTGTTGCCCTCTAAGTATGGTGCCCTTGCCCGTCCAGCCCCAAGGTAACTGATAGGGAAGGGCCCCCTCTCTTCAGGTTTCATGTACAAGAGGTAATAACTTGAGTTATGGTACAATGTGTGTGTAATACTGTGTAAAGAGTGACGTACTGCAATGTTTCAGAAATGTGTTCTTGGTAAAATGATGTATTGACTGATGATTACATGTGTGAGCCTAATGCAAATGTATATGGTTGCAGCTGAAACTTATGGGGGTACTTGCTTGACGCGGACGTCAAGCTTTCCCAGGCCAGGAAGGGTGTAACCCCCCTGCAAATGGGGGTTCCCAAAAGACTTCCAGGAGCTTGCTTGAATGCTCCAAGCCTGAATGGTGTTTGGCATTTAAGCCATTTATCAGTGAGTGTTTTAGAGCCTCTGGTACTGTCTCTTAAGAGCTGTCTGCTTGCAGACATAATTAGTTTGTATGGGGGACTGTGTGCTTCTGTTTGAGTACCACTCGAGCTGCTGCCAATTCACTTCATTTTTGCGAGTCACTAGGAGTGCAAAGGAACCTATCGGAAAGATGTAACTGTTTGCCAGAAATCATTTACAGTAATAATGAAATTACAGTTTGTCTAACCTGCTTTCTTTTCAGTCAGAACTGTGTCTGCTAGTTCCCCATTCTGGTTTTGAACTGCTGAACTGGACCAATCAGTGTGGGTAAGCTAGCTTTAAAATGGTGCCTTGGACGAATCAGAACTTGGACTCATAATCTGAGCCAGCCACAAGAGGATTGTATGGGCAGTGACTCTGGGAGATGTAGTTTAGACTTCAGTGCCTTTTTGGACCAACAGCAGCAGTCTATTGTGAGTGACAGCCAATCCAGTCAAGAACTGGGAGGAACTCAAAGGAAGTGCCTGGTTTTGTCTGTTGGAGTTTCAGTTTAGATCTGGCAGTGAAGGGGAAGAAACCCTGTGCTCCTTCAGTGCACAGTTTCAGTCAAAAACGTGTGTAAGGCCCAGAGTTCGGTCTGCAGCTTGTGTAACTGCTTGTTAGGACTGAATCCTCCTGAAAAGAATCAAAGGATCTCTGAAGAGTAGAAACCAGGCTCACCCTGTAGAAGACTGGAGAAATTGTTGAATTGCACTCGGTCTGTCAGGAACTGAATCTGCTGTGTGTTCTCCGGTTATTGTGCAGTAATTGCGATCGAGATAGAAGCAGCCTGCCTGGTATAGTACTTTCTTTTTACCATATAAATGTGTGAAGAGTCTCGTGGAGCTCAAGAGTAGCCCTGCTGACGTTGAAGGACCCTATCTTGTTTGGAGGTCGTGAGTACTAATTCAGGGTCGCTCCTGTTGAATTGCCACATTAAATCCAAATGGAATCACTGTACTGCTGACTGTTTAAACTAATTTTTGTTTCTCTGGTGAAAGGGCCTCACCAGCTGCCACGGTTTGGACTAGCCACTAGGGCTTGGGTACCCAGGGACAGTAACTGATAGGGATAGGCCTGTGCACAGAGCCATAGGTAGATTAGTAAAGTGATAAGCTAATTAACCTGATTTCCCCTGTCCTTGTTATATCCCCTAAATAAATCAGAGCTGCTTGTTTCAGCAAAGTTATACTTCCTGAGGTATTTGTCTATGTTAAAGTACTGTACTGTGACTGTTGCACTGTATCTCATTTCACAGGAGGTCCCAGTGCGGAACTAGTCCTGGGGTAAGTGTATACTGTGAAGGTAATTCTGATATATTGTGTGGGCCACTAGTGGGAAGAAAGGGGGGTTGCAGTGTCCCAGAGGGCTGTGACCAAGTAAGTTTAACTATTGCAAACCCTGACCTCTGGGTGGAGGCACCCGCCATTGGATTCAGGCCCCTCAACCTGTTAGTGGCAAATCAGGCAGGGGTAGTAGCCCCTGGGATAGCGCCATCTAGGGGTTACATAATACATTCTACACAAGTATTTAGCATTAATGTATGTCACTTATAGCCAATAGTGCAGTGTTTGCTATATGAATTGTAAGTATGCTTATACAGTGTTAAAGTACATAAGTTACATCCAAGAATACAGCATCTGCCATAAGAATTGTAGGTACTGTGTGTCTATACAGTGTTAATGTACATCAGATACAGCCAATAATACAGCCTTGGCCATACAAATTGTAAATATGCCTATACAGAATTAACGTACATCAGTTAAAGCCACAGTTGTAGCCACAGACTGGTTCAAGGCATACCTCACTGGCAGAACCCATTCAGTCAAGATCTCTGATGCAATTTTCCCACGCCTCCCGATAAGAACTGGCGTCCCCCAGGGATCAGTGTTAGGCCCCATACTATTCTCTGTTTTTCTAAACAATGTCCCATCCACCTGTTCTCCATTTTCCTCCATTCACATGTATGCTGATGATACAGTCTTGTATGCATCTGGCTCCTGCCCCACCAAGTTTGCATCCAACTTGTAGCGCAACTTCGACAAAGTTCAGCATTGGTTTGCAAACCACCAACTATCTCTCAATGCCAAAAAAAAAGTCTCCATGACCTTCAGCACCAGGCAGAGACTTACCAGGTTTCCCTCACTACCCTCCTTTCACACCCTTGATGGGACTTTCCTCGAGGACACATCCTCCTTCAGGTATTTAGGTGTCTGGCTGGACCAGCATCTGAACTTCTCTGGTCATATCGATGACATTCAGAAAAAATTGCATCCCAAGCTCGGTGCCTTATTCAGGAACTGTGCCTGCATCCCACCTCATGAGATTGTCCAGAAGATGATCCTACCTATCTACAACTACTGTGACGTAGTCTATGGTGCTGCCCCCAAGTCCTCCATGGCCAGACTAAATACTCTCTTCAACCACTTTTGCTGTTTTGCCCTTGACGCCCCCCCTCCGCACTCATCATTGTGATCTCTACCATGCCCTAGCCTTCCCTTCCCTGACAAACTGATGTCTCTCTCACTGCGCAAAATTCACCTCTAAGCACTGGCTTGGTCAACTTCCCTCCTATCTCTCCCCTGCCTTTACAACCACCCCCCGTCCTTCCCACTCCCTAAGATCTACCGACTCACGAATTCTTGTGGTCCCACGCTGCTTCACCCTTATTGGCCAATCGGGTTGTTCTTATTGCCTCCCAAAAATCTGGAATTCACTTCCCCCTCAAATTCGCCACTCATCCTCTTGCTACTCCATTAACGCTGCCCTCAGGAACTTCCTTGCCCCTTCCTGTGCCTGCCAAGACCCTCCCTAATACCCCCGCCATCTTCCCTAAGCCCATATTACCATATGCCTACTCTCCACCACTCCTGTTTCCCTCGGGTTGTGCTCCTCCTTGTCCCCTACTCTCCCTCCTTTTAAAGTGTTCGTCCCCCTTATTTCTCTTCTCTTAAAATATCCCCCTCCTGTGAGCTTGATCACTGTCTTGTGCAGGCAGGATTCATAGTGCATGGTGGGCAACAACTTTACCCCCTTTTCCCTATTTGTGCTCCTCCTTGTCCTCTACTCTCCCTCTTCCTAAAATGTTCCTTCCCCTTCTTTGTCTACCCTTAATCTATCTCCTTCCTGTGAGCTCGATCACTGCCTTGTGCAGGCAGGATCCATAGTGCAGGGTGGGCAACACCTTTACCCCCTTTCCCCTATCTCTCCTTTTACTGCACCCCCCAACTTCTAGATCACTGCCTTGTGCAGGCAGGGTCACCCAGCACACTGGTGGGGTACTACCCCCCTACTATAGTTGAACTCTGCTACCCCCTCCCACAACATCCATCCCCCAACACCCCCTTCTCTCGCATCACTATATATAAATAACTCATCGCCTATAACCAGTGTCCTACCAGTAGGGCTGTCCACTGTTCTGCTCAGATAGGGATAATAGGACACTGTTGAATTTCAGCTCACCCCCTTATCCCCGTGGATACCCCCCACCTACAATACCTCTCTCTCATTCGTCCTGCCACAGTCTACCTCTCCTCTCCTCCTAACCCCCTTCCAGTTAATGTAGCCTAACACTGGCCTACTCTATTAAGCACTTATAACCTACCCCATAACCCTCTTATATGCACTTTAGTTCACCCTGTCATCTCTGTTTGCCTTGAAAATTGTATTCTGTTTGCGTCTCACTGTAAATTTTCTTTCGTTCTTCCATTCTACCCTCCACAATTTTTCATTCCCTCCTTCCATTCTTCCTCTCTTTACTCCAGTCACTGTAAATCTTGAATATCTATGTTACACTAATAGCTACCAGTTACTATTGGGTCACCTTATCGTCTAGTGCTACATACTGTTGCCAAGTTATTATATGTGTTCCAGTGTTACCAACAGTCACTAACTGTTGCCAGTTTCCTATATGTGTCTTCGTATCTTCTATACTTAACTGTTGTTTTGTTAGCCAATGTTATCCACCTGTAATTCCTCCTGCTCTCATTATAAGCAAGCAAGCAAATTGTATTCCAACATTGTAACATTTCTCTGTATTCTATCCCATTGTTCCCTAGCCCCAGGTCACACCAGGAGACAAGCAACTTGCTGCTCAGTGTGCCTTCCTGGTGAAACATTTCAATAAATAAATAAAGTAATGCAGTGTTTGCCTACAAATTGTATATATGTGTATACAGAGTTAATGTGTGACATCAGTTACAGGCAATAATACAGTGTTTGCAAAACTGGCCAGGTGGCACTGGATGCCACACCTTGTGCTATGCTGATGACCTGGGTTCGGTGACGGACTTGGGTTGGGGAGTGGGCAGGAGGAGAGGAATCGGTGTCCAAGGGACTGCTATCCTCTTCCTGGGTGGGGGTGGGTGGCTCAGTTTTCCCAGACTTTGACTGCCACCAGTTGGAGGCCTGGGGGCAGTGTAGGCTATATGGGTGACATACTAAGGGAGGGATGTTGCCTGGTAAAGCTGTGCATGCCTTCACATGTATGCTTACATTGGCCACAGAGGGGAAAGGGCAGAAAAGCAGAAACAGAAACAGGAGATCTGGTGCTCCATGAAGCCCTGTCTTCCTGCCCATGGTCCTGTGCTGCCACCTATATCATGTATGCCTATACAGTGTTAATCTGTGACATCAGTTACAAACAATAATACACTGTTTGCTGTAGGAATTGTAGACATGTCTATACAGTGTTAACATACATCAGTTACGGGCAATAACACAGTGTTTGCTGTACGAATTGTATGTATGTCTACACAGCGTTAATGTGTGACATCAGTTACAAACAATAATACACTGTTTGCTGTAGGAATTGTAGTTATGACTATACAGTGTTAACATACATCAGTTACGGGCAATAATACATTGTTTGCTGTATGAATTGTAGGCATGTCTATACAGTGCCAATGTGCGACATCAGTTACAGCCAATAATGTAGTGTTTGCTGTATGAATTGTAGGCATGTACTTAACCTGTAATTCCTTCTACTCTCATTATATGCAAGCAAGCAAATTGTAATGTGCGACATCAGTTACAGCCAATAATACAGTGTTTACTGTATGAATTGTAGGTATGTTTCTACAGTATTAATGTGCGACATCAGTTATGGGCAGTAGTACAGTGTTTGCTGTATGAATTGTAGGTATGTCTATACAGTGTTAATCTACATCAGTTGCAGCCAATAATACAGTGTTTTCTGTACTAATTGTAGGCATGTCTATACAGTGTTAATATACATCAGTTATGTGCAATAATAGTGTTTGCTGTACGAACTGTAGGTATGTCTATACAGTGTTAATGTGCGACATCAGTTACAGGCAATAGTACAGTGTTTGCTGTATGAATTATAGGTATGTCTATACAGTGTTAATGTGCGACATCAGCTACGGCCAATAATGCAGTGTTTGCTGTATGAATTGTAGGTATGTCTATACAGTGTGAATGTGTGACATCAGTTACCGGCAATAACACAGTGTTTGCTGTTCAAATTGTATGTATGTCTATACAGTGTTAATGTGCGGCATCAATTACTGGCAATAATACAGTGTTTGCTGTACAAATTGTAGGTACTGTATGTCTATACACTGTTAATGTGCAACATCGGTTACAGCAAATAATGAGGTGTGCTGTACGAATTGTAAGTATGTCTATACAGTGTTAATGTTCGACATCAGTTGCAGCCAATAACGCAGTGTTTGCTGTACGAATTGTAGATATGTCAATACAGTGTCAATGTGCCACATCAGTTTCAGGCAATAATACAGTGTTTCCTGTATGAATTGTAGGTATTTTTATTTATTAGCTTTTGTTTACCGGGTAAGCACACTAGGCAAGGAATGTCTATTTACAGGTATGACCCTGGAGATTACAAGATCATGATTTATAAAACAGTGTGAGGAAATTACAACAATGTGAAATACAAGCAATGAGCAGAGTGATACAAATAAACAGGTACAGAATGAACAGATAAGCATATACATCAAGGGTAAGAACAGGTGGAAATAATAAAAGTGCAATTTGTTCCATTTTGAGGATGGTAAGTTCTGAGGTGAAGGGCATGCAGGGTAGATAATACCCCTTACTGGAGCTCAGAAGTGGTAGGGCACCTGGGAAGTGGAGGGTCAGCAAACACTGCACTATTGGCTCTAACTGATGTCGCACATGTCTATACAGTGTTAATGTGTGACATCAGTTATAGCAATAATACAATGTTGTTGTATGAATTTATGTATGTCTACAGTGTTAATGTGTGACATCAGTTACAGGCAATAATAGTGTTTGCTGTATGAATTATAGGTATGTCTATACAGTGTTAATGTGCGACATCAGTTACGGGTAATAATAGCATTTGCTGTATGAATTATAGGTACGTTTCTACAGTGTTAATGTGCAACATCAGTTACAGCCAATAATACAGTGTTTGCTGTGCGTATTGTAGGTATGTTTCTATAGTTTTAATGTGCGACATCAGTTACAGCCAGTAATGAAGTGTTTGCTGTACGAATTGTAGGTATGTCTATACAGTGTTAATGTGTGACATCAGTTACAGTCAATAATGCAGTGTTTACTGTATGAATTGTAGGTATGTCTATACAGTGTAAATGTGTGACATCAGTTACAGGCAATAGTCCAGTGTTTGCTGTGTGAATTGTAGTATGTCTATACAGTGTTAATGTGCAACATCAGTTACGGGCTATAGTACAGTGTTTGCTGTGTGAATTGTAGGTATGTCTATACAGTGTTAATGTGCAACATCAGTTACAGGCAATAATGAAGTGTTTGCCTAGCTGGCCTGGTGGCACTGAGGGCTAAGGTGCTGGACACCATGCCTTACACCGTGCCAATGACCCGGGTTCACTGGTGGACTCGGGTCATTGGGGGTTGGCCAGCTGGGAGTGGATTCAGCATCCAAGGGACTGCTCTATTCCTCCGGGGCGCTCAGTTTGCCCAGCCTTTGACTGCTACCAACAGGAAGCCTGGAGGTGGTGTAGGCTATATGGGTGGCACATTAAGAGAGGTTCTGCGGCCTGGTAAGCCATTTGTGCCTCCAGATGCACAGTCACACTGGCCACAGAAGGGAAAAGGCAGGACAGTGGGAAAAATGAGGTCTGGGGCTCTTGGAAACCCTGTTTGTGGACCCGAGCTGCCACTCCGGGGTGGTCCGCACTGGATTGTTCATCTTGGGGTGGCCCTTTATTCCTGTCTCCACCACATGGAAAATCCTTGGGGGTAACTGACTTCTCCGGGGGGAGGGCAGGCACTGGTCCATGGAGGCAAGAACAGTGGTGAGAAGCTGCCCCAGCCCTCTGAGGGAGAAAAGCAATATAGAAAAACATTTTTTTGCTGTATGAATTGTATGTATGTCTACATAGTGTTAATGTGCATCAGTTACGGTGTTTGCCATAAGAACTGTAGGTAGGTTTATGCAGTGTTAATGTACATCAGGTACAGCCAATCATACAGTGTTTGCCATACGAATTGTATGTATGCCTATATATTGTTAACATACATCAGTTACAGCCAGTAATACAGCATTTGCTGTACACATTGTATGTATGCCTATACAGTATTAATATCAGCTATACTTGATAATACAGAGTTTGCCATATGAATTGTATGTATGCCTATAGTGTTAATGTACATTGTTTATGGTTAATAATACAGCATTTGTCATTAGTACTGGATGTATGCCTGTACAGTGTTACTGTGCATCAGTTACAGACACTAATACAGCATTTGCCATATGAATTGTAGCTATGTCCATACAACGTTAATGTATGATATCAGTTACAGACAATAATACAGCATTTCCCATACAAATTGTATATATTCTTATACAGTGTTAATGTACATCAGTTACAGCCAGTCATACAATATTTGCCATGTGAATTGTATGAGTGCCTATACAGTGTTAATGTACATCAGTTACAGCCAGTAAGACAGCATCTACCTAACTTACCCAGTGGTGCTGAGGGTTGAGGTGCTGGACACCACACCTCGCGCCATGCCAGTGACCAAGTTCAGCGATGGACTTGGGTCATCAGTGGTTGTCTCACTGTGAGATGACTGAGCATCCAAGAGACTGCTCTTCTCTCCCGGGGCGGGTTGCCCCAGTTTGCCCTCCCTTTGACTGCCACCAAGTGGAGGTCTGGGGGCAGTGTAGGCAGTATGGACAACACACTATGGGAGAGTCTGTGACCTGGGAAAGCCATGTGTGCCTACAGCCACACGGTCATGCCAGCCACAGAATGGAATAGGCAGAAAAGTGGAAACAGGAGGTTTGGGGCTCGGTGAAACCCTGTCCATGGACCCGCACTGCCACCCATGGTGGTTCTCACTGGATGGTACATTTTGTGCGGAGGACGACCCTCTCCTCCTCTGCCTGCCATGGGGGAAATCTGATGGGGTAACTGTCTACTCAGGCAGGCGCTGGTCCATGGAGGCAGGAACAGGGATAAGAACGTGCCCCAGATCCCTCGCGAGAGAAACAGCAATATAAAGAAAAATACGGCGTTTGCCATATAAATTGTATGCATACCTATACAGTGTTAATGTACTACATCAGTTACAGTCAATAATACAGTGTTTGCCGTACAATTTTTATATATGTCTACACAGTGTTAACGTATGACATCAGTTACAGCCAATAATACAATCTTTGCTGTACGCATTGTATGTATGTATGTATGTATGTCTGTCTGTAGTTACTGTACATGAGTTACAGACAACAAGGAAGTGTTTGCCATATGAATTGTATGTGTGTCTACAGAGTGTGAATGTATACTAGTTACAGCCACCCATACAGCACTTGCCATATAAACTGTATGTATGTTTATACAGTGTTAACGTATATCAATTACAGCCAATAATACAGCACTTGCCATACAAATTGTAGATATGCCTATACAGTTTTAATGTATATTAGTTGCAGCCAATAATACAGCATTTGCTATACAGATTGTATATATGCCTATATAGTGTTCATCTTAAGTTACAGTCAATAATGCAGTGTTTGCAATGCCTATATAGTGTCAGTATATGACATTTGCTGCAGCCAGCAATACAGAATTTTTCATACAAATCGTATGTTGCCTATACAGTGTTGATGTACAACATCAGTTACAGCCAATAATACCGTGTTTGCTGTACAAATTCTATATTTGCCACTACAGTGTTAATGTACATCAATTGCAGCCAGTAATACAGCATTTGCCACACAAATTGTTATGTGGCAATACAGTGCTACTTTATTGTATTTAACTGACCAGATGTACTGTTGGAAAACAAAAAAATATTAACAAAATTCAAAATTGTACCCCACAAAAAAATATCAATTTCTTTAGGTGAGATACCATCTGTCTGGAAGTGAGCAAGAGTTGTTCCTCTTCATGAGGGGGGCACAAATAACTAAAACCAAAATATAGACCCATCTCCATCTTCCCTGCTCTCTCCAGGGTTGTTGAGAAGTGTGTCCATTCACAGCCAAGACCGCAGATTCTGTCACCACTGGGGGACTCAACCTCTACTACCAGTGGCCTCACCGTGAGGGTATGGCATGGGGCTACAGAAGCCATGCCCCAAAAGTTGTCTTCTTCAGATAGGGCCACAGGATAAGTCAGAACTTCCTTCGGCTTACTGCAAAGCAGTACATAAGTCATAACTTTCTTTGGCCCTCTGCGGAGCAGTACATCAGTCATAAATTTATTCCACCTGCTGCAAAGCAGTGCATCAGTCATAATTTCATTGGCCCTCTGTGAAGCAGTACACTAGTCAGAACTTTCATTGGCCCTCTGCGAAGCAGTACATCAGTCAGAACTCTCTTTGGCCCTCTGCAAAGCAGTACATCAGTCAGAACTTTCTTTGGCCCTCTGCAAAGCAGTACATCAGTCAGAACTTTCTTTGGCCCTCTATGAAGTAATGCATCAGTCCGAACTTTCTTTGGCCCTCTGCGAAGCAGTACATCAGTCAGAAATTTCTTTGGCCCTCTATGAAGTAGTGCATCAGTCAGAACTTTCTTTGGCTTTCTGCAAAGTAGTACATCAGTCAGAACTTTCTTTGGCCCTTTTCAAAGCAATGCATCAGTCAGAACTTTCTTTGGCCCTCTGAGAAGCAATACATCAGTCAGAACTTTCTTTGGCCCTCTGCAAAGCAATGCATCAGTTAGAAATGTCTTTGGCCCTCTATGAAGTAGTGCATCGGTCAGAACTTTCTTTGGCTTTCTGCAAAGTAGTACATCAGTCAGAACTTTCTTTGGCCCTTTTCAAAGCAATGCATCAGTCAGAACTTTCTTTGGCCCTCTACGAAGCAATACATCAGTCAGAACTTTCTTTGGCCCTCTGCAAAGCAATGCATCAGTCAGAACTTTTCTTGGCCCTCTGCAAAGCAATGCATCAGTCAGAACTTTTCTTGGCCCTCTGTGAAGCAGTGCATCAGTCGGAACTTTCCTTGACCCTCTGCAAAGCAATACATCAGTCTAAACATTCTTAGGCTCACTGTGAAGCAATGCATCAGTCATAACTTTGTTCCACCTGCTGCAAAGCAGTGCATCAGTCATAACTTTCTTTGACGCACCATGAAGCAGTACAACAGTTACATCTTTCTTCCACCCTCCACGAAGCAGTGCATCAGTCTAAGCATTTTTTAGCCCACTGCAAAGCAGTACATTGGTCATTACTTTATTCATCTTCCACGAAGCAGTACAGCAGTCATATCTTTCTTGAGCCCATCACACAGTACATCAGTTGTAATTTTCTTTGTCCCTCTGCAAAGCAATACATCAGTCATAACTTTCTTCAGCCGCTGCGAAGTAGTACATCAGTCCTAACTTTTCTCAGCCCTCCGCAAAGCAGTACATCAGTTGTAATTTTGCTCGGCCCTCCTCAAAGCAGTACATCAGTCATAACTTTCTTTGGCCCTCCACGAAGCAGTCATAACTTTCTTTAACCTGCCATGAAGCAGTAATCAGTCATAACTTTCTTTGACCCTCCATGAAGCAGTAAATTAGTCAGAACTTTCCTCAGCTCACCACAAAGCAGAACATCAGTGTGACGGTGTAGCGAACTGGTCAGCTTCTGGGAAACACTCTCAAAGAGAACATTCCAGACACCAGTTTAAAGTAAATGACATCTGCTTTACTTTCATTAACAGGAAAAAGAAACAAACAGCTTGCATTCAGCTTAACAGAAACTTCTTGAAGTTCAGTCCCTTGCTGTGTCCACTTGCATCTCCCTGAAACAGAAACCTCCTTCTGCTTATTCATTCTTCTTCCTTTATTGGGCTCAGGTGTTACCTGTTAACACCTCCTCCCCCATAGATACCTAACAGGTTGCACACCCAGTGCAGTGATGCCTTAAAGGGCCACATTTTAAAACAAAAGAAATTTGGTACAAATCCACCAAAGCCCCTATCAAAACCTGCATTGCCTGTGTTGCAGGATTGTGAAGCAGTTTACGGGAGAAAGGACTGTGACAGACATACACTCCATCACATACCCTCCCTCTCAGAGTTGTGCCAATGGTATGCTCTGTATGGGCCACCAGAGAACCACCCTTCCGAGAGAAAAAATCTGCATTACCATGCTGGGTGCCTGCTTGGAGAAGCACATCAAATGAGAAAGGCTGCAGTGGCAACTACTGTAAAACTGATTATTTTTATGCAAAGTAATTTTAGCACAAACCCAAATGCAACTGTAATTGCGTAAATTTAATTTAGCGCTAAGGCATTAGCGCCACATTCACTATAATGGGAAAAAGTACTAATATCGCTAATTAGCACAAATTTATTTTAGCACAAATTATTCCTTCAGTGAAAATAGCAAAAATGATTTACAGTACCATCTGGTGTCGGGGACACTTGTATCCCATATAGAATACAACCACTTGGGGGGCGTCGTCAGTGACGAGGGTAACCTCCCATCCCAACAGGCAGTAGTGTAGGTCAACCACTGCTCACTTTACTGCCAGACACTCTGTTTCCAGCATGGTATAGCACTGCTTCTGAGGAAAATGTTTTCAAGAGAGCTATAGGATGGGGAGAATCTCATCTTCAAAGTCTTGTGATAACACTGCATTAGCCCCATCTCACAGGTGTCTGTGTACAAAGTGAAAAGATGGTCGAAATCTATACTCTGTATGATTGGTCCCTCACGCAGCACATTTCTGAGGGCCTGAAATGCTGTCTGACACTCAGGTGACCAATGGACCTTATTCAGGGCAGTTTTCATGGTCAGGTCAGTCAGTAATGTAGCAAGTGCTGAGAATTCTGGAATGAACCAGCAGTAATACCCTGCAAGTCCAAGAAAGGACCTAACCTGCTTCTTAGTAGTCAGGCTGGGGCAGTTAGCTAGGACCTTTACTTTGTCGATAACTGGGCCATTCCCAACCATATATCCTAAATATTTGGTCTCCTGCCACCCTGGGGCACATTTCACGGCATTGGCTGTGAGACCTGCCTCCCTGAGTGACTGGAATACTATAGCCATATCCTGCAGGTGGCTGTCCCAAACAGGGCTAAATATGGCAACATCATCCAGGTACACTGCTGGATACAGTGCATGGGGATAGAGTATGTGGTCCATCATTCTCTGGGATGTGACCGGAGCTCCATGCAATCCAAAGGAAAGCATGTTAAATTGATACAGGCCAAATGGGGTGGCAAAGGCCATTTTCTCATGGGACTTGTGAGTTAGCGGAATTTGCCAATACCCCTTGACCAGGTCCAGGGTGCTAATGTGATGAGCCTTCCCCGTCATTCCGAAAGCTTATCTACCCTTAACATAGGATATACGTCGAACTGGGATGCAGCATTAACTTTCCGGAATTCCATACAAAGCCAGGTGGTCCCATCTGGTTTTGGGGCTTGCACTATATGGTTAGACCATTCACTGTGGGATTCCTCAGGGATTTTCAACTGCAATATAGACAGGGTTTCCTCCTGTAATGCCTCTTGGATTCTTTCCTGTAGCCTGTATAGTTGTTGGCAGATCCAGAAACCTGGGTCTGTCTTTATGTGGTGCGCGATCTTATGGATTCCTCTTTGTTTCGGGGAGAGTATATCCCAAAAATTCTTTACCAGCCTCTAGGCTTCCTGCTCTTGGTTCTGGTTCAGCCAGTTGTCCACTGGGATGGCGCTCAGTTCCTTTACAAGTTTAGGTCCTATGTTCAGGTTTCCATCATCAGTGTCCTCATCCACCACCGAACTTAAGGCCCCTTTAAAATATTCTGGGTCAGTGAGCAATACCTCCCTGTCTTTCCAGGATTTCAACAAATTAACATATTAAATTTGTTTTTTTCTATCTGATTGTAAGACTTTGTAATCAACCGGCCTCCCCTTTCTGAGGACCTCATATGGTCCCTGCCATTCATCTAGGAGTTTAATGTCAGAGCTAGGCAAAAGAAGGAGTACTCTGTTGCCGGACTTCTGCCGTAAGCTGGCCCCTTGGTTATAGTGTCCTGCCTGGGTTTGCTGTGATTTTATTAAATTTTCTTTGGCAAATCTGCGAACCATGTCCAGTCTTTCTCACATTTGTAATACATGTTGGAGCACATTAGGTTGATTATGTGAATGTTCTTCCCGCAATTCTTTTATGAAATCCCACATCCCTAAAGGTTGTCACCCATGCAACAGTTCAAAGGGTGTGAACCCCATGGATGACAGTGGCACCTCCCAAATGGCAAACATCACACAGGGTAACAATCCACCCCAGTTTTTTTTACCTCAGTTGACATAAATTTAGACAGTTTTAACAATTTATTAAAGCGTTCCACTAAACCATCAATCTGTGGGTGATGTACTGATGTCCTGATGGACTTAACCTTCATTAAAGCATACACCTCCCTCATAAATTTCAACATAAAGTTGATGCCTTGCTCAGTTAGGATCTTCTTCAGCAGCTCAACTCAGGAAAACACTTTTACCAATTCATTTTCCACTGTCTGGGCTGTAGGGGAAA
The DNA here is from genome assembly GCA_016271365.2 of Neoceratodus forsteri. NCBI lineage: Eukaryota > Metazoa > Chordata > Ceratodontiformes > Ceratodontidae > Neoceratodus > Neoceratodus forsteri. Next base: position 49,402,355 of record JADMNL010000023.1, read on the forward strand.
GTAGGGGACTAGCCATGGTGTAATGGGAAACATAATCCAATATATACTGATACTCAGATGGACTTTTTATCAAGGGTCCCATCATATCAACCCCAGTTCTTTCAAACAGGGTGTCTATTATGAGCACAGGGATCAAAGGGGCCCTTTTTATACTTCTGGGGGCCACCAACTGACACTCAAGGTAGGAAGTACAGAAGCCTGCTACTTCCTTTCACATATCTGGCCAGAAGAACCAGGCAAGTACACATGCCTCGGTTTTCTCCCTGCCCAAATTACCCACAATAGTTATGGTTTGGGCCAGCCTCAGTACCTTCCTTCTTGAAGACCTGGGAACCACTAACTGGTAATGTAAAGTCCCAATTTGTTTCTCTGGTTCTACCCAGAACAAAATATCATATTTTAATTCAAACCTTGGAAAACATTGTGCTTTTTGTTTATCTACCACTTTACCATTTACCACAGCTAAGGTCTGGCAGGCATTACTGAGAACCTTGTCAGTCCTTTGTTCAGAAATTATATTGGCTGGGTTTTGAAAAGGTCTGGTCTGAGCTCTGGAAGGATCTCATGACCTCCTGTAGATATGGATGCTGTGCCCTCATCTGAATCACCTTGAACCTTCCTTGAACCCAGGTCCTTGCTGTCCCCAACCCCTACAACCTCAGATTGAGGGGCTCCTTTCTTTTTCTTCCTCCGTTTCTGACCCCAGGACTTCTTAGGCTTCCCTTCTGGGCCAGATAGTTCAGAGTCAGTAAAGGGAAATACATGTGCTAGTCCCTCTATCTGTTTGGCCTCCTGTGGGCATGAACTTTAGTTTTGCTCAGCAGGAGGGTATGAAACCTTCTCTTAGCCTAAGACTGCTGACTAGGGTAAGGTTTCAGACATTCCCACCTTTATTTGTTTGCTAGCCAAAGAGGTGCTCCTGGGACTAGCACCCCCTGCTTTATCTCCCCAAGACTAATAAGAGATCTTGGTGGTCTGCCGTTGCATTTCAATGCAATTGCAACCATTAAACTGTTTTGTTTGTTTTCTCTCTGTACGTATCATGTGACTTTATACAATGATCTGTATAGATATTTTCAAAACTGTATGTAATTGTTCTATCTTTTTAGTGTTTTGAGCCTGACTCCACTGCATTTCCTCTGGAATTGCTTACTGTACTTGTAATGTTTTTGGGACTATGTATTTGGTGTGGAACCTTTGTAAATGAGCACTTATACTCAAAGGTTCAAAATTACTCCTGTATTATATACAGCACTCTCCTTTTGCACAGATTATTGATCCAGTAATGTGGTGTCCTGGGAGCCCAGGACTAAAGACTGATTGCTGCAACCAATGTACTACTTTGGACTAATTGTAATTTGCAATGTATATTAGCATGTAATCTGTGCAACCCTATGTAACCAATGTGTTGTCTGTTTTGTCTCATGTATCTGTATGACTTGGAACCTCTGTAAACGAGTCTTAGACTCAAAGGTATTAATCCCAATCTGAAATAAATAAAGGTGATCTCCAATGTTTTCAAAAATAAACAGTTGCCTACTTTTTACCATGCTGGGCCTTAGGGTATTTAAGGGTATCCCCATGCACATAGACAATATTTATGAGTCTCTCCACTGACCCAGAATGGGTCCTACCAGATTCTTTAATCAATGTCTACCCGCAACCCAAATCGGCCAGAGCTGTAACTGTTTTGTTCCTTACTTGCACTGATATTGTATACGGGTTTGTGGACGTGTGTGTTTGTGGTAGCTATACATTCCACAAAATCACAGTCCCTGCAGTCACAAAACTTACTGATGTGTCCCACTTTACCACAATGAAAACATACAATATTACTATCAGGTCTATGACCCCAATTGGGTCACTGGGGAGCAGGGTCTTGGGACTTACACCAGTCCTAGGAGTTATGCTTCTTTGAAGAGAAGGGGTAAGCAATATTTCAACACTTGATCACTTACCCATACTAGAATGTTTGTACCCATCCCCCAAAAGTCCTGTCTCCCATCTTCTGTGGGTATCTTCTCCTGCTCGAGGTTTCATTGTGGGTTCCACTCTTCTTAGTGACCTCTGATCTTTCTGCTTCCAGGTAATGTTCTGTAATTTTCATAGCTACATCCAGAATGGTCTGTTCATGTCAGCTTACCTAATCATGGACAAGTTTGTTAAAATGTTCTGGTACTGCTCAAGTACAATCAAACCCATACTCTCCTCCTTAGTATGAATCACTGAGTAGCCAAGTCTTGTAATTTTTGTGCCAGCACTCTAGGTCATTTTCCAGCCTTGAAATGCAGGGTGCAATAGTTCCATCAGTAACTTCTGTTACTCTGACCTGGTCTAAGAAAGCCCCCTTTGCCTGATCATAGTCTCTGGCGGCAGCATCAGTTAGACCTCTGCATGCAGTTTGGGCATCTCCAGTGAGGTACAGTGCAAAGTGAGTAGCCCAACCTTCTGGTGGCCAGGCAGTGGTGCAAGCAACTCTCATAAAGGTCATAAGGTAGGCCTCAGGGTCATCCTCAGGACCCATTTTTGTCAGCATGGGGTGGGGTCCTACAGTGACTGGATTCCCTTTGACCTGGAGCTGGGCACAGTTTCTTTCTATGTTTGCAGCACCTGCTTCATAAACTCCTGCTGTTGTTGGTCTGTCTCTGCGCTTGCAGTTCTGCTTGCTGGGCCAGCCAGTCTCTCTGCATCTGAACCTGGTGTGACTGCTGTTCTATCAGCCATTTCAGCATTTTGTCTGAGTCCATCTTACCCCTATTTAGAAAAGGGGGAGTTTGATCCACTGCTAAAACCAACCATGTGTAAAAGGGTAGCGAACCCGGCGGCTTCTGGGGAACACTCTTAAAGAGAACATTCCAGACACCAGTTTAAATTAAATGAAATCTGCATTACATTCATTAACAGGAAAAAGAAACAAAAAAGGCTTAACAGGAACTTCTTATGGTTCAGTCTCTTGCTGTCTCCACTTGCATCTCATTGAAATAGAAACCTCCTTCTGGTTGTTCATCCTTCTCCCTTTATTGGGCTCAGGTGTTGCTTATTAATACTCTCCCCGAGAGAGAGCCAATAGGGTGAGCATCCAGTGCAGTGAAGCCTTAAAGGGACAACTTTAAAACAAATGTGGTTTGTACAAATCCCACCACAGTCCCTGTCACAATCTGTGTTGTTTGTGTTGCAGGGTCATGATGTAGTTTACAGGGGAAAGGAGCATGACAGACATTCACGCCATCGCAATCATTCATAACTTTCTTCATCCCGGGCCCTGCGCCAAGCATGAGATGAGTCTGAACTTTCTCCACACAGAGCCCTGCAGGACCTGCACAAAGCAGGAGATGGGTCAAAGCTTTCTTCATGAAGCTAGAGATAAGTCACAACTTTTTCACACAGGTCCCCAGACCTGTAGCTTGAAGCAGCAGGCCTGTTGGGCACAGTCCCAGAACCAAAGCTTGGCCTTGGGTCCCAAGGCTAGGGGATGGGAAACATAAGAACATAGGATCTAGGGACAGGAGGAGGCATATACCCATCTGGCCTGTCTGCTGATGTCTCAAAGGTGAAATCCACAAACCCCTCCCTCCTTTAGATATTTTTCCAACCTATACTTAAAAATGTTGTAAGTTATTGCTTGTCACCACAGATTATGGCAGCCCATTCCTGAAGAGGTGGGCATGGGAGGAGTTGGGCATTGCAGTTTAAAATGTCTAACACAGCATCTCCCTCCTTTTGTGGCTTTGTGACCCTAACAATGCAGTAACACAGTTTTTTTTTGCAATGAATTTCCTAAATTTTTTAGAAATTATAGTCATACAGGGCCCAACGAGGTAAGTCCTAATTTACTTCTCACAGAGCCTGCAGAGCATCTGCCAAGTTCATTACTTGCTTTGTGCAGAGAGAAGCAGCACAAGAGTCCCAAACTGCTTTACACAGGACGTGAGTTCCAACTTACTTCATGCAGGCAGTCCCTTGCAAAGCAGGATATGAGTCATAAGTATCTTAATATTCTGTTTGTGCATGACTTTAATTGTACAAATTGCATGTGATTTTTTTTTCATTGTGTTCTCAACTACTTTTCATGTTTGGGGCCTTTAAACACTTTGTTTGTGAAAGTAGAAATATTTTCTCAACCAGTTTTAAAATTCCCATGAAAATGCATGAAACAAAACAAGCATTTGTCAATGCCGAATGTTGTCTCGCTGGCATTGGCATTGGTAGTGCCGGATGTTAGAGACACATAATAGGAATGGCAGTGAAGTATTGAAGTGATGCCAACCCCACCCCCACCCTGTAGTGACCGACAGGCATTGGGGTGTGCCTTTGGGTCGTCCGCTATAACGCTCATGCCATTGTACCTCAGCCTACCCTGTAGACACTGACAAGTGTCGTGGTGTGCTTTGGGGTCTTTGGGCATTATACTTACACCATTCCATAAGGAAATACACTGAGGTGGGTGCAGTATAGGAGAATGGGGTGAACTCTGTGGCCAAACAGTGCAAGGCACACCACAATGCCTGTCACTGGCTGCAGGGTGGGGGTGGAATGGAGTGAGCATCACAGCCGATGATCCCAAGTCACACCCCTGACGCCTGTCAGTCTCTACAGGGTAGGGTGTTACAGTTGGAAACCCTAACACCGTAGGCGTGTGTTGGTATTTTTACTCCAAATTTTCAACATGGGCTGTTTGTGAGCCCACCTCATGAAAAGTGGCACAATCAGTTTGTTAGCTGAAAAGTGGTTTTGCACATTGGCTATGCCATTTGGCAACACAGGGATGAAAACACATTTTGGACAGGATGTGGAAAATGACATCTGTATTGTTCATGAAGAGGTGTGAAAAAATGGCAACTTTGAAAATCTGGAGTGAAAATATGAAAAATTTGTGAAGTCATGAGCATGCATAGAAACTGCACAACACATGTCTGTAACCCAATTCTTTTGGGAGTTTTTTTGCCACATTTTCAACATAGGCATTTTGGGACCTCCCCTCATGAACAGTGGTGCTGTGATTTTGTTAATCAGTCCCAAAAGTTGATTTCCCACAGCGACCACACCATTGTGCGCCACAGGTGCGGAAACACATTTTGGGCAGGTGTGAAAAATGACAGCTGTACTGTTGATAAGGAGGTGTGAAAAAATGCCAGTGTTGAAAATCTGGCATGAAAATATTGCAAATTTGTGAAGTTACAAGGGTGCGTGAAAACTGCACAATGCATACTTATAACATAGATCCAGAAACAAATGATTTGATACCTTTTATTGGACCAACATGGATGTTACAGAAAAGAACAAAACATCCATGTTGGTCCAATAAAAGGTATCAAATCATTTGTTTCTGGATCTGTTTTCTAAAAGGACCAATACGGCACCTACAACATTTTTTTGCACTTATAACATAGTCATTTTATGGACTTTCGGCACCAAATTTTCAACATAGGCATTTTAGGACCTCTGCTCATGAACAGTGTCACCGTCATTTTCTCAAACTGTCCCGAAAACTGATTTCGCACAGCGACCATGCTATTCTTCGCCAGGTGTATGAAAACACATTTTGGCCAGGATATGTAAAATGACTGCAGTTCATAAGGAGGTGTGGAAAAATGCCAATTTTGAAAATCTGGATTGAAAATATTACAAATTCACAAAGTTACTAGCGTGCATGAAAACAGCGCAATGCACACTCATAAAACAGCCATTTTTTGATTTTGTCCACCAAATTTGCAACATAGGCTTTTTGAGAGACCCCCTCATGAATAGTGGCATTGTCATTTCGTTACTCAGTCCCGAAAGTTGATTCCGCGCAGTGACTGTGAAATCACCTTTTGGGACCGAATAATGCCATGACAGTGACTGAATTCATGAGGAGGGGTCTCAATAACCCGATGTTGAAATTTGGTGCAAAAATTCCAAAAAATGGCCAAGATATGCACCAAAGTTGAAAAAACCCTATTTATGCCACTATACAGCTTACTGGCATTTCTTCAGTTCACGGACAGCTTTGAAGAGTGCAGATGTGTTCCCGGTCCACCAAAGATCATCGCACCAGACTCTGAGGTAGTATGGGTGAGGGGGTGTGGGGAGGCAGGGCGCAGAGGGTGGGCACAGGTTGTGGGAGGGGCAGGAGACCCAGAGAGACTGTTTTCTTCTGTCACAGGGTAAAAAAAAAACATTCTAGGATGGTTTTTCTTTTCAGGGGATTTGGCATGCTGGGGTGGGCTCCCAGCATGCCACCTAAGTGTTTTTGGGGGATGCTGTAGCCGATGGGGACTGGGCACCCCGTCGGCACACTACGAAAGTGGAGCGGGAAGAGCCGAGGAGGATTGGGCACCCCTTCTGTACATAACAAATGGGACATGATGCCGGCGGGGAGGGCTCCATCAGCACACATTGGGTCAGGGTATGCCAACAGGGGGATTGGGCACCCCTGAAGTCGGCATTATGGCAGGAAGTGTGCCGCCATGTTTTACTTTTTCGCCAGGGCAAGCACGTTGGGAGGTGCCACTGCATATGACGAGCTTTGCTCGCATTGCAGCTGACCTTTCCTTAGATGTGCTCCCCACATTATGTATTCATGGTGTGGCACTGGCATGCAGGCTTATTGTGGAATGAGGGACGCACCTACTGATGCGTGCCCTGCATTCGCCCAACAGTGACCACACCTCCAAATCTGCTACTACTGCAATATGTTGGCTGCGCATGTGTGAGCCAACATAAAAATGTGTTTCTCTATTTTTGGTTGTGTTCTCAACTACTTATGTCAGGGAATTTTTTGGGGGTCATGTCTTATGAAGCATGTGCATTATTTGTTGTGCACATGCTGTTTGTTAAAGTCCATCTTGATGATTTTTTAGATGATTACTAATATTTTTGTTTGTAACTAAAATACAGGGTGTAATTTTTTTTGTTTTAGATTCAGCAACGCTAGCCGGCCTGATGGCACTGAGAGTTGAGGCGCTGGACACCACACCTCATGCCACACCGGCGACCCAGGTTCGGGAATGAGCCTGGGCTGCTGGGAGTCGGCAGGGGAAGGAGAGGGTAGAGCATCTGGAGGACTGCTCTCCTCTCCTGGGAGGGAGGGGGAGGGGGAGACCTGTCCCATGCAGATAGTGGCACCCGGTGCTGACCGGATGTACTGCAGATGTCGGGACTACTCAGGGGAAGACATCGGGTGGCTGCCTTCCGGATGTGGGTGGGAGCATCCATGTCATGGGCTGGGTGGCATTGCATGACCCACGTCTGGGGGGGGGGACTAATCAAAAAATACTCCGGTGTGCTGAGGAGGCGACGAGGGCCTCAGGGATCTCCCTCACATCCCCAACACCAGACAAGCCATGTCGATGATCCACGACTGACTTCCAGAGAGGGATGGACCCTCTAATCCCAGAAAGACACTGCCAAGGTAGGAGTGGCAGGCCCTGCCCCGGGGGTAATCCATGGCACTGGGAAGTCTCTCAATAGAAGGGAGAGTCGAAGTGGTGTGTCATGGTGAGGAGTAGCAGGGGTCAGAGCTGAGTGGGTACCAACAAGAGATGCCTCGGTGTGCAGGAGCAGAAACAGAGTTGTGTCCTTAGATTGTCTTCTGAAAAACTGTGAAAAAACCTAAGTCGAAGTATCTAGTAGGGTTGAAAAACACAATAGGGGGTATTCTCTAAGGTGCGGAGTGGCTACACATTGCGTATCTGGGGTCTATAGACATTCCAAGGCCACTGAGCCCCCTGCACCTGATTCTCCAAAGAGGTGTGGAGCTGATATGCACCGGATCCCCTAGGCCACCAGTGATCTCCACACAGAGGCAGTGCAGGGGGTGTGCCTGCACTCTGTGCTGTTCTTGAAAGCACAGAGTGCTGGGTGAGGGGGAGCACAGGCTATGCCAACATGGCCCAAATGTAGCCGATATGCGCCCCCCTGGATGCTGCCTGGATGTAGGGGCACGGAGAACACCCCCAACACACTGCCCCAGCCCTCAGGTACCACACAGAGGGCTGGGGTGGCCGACCGGGCACCCGCCCACCCTGATGCTGTGGCTGGTCCACAGCCACCTGATTAACATGGCGCCCCATGGGTGCAAGGGATCCAGTGGCGGGTGGAGTCCGGGCATCCCACTGGATGATAGCCCATGTCCACGGAAGAGCCCCCATGCACCTACGTGCTGGGGGGGGTTGGGCTATAGAAGGGGTCTGTGCGGTGGCCGATGGTTGTGAATATGGCCACCGTGCAGCATTCTGAGGGTACGGGACTACTGCCCCTTAGAGAATCCCAATGTGGACAAAGTAAGGACAAGCTCTCTTGAGTTAGTATGTAGCTTCTGATTCGTGGAGGACTTGAATGGCCCTGGGTGTCCAGTTTTGTGCAGAGACTGAAGAGCCCTATGTAAAGTAAGGGTAAAACCATCTTCCACCCCCTGAGAAAGATGGTTTTACCTGTCGAAGCGACGGGGCTATTGTTTGTTTGGAGCTACCCTAATAAATTCTTGGTGTTTTTGGAGTTCTGTGAAGGGCTGCTTTCTTTATGTGTTTCTGCAGTCATTTGCCTGTTTGAGCAGCAGCTTCATTCATTACATTAGTGCATCCGTTCTGTGTCTTTCTAAAGTACGAGAAGGCAGTTGGGAGGGCTAGTGGGATTCTGGGGTGCATAAGGAGGGTATCACCAGCAGAAAGAGGGAAGTGATGTTGCCTCTGTACAGATTGCTAGTGAGACCCCACCAAAAGCACTGTGTCCAGTTCTGGAGACCACATCTCTGGAAGGGCAGAGACAGAATAGAGGCTGTCCAGAGGATAGCAACTAAAATGGTACAGGGTCTGCAAAAGTCCTACAAGGAGAGACAAAATGACCTCAGTATGTACACCCTGGAAGAGAAAAGAGAGAGGGGGATATGGTAGACACCATTTAATACTTCACAGGTGTAAATTAGGTACAGCAGAGAAGTATTTATCCAACAAAAAGATGCTCAAAAACAAGGGGACATGCAATGAAGCTGGAGGGGGCTAGATTCAGGAGAGATGTAAGGAAGTACTTCTTCACTGAAAGAGTGGTGGATACATGGAACAGCCTACCAGTGGGGATACTAGGTTAATATAGTGATGGGGACAATGTTGCAAGCAAAACCATGAAGGAAAAACAGCATGCGACAAACCAGCTATAGGGGGACAAATAGTGCTGGGAAAATACAGCGAAGATAGCAGTAGCAGTACTCCTGTAGCTGTTGGCTGGGACGCAGTGATCTAGAAGATAAAAGCTATGCTGGGTGGCAGTCTGCTAAGCAGCTGCCATGGCTCAGAGGGCATAACCGAGGGCAGTGGAGCATCTGTGGACCAGGGTTTGATTCCTAGTCCCAGAATGCTTACGTTATTTTTTGGTGTTAAGTTTTGTCTCCCCCGACTTACCCTCTGTAATTCTACCCCCCCAGGTTTCTCCCCATCCCTGAGTTGCCTTCCCCCCTGGAGGAAGATATCGTAATATGGGCAGGGGTTCAGGGGGTGCAGCCCTCCCATAAGGGAGGGTGCAGGGGGGGCAGTGCACCCCGCAGTCAGTTTGTTTGTTTTCTTTATTGTCGCGGTGGTAGCACTCGCTTTTTTACTGAGCACTACTTTGTTTTAGCTGTTATTGCTGTGCGGTATTTGACTACACTCTTTTTGTATTCACGGGTTTAACCCCGTGGCTCCAGCGGAGGGGAAGGGTGCAAAAACAGCTGTGGGGTTCAAGCATGCATGGGACAGGCATAAGGGAATCTTAGTGGAAAGGAAGGGAGAGAGAGAGAGAGCTGGAGATCAAGTAGTATCTGTGGTGATGCAGTACGTAGGGAAAATGGTCAGACTACATGGGCCAAGTAGTCCTTATCTGCCATCAGATTCTGTGTTTCTGTTTCCATCTTCTTACAGGGCCTGTATTCACAACTGTATATTCTAGGGCCTGTATTTATAACTGTCTTCTTGCAGGGCCTGTATTCATAACATTCTTCTTGCAGAGTCTGTATTTATAACTTTTTTCTTCCAGGGCCAGGGCCTGTATTTATAACATACAGCCTCACGTCCATAGTTGGGAAGCTAATGGAGACTATCCTGAAAGAGAGGATGGTGGCATTCTTGGAAGAGAACTATCTTCAGGACAACCAGCAGCATGGGTTTGCCCTGGGAGGTCCTGTCAAACAATCCTGGTGGACTTTTTTGACCGGGTGACTAAGGCACTGGATGGCAGTCACGCAGTTGATGTCCTGTATCTGGACTTTAGCAAGGCCTTTGACTCAGTACCACATGGGAGATTGACTAGCAAGCTAAAGTACCTGGAGGCAGGGGAGAAGCTGATCAGTTGGATAGGGAACTGGCTGAGGAACAGACGGCAGAGGGTGGTGATGGTGGGGAACCTTTGACACCACGAGCAGTCATGAGTGGGGTCCCACAAGGCTCGGTTCTGGGGACAATGCTCTTTAACGTCTTCATAGCTGATGTAGCTGAAGGGGTTAAGAGCAAGATGAACCTGTTCACTGACGACACCAAAATAGGTGCGGTGGTGGATAGTATGGAAGGAGGTTGGGTACTCCAGGAAGATTTGGAAAGGCTTGAGTACTGATCAAACACATGGCAGCTGGGTTTCAATGCTAGGAAGTGCAAGGTCATGCACTTAGGAGCCAGAAACCCAGACCACACTTACCATTTGGGTGGGGAATGGTTATCCGTCTCTGTGGAGGAAAAGGATCTGGGGTGGTGGTCACAGGAAATATGAATCACTCAGCACAGTGTAGAAAAGTAGCTGCCAGGGCCAATAACATTCTGGGGTGCATTGCTAGGATGATCACCTCTAGGAGGGAGGAAGTAATCCTTCCGCTATACAAATCATTAGTGAGGCCTCACTTGGAGTACTGTGTACAATTCTGGCTCCCCTATTTAAAGAAGGACATCAAGCTTTTGGAGGGGTCCAGAGGCAGGTGGTCAAGATGATCACGAGGAGGTGAAAGAAACCCGATGAGGACAGGTTGAGGGAACTCAACATGTACTCCCTGGAGAATAGGAGGGACAGAAGAGATATGACTGCAACCTTTAAGTACTTGAAGGGCATAAATCGAGTTAGCACTGAGGGTATGTTTAGATTGAAGAGGGAGAGGACCACGAGAGGGCATAGTCTGAAACTAGAAGGGGGTTGGTTCAAAAGAAAGATGAGGAGGCACCACTTCATGGAGAGGGTGGTGGCATGGAACACACTGCCAGAAGAAGTGACATTTCTGAAATCAGTGGGGAGTCTTAAAAGAGGGTGGGATAAGGTCCAAGGCAGAATACAAGCATACAAGTCATGGCGGGGGGGAACTGACCAGAGTAGGAAACTCAGTTTGGGGTAACAATGGGGGTAGAGGGGAAGGGGGGGCAGCAGCAGTTGTCTGAACTGTTAGCTGCACAACTGAGCAGACGCAATAGACTGTGGGGCCTGTATCTGCTAACATTTTCATATGTTTGTATGTATAACTGTCTTCATGCAGAGCCAGTACTTATAACTCTATTCTCGCAGGGCTTGTATTCCAGGTGCACTATGCCAAGACGCTTGGGGCTGAGCACAGTGGTGGAGTAAATAAATAAGTTAATTGAACTTTATTTGAGCCTGCTTCTGCTTTCTTGCTAAGAGTGCTAATATTTTTTGGAGTTTGTTGTTCTGGGTCAGCCACCCATAATTAACGTATCACCCTCGTTCCTGTGCGCAAAGGTACTTTTGGAACCTTGTATTCATAACTGTCTTCTTGCAGGGCCTGTATTCATAACTGTCCTCTTTTAGGGCCTGTATGTATAACTTTGTTCTTGCAGGGTCAGTATTTGTAACTTTCCTCTTGCAGGGTCTGTGCTTATAACATTCCTCTAGCAGAGCCTGTATTTATTACTTTCATTTTGCCGAGCCTGTTTTTATAACTTTCTTCACCTAGGACCCTGCTGCCCTGTGCAAAGTAGGAGATCAGAACTGCCCCATAATTGTAGTTTGTCCATGGGTCACAAGGCTAGGAGCCAGGGGAGGAGGAGTAGGAGGATGGGCACTGAGGTTGGAAACCCTGAGGAACACCACACTTGATTTGAACTGTCCTGGTAGGGTGTTGTTCCTTCTTCATGAGAACCTCTAGGGTGATTAGCTAGTCAGCTGGGTCAAGGCCCAAAGATTCTTCATCATCCTGCAGCACAGCCAGGGGGGTCTTCCTAGTATTTTGGTTTGGTCCCTACTTGAGGCTGCCACCCACAAAGGGACTGGCATGTACACGTGCACCAATGAGTGGTGACATGAATACCAGCCAGTTTCCTCCCCTCCCAAATTGTGCCTCCATAGCACCACCAACTGTGGTCACCCAGATAGCAGTACTGTTGCAGAGACAGCAATCTTACAGCCCCAGAGGAGAAGAATGTCATTTGGGACACTCAATCTCCCCTCTCCTCCTCCCCGATGACCTCAGGCTATTCCCAAACCAAGATTACCAACATTGCGAGCAGTAGTGCCAATGGGCCAGTCAGCAGCCTGTTTTTTTGTTATGCAGGGTGCCTTGAGCTTTCAACGAAGATGCAGTACAAAAACACTTATTCACTTTCACTCATCCAGCATCCGCATCACAGAATTCACTTATGACCATTTGTCACCCACCATCTGGATCACAGGGTTCCCTCATGAACTTCAGTCAGGCAACATCTGGATCATATGGAACACTCATGAATTACAGTCAGGCTACATCTGGATCACAGGGTTCCCTCATGAACTTCAGTCAGGCAACATCTGGATCATATGGAACACTCATGAATTACAGTCAGGCTACATCTGGATCACAGGGTTCCCTCATGAACTTCAATCAGGCAACATCTGGATCATATGGAACACTCATGAATTACAGTCAGGCTACATCTGGATCACAGGGTTCCCTCATGAACTTCAGTCAGGCAACATCTGGATCATATGGAACACTCATGAATTACAGTCAGGCTACATCTGGATCACAGGGTTCCCTCATGAACTTTAGTGATGAAAAGTCTTCCAAACAGTCAGGTATGCAGCCAGTATCTATACAGTCAACAGTGACACATGATACAGTCACAACATCTCTTTAACACTCAAAGACATCTTCACCATCATCATCATCAAATTTTTGTTGGAAAGCAAATTGTGAGGTTTTCTCATTTACAATTGCATCCAGGTTCATTAAATAAAGTTACAATATAAAATGACATAAAAATTACATAAAGACATTTAACATATATGGGATAAACAGACAGCAATGTACAGACTAATACACACTGCACATAATAAACATCACCTGCACTATGAAGACATAAATGTGTCCATAACAGTCACATTGCTTATGCAATACTGTAACCCTATAATATAAAATTTCAATCTGGAGATTGGGATTATAGTATGTAATTTGAGTCTTAAATTCCTCCCAGGTCCAAGAAACAATAGAAACATAGAAACATACACTTTGATGGCAGATAAGGACCACTTGGTCCACCCAGTCTGCCCATTTCCGTACCTATTGGATAAACTGCTGATTCTAGTTAACCAACAGCCTACTTCCTGCAACCCCCCCCCCACTATAATTGCCTTATGTCTGTCCCATGCATGTTTAAATTTCCCCATTGTTTTAGACCCCACAACCTCTCCAGGAAGGTGGTTCCATGTCCACCACTCTCTCCAATGAAAAAATTCTCACATTACCCCTGAGATATCCCCCTCTATTTTTAAATTGTGCCCCTTGTTCTTGCACATCTCTTTTTCTGAAAGATGCTACCCTCCTGGACTTTGTTGATTCCCTTGAGGTACTTAAAAGTTTTTTCATGTCCCCCTGTCCCTCCTTTCATCAGGGGTATACATATTAAGCTCTCTCAGTCTCTCTTCATATGGTTTCTGATGTAGACCCTGCACCATTTTAGTTGCCCTCCTCTGGACTGCTTACATCCTGTCTATGTCCTCGCATAGATGAGGTCTCCAAAACTGCACGCAGTACTCCAGATGAGGTCTCACCAACTGTCTGTACAGAGGGATAACCACTTCCCTTTTTCTACTTGTGATGCCCCTCCCTATGCATCCCAGTATCTCCCTGGCTCTCCTTATCAACTTCTCACATTGCTTACCCACCTTTAGGTCATCTGATATGAGTACCCCCAGGTCCCTTTCCATTATTGTTGTTGTTAGTACCTCCCCTACTATTGTGCACTCTTCTGGATTTTTATTTCCCATGTGCATTACCTTGCACTTCTTTGCATTGAATCTAAGTTGCCATATGTCTGACCATTCCTCCAACCTTGCCAGGTCCCTTCTCATCCTTTCTACCCCCCACCTTGTGTATCAACTCTGTGACAGATCTTTGTGTCATCTGCAAAGATGCATACCTTTCTTTCCAGACCCTCTGCAATGTCACCTATAAAGATGTTAAAGAGGACTGGACCCAGTACTGAGCCCTGAGGTACTCCACTAGTAACCCCCCTTTCTTCGGAATGTGTTCCATTCACTATTACCTTCTGTGTCCTGTTGTGCAGCCAGTTTGCTACCCAGGCTACCACCCTGGGACCCACTCCCAGGCTGGCTAACTTGATTATTAATATTTTGTGCAGGACTGTGTCAAATGCCTTGCTAAAGTCTAGGTAGGCCATTTCCTCAGCCCCTCCCTGGTCTATTACTTTGGTCACCCAGTCAAAGAAATCGATTAGATTCATCTGACATGACCTTCCTGCTGTGAATCCATGCTGCTTTAGGTCCTGTTCCCCGCTGGCCTCTAGGTACTCAACAATTCTTTCTTTCAGAAGTGATTCCATCATTTTCCCCAGCACTGAGGTCAAACTAACAGGTCTATAGTTTTCTGCTTCTGCCTTGCTCCCACTTTTGTGAAGGGGAATCACATCTGCCCTTCTCCAGTCCTCAGGTACCACCCCATCCTCCCATGATTTGTTAAAAAGTGTGGTCAGTGGTGTCACTAGGGCCTCCCTTAGTTCTTTTAGGATTCTAGGGTGAATTCCATCAGGCCCCACTGCTTTGTCCACCTTGAGTTTTGGAAGTTCTTTCAGAACTCTTTCTTCTGTAAATGGAATGGCATCAACCCCACTACCCAGAGTGCTTCTATTGTTTGGTATAAGTAACTCATCCTCTTCTTTTGTGAATACTGAGCAAAAGTATTCATTCAGTATCTCTGCCTTTTCACTGTCTCCCTCTGCCGACCTCCCCTCTCCTTTATTAATCTTCATTATCCCTCCTTTAACTTTTCTATGCTCCCTAATGTACCTATAAAAGGTTTTATCCCTCTTCTTATCTGAGTTGGCTTTCTTTTCCTCGGTTTGGGCCTTTGCTTTTGTGACTACCTTCCCCACTTCTTTCTGCTTTAGTTGATACAGTTCCCTGTCGTGCTTCTTCTGTGATTCCTTATACTTTTTGAATGCAGCCTTTTTCTCCTTAACCTTCCCTGACACCTCTTTGGAGAACCATAGTGTTTTTCTATTCCGCTTTGTTTATTTGTTTCACACAAAGGCTTGTTGCCTCCATGATGGCAGTTTTGATTTTTCTCCATTGTTCTTCCACCCCTCCTTTCTGGCCATTTGCTACTGCATTCCTCAGGTATTCGCCCATTATGCCAAAGTCAGCTCTTCTAAAGTCCAATATCCTTGTCTTTGTATGGCTTGTCTCCATGGTTGTGTTTATTGTGAAGCACACTGTGCAATGGTCGCTTGTTCCCAGATGTCTACTGACTTCTAAATTTGTGATCCTCTCTCCATTTGAGAGCACCAGGTCTAATATTGCTCCCTCCCGAGTGGGTTCCACCACTAGCTGTCTAAGGCATGCCCCCTGTTGGGCATCAAGAATGACCCTGCTCTTGGATGTGGCTGCAGTCCATGTTGTCCAGTTAACTTCTGGCATATTCAGGTCCCCCATCAACAGTAACTCCCCTTTTTCAGCCATTTTGAGAATGTCCTCTATCATTTTCTTGTCCATTTCCTCCCCTTGAGAAGGGGGTCTGTATACAACCCCTGTGCAGATTGTGATGCCATTCCCTGTCTCCAAGGTGACCCAGAGTGCCTCTTGTCCTCCCCCTTTACTTTTTAGTTCTGTAACTTTGATCGCTTTCCTTATGTAGAGAGCTACTCCACCTCCTCTTTTACCCTCATTGTCCCTTCTGTAAACTGTGTACCCTGGTATGTTGACATCCCAGTCATGGTTCTCCATGTACCATGTTTCTGTGACTGCCACAATATCCAAGTGTTCCTCTTCCATCAGGACTACTAGCTCAGGAAGCCTGTTTCCCAAACTATGGGCATTGGTACTCATTGCCCTCCATTTAATGTTGGCTTTATCCTTTTTTACCCCATCCCTGCTCTTATTGTCCTTGTCTATTTTTCCATTTACCCCTGTCCTGCCCTCTGTCAAGCTCTGTACCTCAGTGTTTACCCTACTACCTGCCATGCTTTGTGGGGGGAGGCTTGAACTTTCCTGCTTCCTATCAGCACCTCCCCCTTGGCTAGTTTAAAAGCTTGCCAAGGAAGCATTTAAACCTGTCACCTAGGAGATAATGACCAAATCTTAAACGTATTCTTGGGGTGACAAACTTCTGTAACATACTGGACCTATGCCTGTATCTGTTAGAATGTTCTAAGTGTATTGAGTTCATAAGAAATGTAGGAAGTTTACCTAATACAAAATTATAAACAAATAAATACCAGTGGAATTGCCTTCTATAAGCTAAAGAATCCCATTCCACAATGGAATATAAAGAACAGTGGCGTGTATTCCATGGTAATCCTGTAATAAACCTTAAAGAGCTGTGATACAAGGGGTCCAAAACCTCTAATACTGATTTGGCCGTGTTATGATATGCTTAATCCCTGTAATCAATTACTGTACTGACATAAATAAACAATTAACCAAGATTTTTCTAATAGATAAACTAAAATAAGACTTATTTTTGTAAAAACAAAAAAAAAGCCAATAAACATTTCAACTTTGATGAAATATCTATATGAGATTTGAATGTTAATTGGGTATCTAATACCTGTCCTAAGAATCTGTAGGTGTGAGTTCTAACAATTTCAGTATCATTAAGTGAAAATAGTTTTAATTGAGAGGTGTCTAGGTTCTTTTTGAAAAGATCATCCACTGGGTTCTTTTTTTGTGTTTAATAATAACCTTAGATCATATAAGGAGGCTTGAATTTTATTAAAGTCTTGTTGAATATTAGCAACTGCAATATTGGCATCTCTGTGATTTGTATATAGTATAGTATTGCCTGCATATAAATAAATGTTAGTCATTGTGAAGCAGTGTCTAGGGAGTTCATTAATGTATACCAAAACCAAAAGGGACCGTGGACAGAGCCCTGAGCCCCCCTGCTAGATATTTACAAATCAGATTTCATATTACCAGCCTTGATATAATGTTGTCGATATGATAAATACAACTGAACCCATAACAAAGCTGAATAACCCAAACCTGTATTCTTTAATTTGTTAAGCAAAATAATAAGATCAACTGTATCAAATGATTTCAATAAATCCCAAAAAATAGCAGGAGTACTACTGTTACTTAAACTAAATGAAGTGAATGTCATCAGTTACCTTAGATATTACATTTATTGTGTCATGTCCTTTTCTAAATCCAGACTGATATTCTGTTAGGATATTAAACTTAGAAAATTAAAAAGTAAGTTGGCTATGTATACATTTGTCAAAAATCTTTATAATGGGGTCAAAATAGAAATTGGGCGATAACAACTCACGTCAGCTGGTTCTCCTCCCTTAAAAATAGGTATAAAAGACACAATTTTCCAGTCATTTGGCAAATATGATTTATGTGTGGATAAATAATAAAGATATGCAATATGTGGGGCCACAGTGTTTGATGCCAATTTATAAAATATTGGCTCAATATTATCATGACCTCTACTTTTTTTTGTATCCCATTTTCTAAGTTCCTTGCAAACTTTGACCTCACTAATCTTTTGGAATGAAAATAAAGTATTATTAGTATGGGACTTACAGTAAAGTTTGTGTCTAAGGTAACCGTTGGCAAATCAGAATGTTCTTTTTCAAATGATAAGCTAGCTTCAGCAAAAAACTTATTAACTATTGTAACCTGTTCTGCTGAGTCATGTATCACCAATTTGTTATAAATCAGGTAATGTATGACAAAACTTCTTCCCTTACAGGGAATTAATACCAGCCCAGACTTTCCTAGGGTTACTAGAATGTAACTGTTAAACTTTCATCTAATTTACTTACACCCCTGTCTTTAATATTCAATACATCTATATCTTGGGCAAGGTCCCCCTCAGACTGGAAAAGCTGGAAAAGCTGGTAGTCATCCCCATTTTCAAGAAGAGATTTAGAAGTTCAATTATTAATTACTGACCCATCAGTTTGACCTCGGTCATCAGAAAAACTATGGAGTGCTTAGTAAAAATCAAAATCGAAGAAGAGTTGGCTTCATTGGGATGCAATAACATTAATCAACATGGATTCACAGCAGGATGCTCCTGCACTACCAATCTGATCACTTTTATAACCCAGTAGGGGCAAGAGTTGATAACAAAATACCTGTTGCGTCATATTGCTTGACTTCGGAAAAGCTTTCGATAAAGTACCCCATCTTGATTTGATAGACAAACTTAAAGTTCTCAGTTTGAGCTCAACACAGGTAAGATGGATACAAAATTGGCTAGCTAACAGAACCCAAAAGGTCAGAATTGGTGGTCAACTTTCCACAACCGGGGTAGTGACCAGTGGGGTTCCTCAGGGGTCTGTTCTGGGCCCAACACTGTTTAATTTACTTATACATGACATGAACCACAAAATCACTAATCAAATAGTGGACTTGCTGATGACACAAAGATAAGTGGGGAGGTTTAGAAAAACCCTTGACCTTGACTGAGGATCTTAAAAAAATTGAATAATGGATAAATAAAAACAAAATGATACTAAATGCTGACAAGTGCACAGTTATCCATCTTAGAAGAAACAACCCCAACTGTACTTACCTTCTGAATAACATTCCCATAAAAACTTCAGCAAAAGAAAGGGACTTGGGGTACTGATAAATAACTTAACACCTACTGCTCACTGTAAAAAAAAAAAAAAAAAAAACTTCTAATATGTTACTAAACAACATCAGACAATCATTCATCAATAAAAGTGAATAGTGCATAATTTCACTATATTGGACATACATTAGGCACCATCTTGATTTTTGCTCCCCCCTTCTGGAACCCACACCTGAAACAAGAGATAAACCTATTGGGAAAAGTTTGAGTAGCCAAAATTATTCCTAATTTAAAACATCTTCCACATCAACAAAGATTGGCTAAAACTAGTTTGGTTAGTCTAGAAAACAGATGATCTAGGGGTGACCTACTGCAGCTTTTCAAAATTTTACATAACTCTGATTTAAGACTACAGTGTGGTTTTCAATTTGCAAGGAAAGTTAACACAAGAAGTCATGCTTCCCAACTTGTAGTCCCGAGGGCAACCACAAATAAAAGAGACCATTGCTTCACTATATGTGCTGCCAAAGCATGGAATAAATTACCACAGGAAGTGGTTGAAGTCAAGGAATTTGCACAGTTAAAAACTCTGCTTGACAAACATCTGAAACTGATCGACTGGTACAAATTAAGAATTACCCACACAGCTGTGGGAGACATTCTTGATGGGCGTATGCCTCCTTATGTCTAATAAAAAAAATTAGTAAACCTAGTAATGTACTGAAAATTGATCCATGTAATATGTAGATTTGGCAAATCTGATTTCTCTAGGACATTTATTTCTGATAGTTTTATATGCTTGTTTGCCACTATCCAGTTTAGTCCATCTGGCAAGATTCCAAGTACGTTCTTTATTCTTTACTATATCTTTCAAATATTTAGTAATCCAAGGGAAAATTGTTTCTTACCATTTTTTCAATAAATGGAGCATGCCTATCAATAACTTCCAAAAAGGAGAACTTGAAAAATTCCACATCAGGACAGGCATACAAACAGGCCCAATTAATATTAAATACATCGGCCCAGATATTCAAACTGCGCCATTCTGAGGCGCAAGCCCCTGCGCTGCTCAAAATAGTTACGCTGGGGTGTGGCCGGGGCGATATTCAAAGGAGTTGCGCTATTGAGCAACTCCTTTGAATATCACCCCCCAGCCACAGCCACTGTGCATGGCGCAGTGGAACTTGCGCCACCACAAGTTGCCAGAGTTGAGCATTAAACTTGCGGTGGCGCAAGTACCATTCGCCATGCCCAAATTTCCGATATTCAAAGGTGACATGCAAATGAGGTATAATTCATGCAAAAGGCACAGGAGGCCATTTTCATCTATTTATTTCCATTGCATGCCATTAGCATGTAGGTGCGCTGATCCCGAGGACTTACGCCTGGCCGCCCTGCCAGGCAGCAGCCCGTCGAGGACCGGCCTGCAGCCAGATCGCGGGCAGTATGTCTGAATACCTCTTCCCCACACAGCTCCCAATGCCTGATTGCGGGCAGAAAGTAACATCAAACACCCCCACATCTCCTGATGCCCGATCGCGGGCAGAAAGTAACATAAACACCCCCACATCTCCGATGCCCGATTGCGGGCGAAAGTAACATGGAAACACCTCCCCACATCTCCCGATGCCCGATCGCGGGCAGAGCGTGAAACAAACCCCAGTGCCCGATCGTGGGCAGAATGTATAAGCCCCCAACCCGAATATCTCCCTGGTGGTCCAGTGGACCGTAATGCCCGATCGCGGGCAGAATGTCAATTACAACCCCAAACATCTCCCTGGTGTCTAGTGTCCCCCACCCCACCCACCCGAAGCCCCTCACCCGCTCCCCGGCGGCGGCGGGCAGCATCCACCCGCCTGCTGCCCGCCGCCCACCGACTGACTGTCCGGTAGGACTGCCGCCCAGTGGTGCAGAGCTACAGCCAATGAGTGCAACATACCGTACATGACAGTCAGATTTGTGAATGAACATCATTCACAAATCTGAACTGTATCACGTATAGGCTGCGCACAGTCAGCTCATGGGCGGCGGGCGGCAGGCGGGTGGATGCTGTCGCCTTCGCCGGCTACGGGGAGCGGGTGTGGGGCTTCGTGGGTGGGGAGGGGCGATACTAGATCACCAGGGATATGGTCTGTGGGGTTTCACCACATTATGCAGCCCGCGATCGGGCTTAGCGTCCACTGACCACCAGGGATATGTTCTGGGGTGGGGTTTAAACCTGTGCAGCCCGCTATCGGGCTTTAGCGGTCCACCAGACCACCAGGGATATGTTCTGGGGAGGATACTTTGCTGCCCGCGATCGGGCTGGTGGGGGTTTATTTAAGCTTTGCCCGCGATCGGGCCAGTCGGGGATTTTATGCTTTGCCCGCGACCGGGCCAGTCGGGGGAGGGGATTTTTGCTTTTGCCCGCGACCGGGCCAGTCGTGGAGTGGGGGATTTTTACACTTTGCCTGTGATCGGGCTGCAGGGGGCACAGGAGAGGTTGAGGGCCAGCCACAGGTGGCAGCTGCTGTGTTGCACCCTGCAATGCGGCAGCTCACCCGGGTGGCCCTCGACTTTCCTTTTTTGGCTCAAAGTTGTGCAGGCGCAGGTTGGGGGTTGCACCTGCACAACTCTGCACAGCCCGCTGAATATCGGGCTGTGCAGTTTATGCATGGTTCCTCCCCCTCCAGTTCAGCATGCATTCATTTGCATTGCGCTGTTGCTCAGCTTGCCTTGGGGGGCGCAACTGCCTCCTGCTGAATATCGCAGAATGGCGCAATTTCAGACTTGTGTAGGCGCAACCCTATTGTGCATGGCGCAACCCTTTTGAATATCCCACCCACTGCATTTAAATGTCCCACCCTGAGCATGAAAAAAGGAGGAGGAGACATTTACACAATTTTTAAAATAAAACAGATTGGCTAGTGTTGCCACTCCAAGGTCATAAATCCTATCTAAGACTGTTATATGGCACAGTGCAGTGCAGTTTTTCAGACTGGAATTGCTAGATTATGTGAATTAATGGCATTTAAAGAGGGTAATCACAAATGTACCCATATAGTACGGACAGCCCAGGAATAAACTGTTTTGAATGAAATACTGAATTGTTCGGTTCTTATTGCACTTGGAGTGCTGAGCTGCTTTTGGTGGACATTTTAGAGTTTGGGGCTAGCAACCCCTTGCTTTAGTACCCAGCTAGAGCTATGCACACATTGAAGGAAATTTTGGACTTACTAGTGATCTATACAGAGGCAATATCACCTCCCTCTTTGTGCTGGTAAGACTTCTCACTATGCACCCCAGTATCCCACTAGCCCTCCAAACTGCCTTGTCATACTGTCTAGCCACCTTTAGGTCACCCAATATGATCGCCCCCCCAGATCTCTTAGCTGCTTGGTGGTTGTCAGTACCACTTCTTCCATTTTGTTCTCAGCCCCTGGGTTTCTCCGCCCCAAGTGCATTACTTTGCAAAATAGTAATATTCAACCTGAGGCAACTGCAAATAAGTAAGATTGTAAGCAATAGTTAGTGGGTTTTAAATTAGAAATACAGTCATTGCCACATTTAACAGTTAGGGGCCACTAATTTCAGTGCAGTCGCCTTGTGCAGCATTGCGTAGAGCGTTACTAGTTAGGCTAAAGATGATCCTGCAACCCTGAATTGCCCTGTTCCATGTTCTCCCCTGTCCCAATGTTAAGAGATAAGAGGAAAGGAGGGATCTAATGTCTTTCCAGAGAGGCATAAAGGTTCCATCTTGCACCTTTCCAGATCTATCTTGTGCCACTTCCTACACTGATGCATGAGGTCATTTTCAAGCTGATCTTTTTCTGCTGGGGGGAACTGGATTTAACATCTGATTTCACTGGGGGCCCTGCTTCATCTCACACAATAGCCCAGCTGTGATACAACATCTCATTTACAGTGCGGGGGTGTTCTGCTTCTACACCAGTATAGCGAAGCTGTGATACGATATCTCATTTACATTAGGGGGGTCCCCTACCCAGTCATAAGAGTGCTCCAAGAATAGCACCAGTAAGACGTGTGCGGTCTATACTGCGCCACCACAGACAGTGATAGGGGGAAAAGCGCACTATACTCTGAGCGCTCCCCAGGTCACTGTCAGTGGTACTAGATGCAGGAGAAGGGGAAAGGAAGTGAGGAGCCTGACCAAGCTGCTCCTGTGGTACGGAGCGCTAGTATCTGAGCAGCTCTGCCAGGATGGTGGAGGAGATTAGGATTCTAATCCTGGTCTCCCAAATGTTATCCCCCATAATCCAACTCCAACTCAGAGTTGATTATTTTAATAACAGGGAGGAGGTGCGGGGCGCAAAATACATTGTAACAGTGATAGCGATCGCATACCACACTTGCGATCGTTACCACTGGTGCTGCATTACCATGGCACAGTGTACCGTCACATTCGATCAGCCAGCATGGACAGCTGCTTGTTTTGACAGCACTGTCCATACAGGTGCTGATCTGACTTAGTTCTGGGGGTCCTGCTTATACCCCAGGATAGTCCAGCTATGACACAACATATCACTACATGGGGGGGGACTGATTCTGCCCCAGGATATCCCTGCTTGATATAACATCTCATTTACAGTGAAGGGGGCCTGCCTCTATCTCAGGACAGCCTTGTTTTGATACAACATCTCATTTACAGTGTGGGGGGATTCTGATTTTATCCTGGGATAGCCCATCTGTGATACAACCTTGCATTTGCAATGGGGGTGCTCTTCTTCTGCCCCTAGATAGCTCAGCTGTGATACAGCATCTCATTTTCAGTGAGGGAGGGGTCCCAGTGTGAGGATCCTGCTTCTAGCCCTGCTTAGCCCAGCCCAGATCTAGAAACACAGAAACCTAGAATTTGACGGCAGATAAGGACCGCATGGCTTACCCAGTCTGCCTTTTTTTCCCTTCGTACATTGTTATTGCAGACTGTACTTGATCTACTGCTCTTTCTCCCTCCACCCTTCCTTTCCACTATGATTCCCTTGTGCCTATCCCATGCATTCTTGAACCCCGCCACTGTCTTCGCCACCATCACTTCCACTGGAAGATTGTTCTAGGAATCCACCAATCTTTCTGTGAAGAAGTTTTTCCCAACATCTCTCCTGAATCTACCCCCCTCCAGCTTCATAACATGTCCCCTTCTTCTTGAGCACTTTTTCTTCTGAAAAATACTTCCCTCCTGTACCTTATTTATTCCAGTGAGATATTTAAAGGCCTCTTTCATATCCCCCCTCTCACTCCTCTTTTCCAGGGTGTACATATGGAGGTCCTTTAGTCTTTCCTCATAGGGCTTTTGATGCAGACCCTGCACCATTTTAGTTACCCTCCTCTGGACAGCCTTCACTCTTTCTCCTTCTGGAGCTGTGGTCTCCAGAACAGCACACAGTACTTTAGGTGGGGTCTTACCAGAGATCTTTACAGAGGTAATACCACCTCCTTCTTTCTGCTGCTGATATCCCTTCACATGCACCCCAGCATCCCACTAGCTCTCCCAACTGTCTTGTTGCACAGTCTGACCACCTTTAGGTCATCAGATATGATTACCCCCAAGTCTCTTTCCTGTTTGGTGGTTGGCAGTACCACTCTACCCATTTTGTAATCAGTCCCTGTGTTCTGGTGCCCCAAGTGCATTATTTTGCATTTTTTCGCATTGAAGCCCAACTGCCATACCCTTGACCACTCCTCTAGTTTTCTCAGGTGTCTGTTTATCCTTTTCTCTCCCCCTGGAGTGTCCACCCTATTGCAGATTTTGGTGTCATTCACAAAGAGGCAGACCGACTTCTGGTGATGTCACTGGCTTAATGGCAGCTTAGACGGAGAGCTTTCCCTCTAACTACACCAGAAATCTGCCTCACATAGAGGAAAAATCAGCAAATGGCTTCAAAAATGAATTCCTCAACTAGCAGAGGCAACATTTCCAAGAGATCCCGCTCTAAACAGAAAAAATCACAACAGGATCACCGTGGATTGAGCCCTGCAAGCTTAGCGACCAGTGGCAGAGACTTACCCTCGAGCATGGCAGACAAAGATAGAGATTCAGAAGTTGAGTTGGAATCCTTGTCTCACTCTCATTTTGAGACTGTATTATCCAAAATAAAGCAGTTTCGATTGGAAGCGAAACAGGAATTCTCTAAACTACACCCAGACTTTAGAAAAAAGTGAGCACCACGGAGGAAAGAATTTCGACCACGGAGGACGACTTGGTCCACATCTCCCATGCGGTCGATTTCCTTGTCCAACATCAGGAACTTTTGGCAGCAAAGTGCTTGGACTTAGAAGTGCGCTCACGAAGAGAAAACCTGATGATCCAGAGCCTCCCTGAGGGAGCTGAGACAGGGGAAATGTCCAGCTTTATTTCGGATTTACTCAAACATGTCCTGGATTTACAGCAAGCCTTCTCCTTTAAGATTGAACTACTTCATCAAACTCTTGTACCCAAACCTGCCTCAGAAAATGCTAGACCTCACTCTGTGGTCACAACATTTTCTAGTTACAGTGGTAAAGAACTTATTTTACGTACCACTTGGCAGCAGAAAAAGGTCAAGTATAATGACACAAGACTCCTTTTTGACCAGGACTACCCCCAATAATACAACAGCAATGACTGGCCTACGCTCCTCTCTTACATGCATTAACAGCCTTGGGGGTGAAGTTCCAGACACCATACCCTTCTAGTCTGAGAGTGCACTGGAGATCAGGTACGGAGACATATAACACCATAGAGGAAGCGATGAGGGCATTTACAGAGAAGAGCTACAACTTACCGGGCAGCGAACAGGGAGATCAGCAGGCTCACGCTCCACGATCAGGCTGGCAAACCATCGCACAGCATAATTCCAGAAGAGCAGGGAAACGCTCAGCTCCAGTGACCTTACAAGAGGTGAGGGATATCCTCCATAAACTAACACACGCAGCCCAAAAAGAGAAACGAGCAGCTCCTGAGACAAGGAATACCTGAAGGTATTAAATTTTCAAACTTTGATTTTCATATGTGGTTTCCACCCTCGAGGGAGTACATCTCTACCCGACCTGAGTGGGTACTGCAAGAGGCTCGGGGCTCAGAGAGCCACAAACAGCAAACCTGGCAAGCTACTGAACTCAGAAAACTGATGCGTCTGAGGTGCACTACTGACTAATTTCTCCCTTGGTTGCTGAAGTTTGTAACAAGGGCCATATCACAAAGATTCAAATAGAAAGCGAGACTGCTGTTAAAGTTATTATATTTCCAGCTGTGACATCTGTGATCATTTGGATAATGGTTTTTTCTTCTCTCTCCCCCCTACACCTCTTCCTAGCTTGGCAGGAAAATGTCAACTAAGATTCTATACTACAACAACGGGGATGGGGAGAGGGTTTACAATAATTTCCATGGCTCAGATTAACAGAAGATCTTTAAAAACAGGTTCTTTACTGAAAACTGAGATTCATACTTCTTACTTTAAATATTAAAACATAAAGAGCTGATTCCACAGAAGATAAACTGGGGGACATATAATTTTAAGTATATAAGATTGGTGTGAAGGGGAGTGGGGTTAAGGATTTATAAATTTGCTCTGGCTGCAGCCTTTAAGCAGAGATCGTATGTATGGGTTGAGCTGATAACTCTGTTAATCTACCAAGCTGTGCAGGGAGGGATTTTTCCTGCGGTCCCGGACGACAACCAGCATAGAAGCTTATTGCATGCTGTTAGCATGGACTCCCCATATACATCCAGTGACGTCTTTAGCCAACAACAACCAGCTAGGACTTGCTTTTTTAGGGGTCCAGGAGGACTGGACCACAGGAGTGGTCTTTTCTCCTCCTACCCGTGTGGATCAGGCTTAACCTGTACTCCCTCAGGACTTAAGGGAATACCCAAGTTTATTCCCCCACCTTGGAGGTCAGATTGTACACAGTGCCATTAAAGGGGTGAGATACTTTCTTTCTGAGCCTCCCCACAAGTTCAAGTTTCAATATTCAGTGTTATGTTGATGTTACAGTTCTTTGTTTTGTATATGTTCAATGCCACTTCAGTATATATGAACCAAGCATGCTTTGACTGTTGGTACCTGATGAAAGGCACAATAGAGAAAAGGTTATTCTTCATGGGCAGAAACCACAGTGGGGTTACTCCTTTCCACTACAAAATGGCCTCAGATGAGGGGGGTAGAAATCATCAGAATAGCAGATTTTATTTGTAGAGAGACTCCACCATTGAAACCAAATGGCTAACAGACAAAACATCACTATAATATCACATAACTAGGGATGTAAGTTTGTCATGGATGAGGTTTTAATGACTCATTGTTCATGAAATCATTAGTGAACAGTAGTAAATGTTGTGGCACTGTCATCATTGCTACATTCTGATGACGCTAGTGAAAGTCATGGAAGTCCTGAATAAAGATCAAACGTCATGGAATCAATGACGTGTATGACTGCCATGACAAACTTACATCCCTACACATAACGTCAACAGCCTGAACAACCCCATCAAGAGATATAAGATCCTCTCTGCTATTAAAAAGCGGAGGCCCGATTTTGTTCTACTGCAGGAGATGCACCTTAGTAAGGCAGAACACTTAAAACTGGTAGGGTTTGGATACTCTTGGGTAATAACTTCATCACATAGAGGATGAAAGAGAAGAGGCACGGCTATACTAGTGCTCCGGGGCACCCAATTTCACCAGTCCACTTCCTATGTAGATCCTGATGGCTACCTGGCAATTGTTACAGGGCATTTGGAGGGCACCCAGATCACATTAGCCTCCATTTATATTCCACCAGGCTCCACTGCTCCAGTGGTCCACTTCCTACTTCAAAAAATTACAAAACATCAGGTAGGAACATTAGTAGTTGGGGGGGGGGCCTCAGTCAGGTACTGGAACTGGTAGACACTACTAGCTCCAAATCTATAAGAAGAACTACAGCAAACGAGGCCATTAGAGAGTATCTTAAAGGAGCATTTTGGGTAGATGCATGGAGAATGCAGCACTCGGGAAAGAGGGAAAGAGGGAATATACTTATTTCTCCCCACCCCATGGTTCATATGCATGCATCGATTATTTTTTCATATCGAAGGAGCACCAATACCAGATCAAAGAGTGCTGTCACTCCCCATCGGTCTTATCTGACCACTCCCAGGAAACACTAAGGCTGACTTGGGGGGCAGAGAGAGGCCAGACACTCTGGAGGTTTAACAATTATTTGTTAAATCTGAGGGACTTCATGGACATGATTCAATCCAAAAGAATCCCTCAGATTTTGAGAAAAATACTCTCCAGAAATCTCCAGAGCAACCTTGTGGGACACTGAAAATTGTGTTGAGAGGGGATATCATTTAATACGCAGCCCACAACAAAAAGCAGCAAGGCATGAAATTGGAGAAATTACAGCAACAATTGTGTGAACTCCAGATACAGCATGCAAATGGAGACAAAGGTGTGTATCCCCTATTGCAAGCTACCAAACAACAAATTCAAAAAATCATAGACATAAAAACTGAACAGGTCCTCCAATGCTTATGCCAGAGATACTATGAAAGTGGTCCGAAAGCAACTCGTCTGTTGGCCTACAGACTCAGACAGCAAACATCCCAGGCCACTATTACTAAGATTAGAAACCGGACAGATGGACGGCCCGTTGGTGCAGAGGTTGGCTTTCCGCTTGCTACGCCAGCGACCTGGGTTCGGGAATGGATCCAGGTTGCCAGAAGGCCGGCCGGGGGAGAAGGATGGAGCATCCCGCAGGGGGGAGGGTGGGGATTGTGTCTGAAGCATGACGAACCCCTGGAGGAGATCAGGGGTACCACAGCAACTGATATCAGCTAGAGTTAGGGAGCTGGGCAGATGCTGGCCATCATTGCACATCCCCACCCCCTTTAGAGGACAAAACTCTTCCTGCCGATGCCTAGATGATGTCTGCCCCTGCTTCTATGGTCTCAGGCCGACTCCTTGACCTATCCCAATGCCCGCGGAGTGCTGCTGTGGCCCCGCCCTGGGGGGCAAGCCAGGGGCTCATGGAGGCGGCTGATCTGGGGCTAAGGAGAGGTCCGTGACCGGATCAAGAATACCGGCGTGGCAGGGGAAAAAAAAAAGACTAAATAAAAAAAAAAAAAAGCAACCTGACAGATGGGCAGATGATGAGGTCACCCAAACAAATTATGACAATTTTCAGAAATTTTTATCAAAATATATGTACTCCAGCACATGAATATGATAAACTCAGAATGGAGGCCTACCTATCCAAACTAAAGCTGCCGAGGCTCACACAGGAACTTAGACAGGTCTTAGACAACCCTATATCTGCAGCTGAACTAGAAATAGCAATACAAAACCTGAAGACCAACAAGTCATCTGGCCCAGATGAGTACACAGCTGAATTTGTTAAGTCCCTTAGAGAGGACCTAGCTGGGACTCTATTGACAGTATGTAGGATGGCACAGATGGGAGAGGTGGTACCTGATTCCTGGAACTATGCTGTTATCTCTAGCATACCGAATCTGGGCAAGGACTCCACTCACTGCACAGCATACCGCCCTATATCAGTACTTAACTTGGACTACAAGCTATATGCAACAATACTAGCCAAGCGTCTGGAGACTGTCCTCCCAAGACTGATCAACTTTGATCAAATAGGCTTTGTTCCTGGAACACAGACCCAGGACAACATTAAAAGATCCCTACACCTTTTATACCATGTTGCCGAGTCGGGGCCCCCCTTCCTGCTTTTGAGTCTGGATCCGGAGAAGGCCTTCGACCAGGTAGTATGGTCTTTCCTGAGCTCCACTCTTAAAAGTTTTGGATTCTCAGATTCTTTTGTTAAGATTATAAATAACATCTATGCCACCACCAAGGTTTATGTTAAAATCAATGGTAGAATTTCTATCCCATTTTCACTGCTCCGGGGCACGAGACAGGGCTGTTCCTTACCCCCCCCCCTTCGTTTTATATCTAGAGCCCTTAGCGCAGGCTCTGAGACAGGAAAAATAAGTTAAAGGCTTGGAGATGGGAGGAGAAACCCATAAACTCGCCCTTTAGGCGGATGATCTCCTAATACCCCTTAGAGACCCAAAACATTCCCTGGTCCCCCTTTGGAAATGCCTGGAGGAATTTAGTTCCTTGGCAGGTTATAAAATAAACACAGCCAAAACAGAAGGGTTACAACTGCAGTATAACCCCACCAAAAAAAATTATAAAAGCTTTTCCCTTTAAATGGAATCTTAAATATCTAAAATACCTAGGAGTATACCCGGGTTCAGATAGCACTTTGTTGTTCTCTCTTAATTTCTTGCCAATTCTAGAAAATTCCAAAAAAGACCTGGCAAATGGGCTTTGGTTCCACTCCCCATTCTACAACGAGTGGAGGCAGTCACAATGATCTTACTTCCCTGATTTATATACCTATCACAAGCCATCCCTATCTGTATACCTGACAAATATTTTGTTGACTTAAAAGCAAAATAACACGCTTTATATGGGAATCACATAGCCCCGAGGGTGAGACTGTCGGTTCTCCAAATGTCTGAACAGCAGGGGGGGCTCTCACTCCTCAACCTGAGATTATATCATCAGGTGGCACAGTTAAGAATAACTTTCTATTGGCTAGATGAAAATCATTCAGCAAAATGGAAGACACTGGAGATGAGGGAGGAGAACCTCTCTAATCTACATAAACTGTTATTAAAAAAAAGGGAAACTTATCCCTTGCAGGGAGGAAGGAACCCATATACAGGCCCCACTCTGCAGGCCTGGTATAGCATTCTAGATGGCAGGTGTTTCTGGGAGTGGCAGCCTCTACTGTCTTCGATCCCATATCTGAACTCCTTCTTGCCAGCAACGTTAGATGTAGGCTTTAAAAGATGGCAGAAAGGGGCCTACACTTGATTTGGCACTTCCTGGAGAGTAGTGGAGTCTGTGCCTTTACAGATTTGGTAAGCAGGGATGGAGTTGCATGGAAGGACAGGTTTAGATATTTTCAAACCAGAGACTACATTAAAACCCTCTCCCTAACCCTTACACAAGATAACCCCGTATTGCTGACCTACTGAAGATGGCAATAGAGAGAAGAGCTCCCCCAGATCACATAATATCATATCTTTACAAAGCTCTCCTCTCCTGGAAAGGGGACTCACCTCAGTCAATTAAAAGTGATCGGGTGTGAGACTTGGAGATGGATGTCCCAGATGAGGTATGGGCGGGAGCCTTGAGGAAGATACACCGGGTGTTGTCAGCAGTGAGCTGGAAAGAGTTCTCCTGGAAAATGTTCATTAGATTTTTTAGAACTCCAGCAGTTCAGGCAAATTTCCAGCGGGGAAGTTCCCCAGCTTGCTGGAGAGGGTGTGGACATTCACCGGTGGCCTTAACACAAATAATGTGGGGCTGTCCAGTTCTCTCTTCATTTTTTCAGGCATTACAACAGGCCCTTTATTCCATAATTAGACCAAACCTCATACTGACTCCCACACTGTACTTTTCCTTAGATCTTCCAAAGGAATATCGAGACCCTGTTAAGGGTAAATTGGTTAAGATTATACTCCTAGCCGCTCAGAAAGCAATAACCAAAAGCTGGCTTTCAAAACAAAGTATAAATCTCCATCAGTGGCATGAAATTATGGTTTCGGTACATAGAATGGAGACATTGACAGCCACCATTAACAAAAGACAACCGCAATGTGAAATATTATGGAAGAGAAGGGTGCTATATATGAGCACCCAGAGACCTGACTTTATCCCATAAACGGTCAGTCAGGGAAGTGAGAATTCTACACACAGTACATACATAAAATGGGTAAAGAAATCCCTGTGTCCTGATTGGCTGAGACTTGGTTCTAGCCATTGCAGTAAGCGAGTACCGCCGCTGGCTAAAACAAGTCCCTGCCAACCAGGGCAACTCACAGAATTCATAAGCCACCTGTTTCCTAGTTTCCATCAGAGACATGGCTGCAACCTTTACTCACATATAAAAAACTTTGACTAGGCCCTAAAAATAAAAGTCCATAAAATTAAATGAAGTAAGTTGCTGTTAGGCTAGCATGACCTATTTTATGTTATTTATGCTATTTTGTTAGGTATAAAATACCCCAGTCAGTTTACTTGAAACAAAAGTGACTATCTGTCTTGACGTCTAAAGTAATTTATTGTAATAAGTGCCATTTGTGATTGTATTTTGTTGATCGTTACACCTCAATGTTAAAATACTTTTAAGTAAATAAAGTAAAAAAAAAAAAAAAAAAACAGAGGCCCACTTTCCCTTCTAGCTCCTGTGCAAAGATCTTCAACCTCTCTCTAAGGCTGGCCCAACTCCCATCTCTCTGGAAACAGGCAACCATTACACCTGTACACAAAAGCGGTGATAAGTCACTGCATACCAACTACAGACCCATCTCCATCCTCCCCCCCCCTTATCTAAAGATCTGGAATGAGTCATATCAGACCAGTTAACCAAGTATCTGGTAAAATATGATATCCGGTGCCCTGAACAACATGGATTTAGAAAAGGGCACAGCACTACCACTGCACTACTGGAATGTATGGGATTCATCCACACCACCCTTGACCAAGGAAACTGTGTAGGTGCAATATTCATTGACCTTACGAAGGCATTTGATACCACCAATCATCCACGCCTTACTCAGGCAACTGTCAACTATCTGGCTCTCCAAGGATGCCCTGCTCTGGATAACAAGCTACCTTGAGAGAAGGGTCCAGTGAGTTAAGATTGCTGATGTCACCTCTGATAAGAAACCGGTTCTCTCAGGAGTACCGCAGGGGCCCATCCTTGGACCCCTACTCTTTAGTCTCTTCCTGACTAGCCTCCCTAGCATCTGCCATCAGAAAATACTTCTCTACGCAGATGACGCAGTCCTGTTTTCTAGCCATCGTGACACCAAGCACCTAGAAGGGCAGCTACACTGTGACTTCAAATGTGTTGAGGAATGGTTCAGCTCACACAAATTTGTCATGAACTACAGCAAGACAAAAGTTGTGACTTTCTGCAACACAAGGAGCAAACATAACTCTCTCTACCCTTCATCATCACTAACCATTTTGGGGTTACTCTGGAGCAGGTTATCAGAGGTGACGTATACTCCACCTACCTGGGCTGTGTGGCTGGGTGTTTGTGTTTGTCTCTGTCAGTAGTTTAGTTTTGTGGATTTTCATGTGTTTCGGCTTGGAGGAACTAGACCATTCTTGGATATGAGTTCTATGAAAGTTTCCTGGACTAAGAAACTGGAAAACATCACCAACAGATATTGGGATTCTCATTATAAATCAACTTTTTTGGAAGCCATCACAATCAAAGTAAGTACAGTACAGCTAAAAAATTTCTACAAGCTCTGACCTGGGGAGTGCAAACTGAATCCACATTTCCGTCTACCTTGTTGCTAAAGGGATCTGCATGTCTTTGAGAACCATTCACAACTATTTAAACAAAGGGAAGACACTGACAAAGGGTTTTAACTTCCTGCATATGTCCCAGGCCAGTGTTCCAGGAATTTAACACATCCTTTGTCTTGTTACTATAGATCAAACAGTTTGCTGGTCCTTTTCCTGTGGATTTGATTATTTTACATCATTTGGCAATGGGGAAAATCCTCCCCTCCTGGAGACACACCACTGAAATTAATCTGTCCCTGCTCATGTGCGAGCCTTGGGCTCATCTAGCCACATCGTATACAATTATTCCAATGTTGCATTTTCGACATTACCACCTGGCATGCTACTGTTCAAAAAAGAAACGCAATCTCTCTCTGACTGAACTCCACCTATGCACCCTGAAACTTGTGCTCCTCTTCCTACTGCTATCAGGGACTGTTCACGATAACCCCGGACCAAACACCTCCAACCAAAACAAACCAACAGGCACTCTCTCAATCATGTGCCTGAACATCTGCAGTTACTCTTCCTCACGCTGATGCACTGCAAGCCTTTGCCACCCAACACAACCCGATATTCTGTCAGTAGTTGAAACTTGGCTCACCCAAAGATTCCTGACCAGGCAATCTACCCTGGCTACAATGTCTTCCAGGTTGATTGTAAGTCCAAAAGAGGTGGAGGGTGTGCCTTATATGTGAAAGACACTCTCTGAGGACACCCCATTGATCCCAATCTTCCAGCAACACCTGCTCAGATTCTTCCCATCAGACTCCTATTAGGCACCCACAATAAGGCCCTCACAGTTGTCACTGTTTACATACTGTACCTCCTAAGGAACAGGGACCTGGTCTAACCGCTGTCCTTGACTTTGTCAAATCCCACCCATCGGACTCCGAAATCATCTTTCTTGGTGACTTTAACATTAATTGGCTCTCAGCTGAAGGTGGGTCAT
Source organism: Neoceratodus forsteri (assembly GCA_016271365.2). Lineage (NCBI taxonomy): Eukaryota > Metazoa > Chordata > Ceratodontiformes > Ceratodontidae > Neoceratodus > Neoceratodus forsteri. The sequence goes on from JADMNL010000023.1 coordinate 49,436,625, forward strand.
TTAAGGACTCTGTTATATCAGCTAACCTGACTCAAATGGTTGACTACACAACCAGAAAGAACTACAGAACTGGGACCTGCACCCTACCTGGACTGGATCCTAACCAACCACCCTCTCGGATCACGAAACCTCAGTTCTCCCTCCCTGACTCACTTCCAGTGACCACTCTCCCATCAACTGTACCTGGTCAAACAAATTATAAGTCCCTCAAAATCATCACCAGCAGAGTCCTACCCTGGGTCAGCTACCCCACCTCAAATCGCACCTCTGTCTGCCGGACTGGTCCCACATCTTCATGGCAACAGATACTAATACTGCACTGGAGCAATTTATTCACATTTTCAATGAAGCCTGTAATAAATTTGCCCCCTCAAAAAGCGTAAAGTTAAATCCCTTAGTACCCCTTGGCTGTCAGGAGACCTAAAAAAACTTAAATCCAGGGACCACCTCTGAGAACTGGCTAGAAACTCCGGTAAGCAACTCGACATCCAGAATTATAAATGGGCACAGAACGACTGCACCAAATCCATTCGGCAACAGAAATCTGACTACTATAAAAATGCCCTCACCAACTCCTGGGGAAATGGGAGGGATTTCTGGAAAAATATTAAAGATGTCATTGGGAAGCAGTCAAAATCTTCGCCGAACATACTCAACATAAATGAGCACACTACACTCAACCCTAAAACTATTGTGAACACTTTTAACATCTCTTTCACTGACCTTAGCAGTGTTCTCCCCTCTGACTTCTTCCAAGATGCGTCAACTCCCACCCCCCCAACTCCTCCTCCTCCTCCTCCTCCACCTGTCACCCACCTTTCTACTTTAAAGCACTAAAGAAACATCAGGTCTGAAACTACATTGCCAAAGCCATCAGCAAATCTAGAACAAGCAATGAGACACTTGACCTCAAGCTACTGGACCTAACGCTTGACGAGGTACTTGGGCCCCTCACCAAGATCTTTAATCTCTCTCTTTCCCTTAGCCAATTCCCGGACAAATGGAAAATGGCCACTGTTACCCCGATTCACAAAAGTGGTGATAAGACTGACCATGCGAACTTCCGTTCTGTCTCTATTCTGCCTCCCCTATCGAAGGCACTGGAACGTATAGTAGTGGACCAACTTACCGAGCATCTGGACAATTATAATATTCTCTGTAAACAGCAACATGGCTTTAGAAAAGGTCATAGTACATCCTCTGCCTTACTCGACTTCACTGGCTCCATTCACAGCTTCCTTGACAATGGACAACTAACTGGTGCTATTTTCATCGACCTGACCAAAGCCTTCGATACTGTCCACCACTCCCTCCTGCTGAGACAACTAAAAAATGCTGGTCTCTCCAATGATTCAATCTCTTGGTTCAAAAGCTATCTTGAAAACCGCTCCTAGCATGTAAAAACCGGGGATGTGCGCTCTGATTCCAAACCTGTCCTCTCTGGAGTCCCCCAGGGTTCAATACTGGGCCCCCTACTCTTCAGCCTGTTCCTTAACACACTACCAGACTCCTCCACTGAACATATCACCCTGTATGCCGATGATGCAGTAATCCTTGCCACACACCAGGACCCGAAGAAATTGCAAGAAAATCTACAACTCGGCTTCTCCTAGGTTGAGAATTGGTTCTCAAAGCGCAAACTGAGCCTTAATCAAAAAAAAAAACAAGGCCATGATCTTCAGCAGCTCCCATAACAAACAGAAGCACTTCCAACTCTCTGTTATCACCAGACAAGGTGCCACACTGGAACAGGTCAAAAACTTTAAATACCTCGGGATCACCCTTGACCCTCACCTCTCCTACTTCTGCCCACATCGACCATGTCGCCAAAGCGGCTAACTCCCGGCTAGGCCTGCTATTCCGTCATAGGAAACACCTGACACCTGAAGCCCTCGCTGTCGCTGTCCAGAGCTCCATCATATCCATCTGGCTGATTATGGCATTATCATCATGGCTCACAACCACCGCACTCAAACGTGTATCCACCACCCCTCAACAAGCCCTGTCGACTTGTCACTGGCTCCCAACACCCAACTCACACCTGTGACCTCTATTCTCAGACTGGATGGTTGAATCTTACCAATCAAATAAAACAACAAACTTGTATTACTACTAAGAAAATCTTGCTGGGCCTTGCCCCAAGTCTGTGTACAACGAGAATCCACCCACTATGCGGGATCCCGAAACCTTAGCTTTGCAAATCCTGCATTGCCGACAAACACACAAGGCCAAAGATCCTTTGCTTACCGGGCATTAGTTGGTACAATGGTCTTCCCAGACATCTCATCCTCACTATCTTCAGCACTTTTAAGACTTGGTCATGCTAATCTTACTGCCTCCAACCTCTGTGACTGTTGTGGCATAAACATGTCTTTTGGTTCCATAGCTGAAGATGCCCTTTGGATCCACATCTACTCCTGCTGTTTGCCAGCACCCCTCCTATTTTCACCTCCCTGCTGGCCCATGACAAATGCCACCCGGCTGCACTACCCTATCTTACCTGCCTTCCACCTTCCTCTCTGTTCTCCCCCAACCTACCTCCCCTTTCTCCCATCCACTTAGTCTCCGATTTCACCCTCCTCCTTTCCCTTTCCCCTCCCCAAAGTTTCACTTTATTGTTATTTTTTCCTCTACGAGACTATGTGGGTTTTTTTTTTTATTTTATAAACTGTTATCTTTGCTTATGTTTGCCTCAATTGTACCAATGATATGGAACCTTTGTAAAAGGTATTTGTAATCCTAGAACAAATAATAATAGGTTCATCAGTCCAAATACCTCGGCGTTACTCTGGACTGTTCCCTCTCCTATGCTCAACACATTGACAATGTTGCAAAAGCCACTAACATATGGACTGGCCTGCTCCACAGGCACAAACACTGTATGACCACAAAGGCCCTTAGACTGGCTATCTACAGTTCTGTCACCTCCATCAAAGACTATGGGCTCATCATCTATGGCTCTGCTTCTCCTACAGCCCTCCGCAGGATATCTGTGGTGCTCAACAAAGCATGCAAACTTCTTCACAGGCACTGCCACTTCTCCTATTCCTTGACTTGTATGCCCAGTCTGGGTAGCTCCTCCCATCAGCAGGATCAAATACCAGACCTGCCTTCTAACCGAAAAGGTTCTCCTTGGGCTCATGCCACCTGGGGTTGAAAAGCTTCTGACTGCCCACTGCAGCACCCAACACACCCGAAGTATGCTAAGTCAAACCTTCCAGGTCCCCAGATGCCAGACCACTATGGGCCAAAAGTCATTTGCCCACAAGGCCCCCCAGTGGCTTAATTCACTCAACAAAGGAATCCCTTTCAGCACACTACACAGCTTGGCCCATTTAAAACAGCTTCTAACTTCACCCTCTATTACCTTGCTGATGTGACTGCTTCCCTAACTGTCAACCTCACACTTCCACGCCTGGCATTGTATGGCCCTAAACTCCCTCTGGCCAATTATCCTTGTACTCCACTTTCATCCCTTTCACCTTACCCCTCTCCCCCATTCCTCCCCTACCTCACCCACACCCTCCCATCTTTTAGCACTTTAGACTTCTGTCTTCTCTACCTTGCACTTCTCATATCACCCCCCCCCAGACAATGACCTTTCAGCCTGCCCACTCCTTCCTGATCCCCTCCCACCCCTACTGGTTACTGATCTGGCCTTACTATCCTTTTGCTGTCTCTCTGCTTGAAATACAGTATTTTGTTTTTTGAGACTCTGTATTAATGTTTACCTTTGTTTGCATGTTAACCTTCCATTCTTTGATGTGGAACCTTTGTAAATGAGCAGTTCTTGCTCAAAGTTATTTGTAATCCTAGAGTTTAATAAATAAATAAATAAAATGTCACTTATAAAGACATTAAAGAGAACCAGTCCCAGCACTGATCCCTGAGGCACCCTGCTGGTCACGTTCCCTTCCTTGGAGTGAACTCCATTTATTTATTTTTTATTTATTAACATCTTGGATTCAAGACCTTTGAGCAGATTCTCTTTACATAGGTTCCACGTCAGAATGATAACACAGGTTAACATTTACAATAGTTATATTGCAAGTGTCACCAGGCCTAAATACATTTATGTGTAAACAGAAGGGAGACAAAGATTCAGGAGATTACTATAGATAAAGTGGAGTGAAAATGACACTAACAGTGATCAGAGGTACATCTTACATACAGTAGAGGCATTGTACAATGTATGCTTGAGTCTAGTTGTTAATAGGTTATTAAATACAGAATGAAACAGGCAGAAGGCCACAAGGGAAGAGAGGGAGGAGGAGAAGTGAGGGAGGAGGGGTGGAGTGCAGTGGAAGGGGGGGTGTGGCATAGGAGGAGGAGAGGGCAAGAAGATTAGTGATGGCAGGAGGGCCCCAGAGGTAAGTGCAAAATAAGTGCAAGTGAGGGTAGTAATTAGAGTAGATGAGGGTCAGGGGGGATACCCATAAGGAGCAGGTGCGGTAGAATTTGGTAGTGCCTAGTGGTAGGAGTCACAGATAGCCTCGGTGACTAAATGCTGCCAAAGTAAGTGCTTAAAGGAGCCCAACTTTGTTGCATTGAAAATGTCTAATTGCAGTGCATTTATCCAGAGTGGAGCTCTATAGGCGAAAGCACGCTGTCCAAGCAAGGTACAGCATCTAGGAGTTCTGAAAATTTGACTGCTGGAACTTCTGGTAGTGCAAGGGTTTAAAGGTGGCACCAGAAGGGACTGAACATCAGGAAGCATCACACCTAGGTTTACTTTTTTGGTAAGCAGGCATGTTTGATATCTGAGTCTATTGTTGAATTGGAGCCAGTTGGCCTGGATATATAAGTCACATGTGGGTTCGATGTTCTGACCCATTAGAAGGCAGCAGGCTTTATTTAGAGCTACTTTGATGCACTGGGGGCTGTGTCTGAGGCAGATCCATAGATGACAATGCCATAGTCAGTGAGTGGGATAACAGAACTATGTATGGCTAGGTTCAGCGCTTCAGGGGTCAGGTTGCATCTATGCCTGTAAAGCATGCCTATTCACCTGTTTATTGCTTTCATGGTTGAATCTATGTGCTGGGTGTAGGACAGTGTGAAGTTGATGGTTATACCCAGATATTTAAAATGTTATACTTGTTCCAGGGGTGATCCCACATCATTATTGATGATAAGGGGCAAGGACTTATGTTTGCTGTGGATGCTGGAGAACAGCATGGTCTTCGTTTTTTTGTAGTTCAGTATTAGCTTTTGGTCAGTGAACCATTTTTCAGCAGATGTGAAGCCTTGCTGTAGCTGGTCCTGAAGGTGCTTTGGATGTGGGTTACTAGTATATATTACGGCATCATCTGCATATAGTAGGATGTTGCCATGACAGGACTTCAGTAGCTTATTCAGAAAGATGCTAAATAATAGCAGTCCCAGGATGGATCCTTGAGGGACTCCAGATCGTACTGTTCTACTATCAGAGATGACAGCTCCAATTTTTACTTGTTGGGAGCGATTGGTTCAATAGCTGGAGAACCACTTGGTAGTGTCTGAGGAGAGGCCAATGCTGGTAAGCGGGTCGATAAGGAGTGTATGGTTAACAGTATCAAAGGCCTTGGTTAGGTCTATGAATGTTGCCCCAACCAAGAGCCTTTGTTCCAGCGAGTTATGGATAAAATCAGTAAATTCCAATAGGGCAGTGATGGTACTATGCCCATGCCTAAACCCATGCTGTTGGGCATATTGCAGTTGGAAGGTTTCCAGGTACTCCTCCAGCTGGTCGGCCACGATGTGCTTCCGGGCTTTTGAAAGAGGTGGGAGAAACAAAATTGGGTGATAGTTTCTATGCTGTGCCTGATCCCCACTCTTATGTATTGATGTGACCATAGCAGATTTCCATCTCTGTGGGAATTGTGAGAGGTTAAGTGAAAGGTTGATTATTTTAGTAAGAGGCACTAAGATTTCTTCAAGTGCAAGGCTGATAAATTTGAGATCCAGGGAATCCCCACTGTATGTGGATTTCCCTAGCTCTTTCTTAAGATAGCATCTCGTTTCGCATTCAGAGATGGACTTGAAATAGAATGGAGGGTGGTCATGGTGAGGATTCTGGTTCAGCGAGTTATCACTAGTGGTGGCAGGGTTGAAAAAAGTCTGGTGGGAGGACACTGCTCAGATCTGAGAATGCCTTGTTGAACGTGTCGGAGATGACTTTTGGGTTCATTGATGGGGTTCCTTCTATGTTTATCATGTTGTGTGTTGACTTGGGGTCTTTCCCTGTGATGTCATGAATGTTTTTTCCAGAATGACCTGCTGTTATTCCAGGTTTTAGATGGGGCATCTTTATAATATTGACTTTTTGCAGTCCAGACCACTCTGGTGCACTCATTTCTTGTCGTTTTGTAGTTTTGGAGGTTGGATTGGGTACCAGAGGCACACGCCTTGTGCCAGAGGTGATCCCAAGACTTTTAGAGCTCAATAAGGGCAGGGGTAATCCATGGATTGTTGGTACCTTTTACTTTTCGTGTTTTATGAGGCGTATGTTTGTCACAGACTGCGTTGAACCTATTAATGAACTGATCAAGCGCAGCGTCAATATTGCTGGCATTGTGAATATCAGACCAGTCTTGGTGCCTAAGGTAGGATTTCAGCTGCTCCAGGTGGCCCTGGATTAGAACCTGATTGCTAATGGTTCTAGCAGGGGGGGGTTGCAATACTTATTGGACCAGTGGCAGGTGACAGGAGAGTGGTCACTAAGGCAGTTGACAAGACCAGTGGCATCTGTTATATGCTCTGGCCAGTTAGAGAGCACCCAGTCCAGCAAGGTACCAGATCCAGCTTGGTAATTTAGTCTTGTAGGGGTCTCAATGAGCTGTGAGAAGTGGATGGTAGATAGTGCATCCTTGTGGGCAGCAGCTGTGGAGGAGAGCCAGTTGATATTGAAATCACCTAGCATTAGTATTTCAGAGAGCAGGCACAGGTTGCTTAAGCTGTTCATCAGAGACGTGAACCCAGTTGCAGTATGCTTTGGTGGGATGCAAACTGAGATCACTGTAAGTGTTTTATCATGGGCACCAAGGAGCAGTTTGATAGCCAGCATTTGTATTTGGTCACTGGTGTTAGGTACTGGGATGGCAAGGCCTTTTAATGTGTCCGTGATGTATATCGCGCATCCTCCACCTCTCCTACAAAGTCGGTCCTGACGAAATACTAGGTATCCTGGGATAGAAATTTCTGCGTCAGGTATGTAAGGAGTGATCCAGGTTTCCACTACAGAATGGACATCAGGATTATGCTGAGAGATCCACACCTGTAGGCTATCTAGTTTAGGGAGGAGACTGCAGATATTAATTGATGTCAATGTAAGTGACCCTGTATTTTTCAATGGTGGGATCGAGTTATGGGGTGGTCCTGGATTAGGATGCATGTTGCCCAAGAGCAGTAGAAGCAGTAAGAGTATTCTTTTAATGTTCTTCTTGAGCAGTTTGTTGTTGTTGGTATGATTCCTTTTACTAGAGTGGCTCTGTGCATAGGTTCCCTGGAGGAATGTGAGTAGAGGGAGAAGTGTCCATGTGGATTGCCAAAATGTGTAGCATTGATCACTTAGATGTGGATGGATGGCCCCATGTTCTTCATGGGAAGCGGTTGTTGAGTTTATGACAGATGTTATGGTACTATATACATTTGCACCGGTTGCTGAGGAGTCAGGGAAGCTGGCAAAGATGTAAATCCACTTAGGAGTCCTGTAAGGATAAACAGTATCACTAGTGTAGCACCCTGAGGTGGTGTAGCAGTGCAGAATGACATGGTGATTTGTCTTTTGGAGGTAGCTTGTGCTTGGTAGTTTCTGGTTGCTGGTGGTGAGATTGCCCCCAACGTTTAACCCATTTGTACCAGTAGACGCCATATGGCATCGGAACTATCCATTGCTGGACCCGACCCAAAATGGCCACCGGGAGTGAATGAGTTAAATTCAGGCACTTTGCTAGAGTGCTGACAAATGAGACTACCCAGAGGTAGAGCTGTGTCCCTTTAAGAGCACAGAATGGGCTACCCAAAGCAAGGAGTGCTCCTGAAATTGTCCAATATGAAGCAGGGGCGTAGTCTTCCACTAGAGTGAGATCATTTAATAGAGGCCGGGGACGGGTGTGGGTGGGTGGGAGAAAATTCAACTTGAGAGGAGACAGAGGGAATATAGCAGCTAGAGAAGTAAGCAGCAGGAGAAAGCATGGGCCACTTGGAGATCAGTTTTCACTGACGCCAGATTCAAAGTCAGGGCTAGTACCTTGCAGATTCGGCTGAGCTGCAGCACACAGAGGATTTTTGAAACCACTGTTGCAGTTTGAAAATTAAGGGGTTCCTGGCCTGATCAGAGCTCACTAGATCCCTTGCAGATTCAGCTGAGCTGCAGCACAGAGAGGATTTTCAAACCACTGTTGCGGTTCAGAAATTGAGGGGTTTCTGGCCCGATCACCGTCCACTGTTGCCTATCCCTTAACCAATTTCTTACCCAGTTTACTACCTTTGGACTCACTCCTAAGCTACCCAGCTTTCTTGCTAGTCTTTTATGTGGCACAGTATCAAAAGCCTTACTGAAATCTAAGCAGGCCTTGTCCACTGCTCTACCCTGATCTAACTCCTTTGTCACCCAGTCAAAGAAATCTATCAGATTCGTTTAACATGACTTGATTCCATTTGCAGGTGGAGGGGAGTCCTATTTCTATGCAAGAATAAGCCAGCTGTGTTGCAATATCTCTTTTCTGGGGGGGGCTGCTTCTACCACAGGATAGCCCAGCTGTGATACAATATCTCATTTACAGTGTGGGGGGGGTCCTGTTTCTACCCCAGGATAGCCGATCTGTGATACAACATCTCATTTACACCGGAGGGGGATCCTGCTTCTAACCCAGGATAGCCGATCTGTGATACAACATCTCATTTACACCGGGGGGGATCCTGCTTCTATCCCAGGATAGCCCATCTGTAATACAACATCTAATTTACAGTGGGGGGCTGCTTCTTCCCCAGGATAGCCTAGCTTTGCTACAACTTCTCATTTACAGTGGGAGGGTCCTGCTTCTACCCCAGGGTACCCCAGCTGTTACACAGCATCTCATTTACAGCTGGGGTACCACTTATACCCCAGGATACCCCAGCTGTGATACATCTCATATACAGTAGGGGGGTGTCCTGCTGCTATCCCAGGGTAGCCCAAAAGTGAGACAACATCTCATTTACCATGATGGTTCTTTTGTCAAAGCAATTTTTGGCCAGGTCTCCTTTTCCTACAGACTACCTTGTCTTTGGAATAACCCCCAACCCCCAAGCCACATTCAGCTGCTCTTCTTTCTCTCCAACAGTTATGCCTCATGGCTTTCTGGTCCATCTTTGTTCCTGTACATAGTTACTCTCTCTCTCTCTGACTGTTTTTTTGCTGTGATCCACTCCCCTAAAAATCACCTATACCAAGCTCCATGCCCGCTTCTCCTTCTCCTAGCCAGTTCCCATGCAGCTGACTCTGTAGCTACTGTTGATTCATTATGTAACACTGGCATTTGTTTCCATTTGCTGCTCTGTGGTTGTTCTCTGTACATTTGTTTGTGTGTTTTGTTTAATAAATTCTTGCTGTATTTTGTTTTAAAACTGCATTTTATCCCTAGCCCCCCATCACACCAAGTCACACCTGGAAATGGGACTTGGCTCAGTGTGCTTTTCCTGGCCAAACATTTTACAACAAATACATATTTTGTCTTAGCTGTTGCCTGCTCCCCAGACCTGTGCTAGGCACACAGTGGTGTCTATAGCATGTGTTTATAGAAGCACTGTGGCTGCAGTACTGTACAGATACACTGTATTTGGTAGGTATATAATTAATGGTCTTCCCTTTTTCCCATAGGGAAACCATGGTGTAATTTGCCGTTATAAAGGAGCGTTTATAACGGCAAACATGCGCCAGTTTTTCCACTCGCGTATGTATCGAACTCCTCGCTTGCTGTATCCTTCCAACAGGAAACCGCAAACCCACGGTAGAGAGAAACTGCCACAGACACTCAGCAGTAAGCAATTTTTACAATTACAGTCAGCACTTGTTTATCCAGCTCTCATTTATCCATCTTTGACTGCATGATTTTTTATTTCCCATTGTGTTTGCACTCGTTTATCCGTCCCTCGCGCTATCCGTTTCCGTTGCCCATCCTGCCTGTTGTCTCCTATGTAGATCTCAATGTTTACTCTCAGATAACTGACCCTTTTCATTCCCAGTAGAGTATTGTATAGAAAACCACAGACCAAAGCAGGTAAAGCAGTCACAAACCTAAGCAGTCACAGCAGACAGAGATCAAACTGCAGACCGAAGCATCCAGTTTCCACTTTACCGTTTCTCTCAGATATCCATCACCTGACCTGAGAACAGAAGGCAATGGATATCTGAGTGCTGACTGTAGTTGAAATGTTCCACACAGCTACCAGACTGACAACCCTAAAAATATTTAAATAAAGTTAAAGCGGACCTCGCGTGCTGAGGTAATCTGACTGCACCGACACAGCAGTCTTTTTTTATTTTACATAATTGCTGAGGTGAAAAAGAGAAGCCCAACAATTATATAAAATAAAATATGGGTCTCGATGTGTAAACTTGACATTATTACTCGGGGTTTGATATGTATAAACCTCGAAAGCTTTGCTCTCAGGGCTTATGTAGCATCAAAGCCTCGGGTGTGTGTAAATTCTCGTTACACACTGAGACCCATACTTTATCCTATATGTTACTGATGGGAACAACATGCTGATATTGGCTGTGCAATGCTTTTGTTTCCTTCGTAACTCAGTATCTGTTCCTGTGAGCTTTCTTTTGGGAGGTAGTGAAATAAAAATGAGGTTGGTTTTCCCAAGAAGCAGATCTTGCTCTGTTGCCTGTCAATTTATGGACAGGGGAAAATGTAAAATATGCTAGCATACTAACACAGTACTGTGGTGATAGAAGGGTCTTCGTATCCATGTTGTTTGTCTCTCCTGCCTCACGGCAGTGACTTTACATAATAACATAGTACTGTAGTGACAATGGGTGCTTTGGGTCCATCTTGACTTTCCATTCTACTATGCAGCAGTGAGTATACATAGTAACATACTGTAGTACTGTAGTGAGCCAAGGGGTTGGGGTCCATCTTGTCTGCCCCTCCTGCTGCACAGCAGGAACTGTACCAAGTCTGACTATGAAAGTACATTGAGATTTCTTAGTCAGAAGGTTGCATCTGCTTATGCTGTGTAACCCTCTTCAGTGTCGTTCTTTACCAGGAATCTGTGCAGTCCTGCTCTGAAAGCCTAAACAGTGCTAGATTCCACAACTTCACCAGGTAATCTATTCCACATGTTTACCACCATCCACGTGAAGTAATGTTTTCTAATGTCTCCACTTATCCTGCTCCCATCCCACTCCTCATTTGGAATTTTGTCCTCTAGTTTTAGTATCAATCACCAACTCAAACATCTGTTCCTCTCACACTGAATGTGACAGATTTTGCTTTTCTTTTAAGGGGATGAGAAGTGCTCAAACATCTGTTCCTCTCACTTCAAGCATGACTGTGAGAAGTGCTCAAACATCTGTTCCTCTCACTTCGAATGTTACAGTGAGAAGTGCTCAAACATCTGTTCCTGTCACTTTGAATGTTACAGTGAGAAGAGCGCAAACATCTGTTCCTCTCACTTCGAATGTTACAGTGAGAAGAGTTCAAACATCTGTTCCTCTCACTTCAAATGTGACAGGGTATGTTTCATTTTAGGGATGACAAACATCAGGAACTATGGAAACCCTTGAATGAGGCCCTGAATGTTTCTGTGACAAAGTTCCCAACCCTAAGGGTAAGTGACAGATTGTTTCTGTGGGTGGGGCCAAGATTGACCCAAAACATTATTACCCTGACTCACTCCTTAGTTTGCTGCCTTGGTAACACGTGCGTGTGTGTGTGTGTGTGTGTGTGTGTGTGTGTGTGTGTGTGTATAATATCTAGTAAACAATCTACTTTGGTAATTTCTGCAAATTTAGGGAGCAGAGGGTTGAAGTGGGGAAGGATAGACAGCTTCTCCCCTTCCCTGTGGAGTCTCCCTGAAGTATATTCCCTTTTTGGACATCAGGGGCCAGGTACTGAAATCTGAGCAAAGCAGAGGGCAGAACTTTGCGCTGCCCACTGCAGTTGCCTGGGTGTCAAAAACTGATATATTCAGTGGACTACAGCATCGATGTTATTTCACTGAATATACAGCCAGTGAAACCCGGTGCTAAGCCACTTAGTGCAGGGCAGACAGGCCCTCACAAGAGGGCAGAACAATGACTTGTGCCCAGGCAAAAATCCCTATATTCAAAGGGACCTATGTAAATGAGCCCATTAGGCATGCAAGGTGCTAAAGGGCCATTTGCATGTCCATTATATATGGGCCTATTTGCATTGAGAGCAAGGCTGTAGTGCACGGCACTACACCCTGATTGCTTGTTTCCCTAGATCTATCCCTGGTGCTAGTGGTGCCTCCCCCCATCACTGTCCAGTTAACAAAAAAGTGCAACTCCCTGGTAGTCTAGTGGCGCCCCCTCCGATCGCTGATTGCCATCCCTGTAAATAAAACTAAACTGTCAGGTACTCCAGTGGTCCCTCCCCCCTCCCTGATCACCGATCACCGTCCCTGTAAAGAAAACTAAATTATGCCCTGGTAGTCTAATGGTCCCTCCCTCCTCCCCCGATGTCCAATCGCCATCTCCTTATAACAGACATCATATTTTCTGGTAGTCCAGTGGTCCCTCTCCCCTCCCCGGATGTCCGATCGCTATCCCCATATGAAAAAATAATTTCCCTGGTAGTCAGTGGTCCTTTTCCCCTCCCAAATCAATGATCACCAACCCCGTAAAGAAAAATAAATTATGCCATGGTAGTCCAGTGGTCCTTTCCCTTCCCCTGATGTCTGATCCTTGTCCCCTTACAATAAAAATAATATTCCCTGGTAGTCCAGTGGTCCCTGCCCCTCCCAGATCACTGTTCCTGTAAAGAAAACAGACTCGCCTGAGAGCTGTAATCCTGTCCACATCGGCAAATTTGGGTGATCTGGGGGCTGCAGCGGCCGCAGCTGAGTCCGGGGGTCGCATCGGTGGCAGGAGCTAAACCGGGAAGCCAGGAGCAGGACAGAGAGAAATGCTGCACCAATCAGTGGCAGGAATTAAACCGTGAGGCTGGGAGCAGGACAGAGAGCAGCAATCAGCATGCAGGGCACCAAATTCAAACAAAGCGGCCGGGCTATTTGAGTCAGAGCCCAGCCACTTCTACAATGCACACTTGAGAGCTGTAATTGTGCCCCCCCCCCCACTGCAGCCCCAGCCTCTATTAAATAGCCACAGGGGGTGAAGCCTTGGAGGAAGTCACATTGGGATTGGGTGAATTGGACCACAAAGAGACTTGGACTGGAAGCTGACTGTGGGGGAAAGGGGTTACGAGTGTCTTGATAAACTGGGAGTGCAGACTACTGCTGTCTTGATTACTGGGTGGAATCTGAGTCTGATTAATAGGGTGTGCAGACTACTGCTGGGGGAGGGGGCAATTTGGGTACTGATTGTCTTTATTGCTTGGGTATTGCTGGCTACTGCAATTTGGATACTGTTTTCCTTGATTGCTTAGGTATTGTTGGCTACTGCTGGTGGAGGGGGCAAACTGATTGTATACTGATTGGCAAATTGATTGTATACTGATTGGCAGGTACTTTTATTGCCGGTGGGGACTCATACTACTCACACCCAAAATCAGGATGGGTTCAAAAGAAGCAATAGCAGACATCTTCGGTAGGATGACTGGGTGTACAGGGTGCGGGGTGGCCATAATATTGGATTGGGCATGGAGGTTTGGAGGATGCCCAGTGTGTTACCAGTTGGCAGGTCTCAGTCAGGAGGTTGAGGAGATCAGGAGGCAGTTGGAGGGCAGGAGGAGGAGGGTTGGAAAGGGAAGGAGAGGCAGAAACCATATGACGATAGACAAGGACAAAATGGCATACCCCAGAGGACAGGGGTGGGAGTGAGAGGACTAGGACCACATGGTCCTTTGGTGGGGGACATGAAAATAGCAACGTATGGACTTCACTACGAAGGGAGGGGGTTGTCCAGAGAGAGAGAGAGCCAAGGAGGGGAGAGGGAGACAGGAGAGGGCAAACATGGTGCAGGCATCACACTAATAAATTGCTTTGCCCTGCTGTATCCGGATGATGAGGAGGAGGAGGCTGGCGGGGGGGGGAGAACAGGCAGACGGGGAGGAATTGGTCAGAAATTGGAGTGGGGCAAGGGACAGGAGAGTGGGCCAGATCCAAAGGAGGGGAGGGCATGGGGAACATGAGACCAGGTGCCAGATGGTGGGGAGGGGGATGAGCCTGGGTTTGAGGAAGGCAAGGCAGAGAGGACCGCACAGAGCAGCATCAGGGTGGATGAGGGCAGGACCCAGGAGAGGCCAGTGTCGGGAATGGGAAAATCAGCCAAGGATGGGGGTGCACCAGGGAACACTTGGATAGGCCAGCTCCGAGACTGGAGAAATCGGGGGGGGTAGGGAGGATGAGGGGGGTACAGGGAGCACTAGGGCACAAGGGTTCTTTAGTGCGGAACCTGAGGAGGGCAAGAAGGGAAGCAGTAAAAGGAGGCCTGAGTGGAGGGGCCACAGTTCAACTGGGGAAGAGTTAAGGGGTGACTGGTGATATCCAGGCTGTGAGGGGTGCGAGGAGCAAGCTGGGGAGGTAGACAGAAGAGGGAGTCTGGAAGGACACACACAGACTAGTGATACCCAGGCTGTGGGGGGGGGGCGAGGAGCAAGCTGGGGGCCGTAGTCAGGAGAATGAGTCTGGAAGGGCACACAGACTTGTGACACCCAGGTTTCAGGGGGAAGTGGAGCAAGCTGGGGGCCATAGACAGAAGAAGGAGCCTTGAAGGGCACACACAGACTAGTGACACCCAGGCTGTGGGGAGTGCGAGGAGCAAGCTGGGGGTCATAGACAGAAGAAGGAGCATGGAAGGGCACAAACAGGTTAGTAACTTGGGGGGAGAGGTGAAGGTGCTCCTGCTTGGTGACTCCATGATTAGGGGTATTCAGTGGGAGGAGGCTGGGGAGGGAAAATGCAGCCCAGTCAAGACTAAATGTATCCCAGGCCTATCTGTACACAAGGCCAAATTTCAGATATGGTCGGCCCGGTGTTGCTGAGGGTTGAGGCGCTGAACGTCACACCTCGCACCGTGCCGGCGACCTGGGTTCAGGAACGGACTCGGGCCTCCGGGGGCTGGCAGGGGAGAGGTTGGATTGAGTATCCCAGGACTGCTCTCCTTCCTCTGGGGTGGGCTTGTGGGGTTGCATCGCGCTTGGGTGACCCCTGGTGAAGACTGGGAGAAGCACAAGGCACGGTGCCAGCATGGGGAGGAGTTCAGCAGGATGCTTGTGTAAGCACAGCACATCAGTGCACTGTCGGCTCCAGGGCCAAAAACCAAGGTGGAAAACGAGCCAGGTGACCAAGCAGCTTGATGGCCACGCACCGGCCACCTGGAGGCCTGTCGTGGAATCAGACTGGGGTCCGGCGATGGCCGTGCTTGGACCCCTTGTGTATTAAGTAAGCCTGCTGTCCTCGGGGTTGGTGGGGGCCGGCGGCTGGAAGTCCCACCAGAGCACTGCAGAGGCGCAAAAATCAAAGTATGATTAAAAAAAAAAAAATTCAGATAAAAGCAATGGCAAGGGAATGCAGAGGATCCTCAGACTGTTTAGTTCACCTGAGAACAAACAATTTAGAAGGGAAGAGTGAACTAGAGATACAGGCAAGATTCAGGGAATTGGCCAGTGTTTACCACTCTGTTGGATGCTCAGTCTCCTTCTCTGAGATACTGCCAGTACCAAGGTCGAGTGAGGAGAATAAGCAAAAACTTAGAGGGGTGAACCAGTGGCTCAGGGAGTGGTGCAAGTCAGAGGGCTATGGGTTGATGGGGGGCTGGGGTGACACATGGGAAGATAAGGGTCTATATGCAAGGGATAGGCTACACTTCAACTTGGAGGGGAGGGAGATCCTTAAACTGAAACTTTCTGGATTCACAGGTGATAGGTGGGGTTTAAACTTGTAAAGGGGGAGGAATAAAAAGACTGACAACCCCAGGGGGGAAGTTTGGGAGTTCAGGACTAGGACATGCAAAGGGGGCTGCAGGCAACATTGGAAAACTAGTGGAAACAGTGCAGGGAAGTGAGACAGGGGGCTGCGCTGAGCTGAGAAGACTGGGGAGGGGTGTGGGGTTCGGGTGGAGGACAGTCCTGATCAATTCCAGGAGCATGGGCAATAAAATGCCAGAGCTTCAGGCAATGCTAGTCGAGGGAGCAGCAGATGTGGCAGCAGTTACTGAGACATGGGCCACCCAGAGGCATAATTGGGACCTAAACTTAGATGGCTATACAATGTTTAAGAAGGATAGGAGAGTGGGAAGGGGTGGGGTGGCGTACAGACCCCCCCAATGGAGGTGGACTTGGAGGATGATCTGGTTGAGAACATCATGGGTCACTGTGGCCTCAGAAAGGGCAGGGTAGTGGTCATGGGTGACCTGAACATGCCGGGGGCAGAGTGGGGCACTATGACATCCTCGGTGGCCAGGGAGCAGAGGTTGATAGATGTCTTCCAGATGCCTTCCTAGTCCAGCATGTGTGGGATCCTAGTAGGGAGGGCCGGATACTGGACGTTGTCCAAGCAGACAATGACCTGATAAGAGGTCTGTAGGTAAACATCCTGCTGACAGGTAGTGACCACGCCATGGTCTGGTTTCTTCTGTACCTAGGGGCGAGAATAATTGCACTAACACAGTAGTAACAGATTTCGGGGGGCGGACTTCAAGGGCATGGGAGGGATTCTTAGTGGGTGCTTGGATGAGATAAGGCTGGACATGGATGCTGGTAGCTTGCGGGAGACCATTAATAACGGGGTGCAGGAGGCTACTAGGGCATGCGCAAAGGTAAGGTGTAAGCAAAGTAGGGCCAGAAAGCTGTGTTGGAGGACCTGGGAGGTGCAGGAGGTGGTGAGGGAAAAAAAGGCTGCCTACGCATGCTTAAAGCGCTCAAGGGGGGTAAGGGAGAGGGAAGAGTATGAGTTACTGGCTAGGAGGGTCACCAGGGTGGTAAGGGGGCCAAGGCAAGGAAGGAGCAAAACTTGGCCAGAGATATCTGGCTTGGGGGTGGGAGGGGTTCTATAGATACATAGGGGAGAAAAGAAAAGTGAAGGCACAGATCAGCAGGATTAGGACCGGGAGGGATGGACGCAGGAAGCAGGGGAACAAGCAGAAGTACTAAATGAGTACTTTGCCTTGGTCTTTACTGGGGGAGGTGGGGGATTCTTCAATCCCGATGGGAGGGAATGGGAGCCCACAGAATCGGGAGGTCAGTTAGAGTCTGAAGGACTGGAAGAGGCTAGGGCAAGGGATAGGCCGAATCTAGAGGGGGAGGGGCGGGTGCATGAGGAGTTGGGCTGGGAGGGTGAAATCACGGTGGATAGGATGAGAGAGGCCCTCCAGTCGCTAAAGGCTGAGAAGGTGCCAGGGCCAGATGGGCTGCATCTGAGGGTACTGAAGGATCTGGCAGATGTGCTGGTAGCTCCACTGGCTGCACTCTTCAACATCTCTCTGAAGACAGGGTGGGTGCCTCAAGATTGGAGGGTGGCTCTTGTAGTGCCGATCCAAAAAGGGGGGGGCATTGAGGAGATGGGGAATTATAGGCCTGTTAGCCTAATGTCTGTGGTAGGCAAGGTTATGGAGGGCATTATCAAGGAGAGGCTTGGGGGGCAGTTGGAAAGGTTGGGGCACCTGGATGACAGGCAGTATGGCTTTGTTCCAGGGAGGTCATGCCGGACCAGCCTGGTGGAGTTTTATGATTGGCTGACGGGTGCCCTGGACCAACATAGGCTGGTGGACGTCCTCTATCTGGACTTCAGTAAGGCATTCGATTCAGTACCCCATAATGGCTTGCTAACAAAGCTGGGGGGATGGGGGGCAGTTGCTCAGGTGGGTGGAGAATTGGCTTACGTGTTGAATACAGAGAGTGGTGGTTGGCGGGATAGTCTCCTCCCCCAGAAGGATCATCAATGGGGTCCCCCAAGGTTCGGTCCTGGGGCCACTCCTGTTCAATGCCTATGTCTCGGAGATAGGGAGGGGTGTTAGGGGTAGGCTGTCTCTTTGCAGATGACTCAAAACTGGGAGCTGGTGGGAGGACAGGAGGGGAGAGAGGCCCCCCAGGGGGACCTGGATACTCTTGGGGGGTGGTCAAGGAAGTGGGGATTGAAGTTCAATGCAGGGAAATGTAAGGTGCTGCATCTGGGGGTCAGAAACCCGGGCCATGCATACACCCTGAGGGGGGTCACACTGCAAGCCACATCGGGCAATAGGGACCTAGGGGTAGTGGTGGACATTAAAATGAATAACACTGAGAACTGTTGATGAGCCACAGCAAAAGCAAACAGGATACTGGGCTGCATAACCAGGGGGATTACCTCCAGGAGGAGGGAGGTGATCCTCCCTCTGTATAATGCCCTGGTTAGGCCACATCTTGAGTATTGTGTGCAGTTCTGGAGATCCCACATTAAGAAAGACATAGCACTGCTGGAGAGGGTCCAGAGGAGGGCAACCAGAATGATCCAGGGCATGGAGGGTAGGCCCTATGAGGAGAGACTGGAAGAACTCAGGCTGTATGCACTGGAAGAGAGGAGGGACAGGGGGGACATGATTGAGGTCTTCAAGTATGTAAAGGGGATAAATAAGGGTGGAGCCAATGAGGTGTTCAGGCTTAAGAAGGTGGAACTACCAGGGGGCATTAGTGGAAACTGGAGAGGGGGAAGTAAAGGGGGGAGCGTAGGAGACACTACTTCACTGAGAGGGTGGTGGAACCATGGAACGCACTACCCAGGAGTTTGGTGGAGGAGAACACAGTGGAAGGATTCAAGAAGGGTTGGGACAGGTACAGGGGGATACTGAAGCTGGGGAAGACCACCTCTGGGTTTGGGGGGGTGGAGGAGAGAACTCCAGCAGGGGTCTGGCTACTGAGCAGACACGATAGACAATGAGGCCTATGCTGCTGGCGTTTACTATGATACTGTGATAAATTCCCTGATAGTCCAGTGTTTCCTCCCCGATCGCAGTCCCGGTAAAGAACACTAAATTCTAGCTGGCCCAGTGGTGTAAAGGGCTAAGGCATCCATGCCTTACCTCCTGACATGTTGACAACCCATGTTTGTGGTGCTAGTGGGCCACCGGGGGTTGACTGAGGAGGGAGAGGACTGAGCATCCGTAGGACTGCTCTCTTCTCCTCTCCTCTCCCGGGGAGGGAGGCCTGACACTCCCAATGAATAACTGCCCCCAGGTGGAGGCCTGAGGGTACTGCTGGTCCAATAGGTGCCGGAGAAGAGAGGGTGCTATGGGACTTCCGTGGGCGCGTGCACGCCTCCACACATGCATGTCTGTAAATTTTTCGAAGTCAGGTACAACCTCTGTTTTTTGACAGTAGAATCAGAAATACTGTGTGTGACAATACTTTACATTGGGTGTTACTTTACAGGGTAAAACAAGACATAGTCTCTCAGTCCTGTTTCTTCCCCACCCTTGATTACAGAGCAGGCTGGGTGGGGTGGGTTGAGTACAACAGTGAATCAGTTCAATGAGAAAATCAATGACCTGCATCCCTGTGGAATTAACATCCTGCGGCCGGGTCTCTCCAGGAGGGGGACGGGGTGGATTGCTGGGTCCATAGTCATGGGGTAACAATCCAGCCCATTGCTGCATAACCCTTCCCTTATTCAGTGAGCTTTGCATATTCTTGGTTAGGCTAAGACAGGCTATTCTTCCATTTGTTGGGGGGGGTGCAACCAAAAGGGGCAGGGTCCCTGGGGCATGTCAAATAGTAGGATTGTTGAGGGCACTTTTTTTTTAACCAGGAGAGACACACTAAGCTGAAAGCTTATTTACAGGTATGATCTCAGAGCACAAAGAAGTTAAGTGACTTGATTAGGGTCACACAGTATGCAAGTGGAGGTTGTGGGATTCAAACCCAAGTCACCAGGTTTGTAGCCCAGAGCCTTAAACCACTGAGCTGTACCACCTCCTTTACAGGGAGGGGGCTCAAGGTACAAACTGTGGGTCTTTAAAAGGAGTCAATTTTAACACTGTTTTACTAGCCCAAATCCTAGTGCAAATTGACCAGGGCTAGTGCAGCTGACTCTCTCCTTGTAGTGCAGGTTATGTCATGGCTGTTAATGAAGTTAAGCAATTTCTTATTTTAGCAGGCCGTAGTCTAGTCTTCATGTTAATCTCTCTCAGTGTTGCAGATGGCCTGGTGTGATTAACAACTCATTAACAGCTGCAGTTATCTGGCAGTTCAAGAGGGGGATCCCACAAAAGACTCAGTGTGAGTCATTATCACTCCACTGTTAGGACTTTCAACTAGTATCCAGGCTGTGATCAAGGACAGAGTACTGTTAAGTCATTAGCTTTCAGTTTTCTGAATGCATCTCTGTGTGATGATTTGTCCCTTATTATTAAGAACAGTGCCCTTAATTTCTTTACATTTTGAGTGCCTGCATCCAAGTTTTCAGCGACAAAATGATAAGTGCTATATAGTGTCTGCCTTGCACGTGGTGGGTTTTATTTAAGTCTCACCATAGCTGCTCCCCTCTCCCTCCAAATCTCTCAGCTCTGTACTTTCCCTAGACACCACTGCAGATCAGGCTCTGAAATAACCATCCATAGCTGCCATTACTGGCAGGTGTAGGGGTCCCCAGCTCTTTTAAATGGACCGTGCCAGCCAATGCCATCCATGCAGTCCCACCCTTATCCCACCCAGCATGTCCTCTCATCCAAAACACAATGATTTGGCACCTGAATGGTAAAAAAATAAACCATAATAAAATATATAATTTGAAAGGCTAAAATAGGTTTTACTGAAGTGCTTAGCTCCTCCTAACTAGAAAAAGAGGCTGTGTAACATAATGCCTGTGTACTGGTATCCCTGAGTTAATGAAAAGACAAGGTTAAAAACATGTGTTAACGTTGGGGCAGAGCATATTAAAATTAACAACCTTAAAAATAAAAAGGTCATAAAGTTTTCTGTTTCCTAAGTTCCTTAGGTTTGTGTAGCCCCATCCCCAAAGAAATCCTAGGTGTACGGTACCCTTGGCTCACTTGACGTTATACAGAAACTTCCAGAAGTGCAGGTCTCCAGTTGACCAAAGGGTGGGGCTGAGAGTGTCTTTTTCTGCCTGACTCGGTTCATTTTCCTGTGGGTGGGGGTGAGAGTGTAGTGAGGTGCATGATGATGTGAGCTACTATGTGCAGAACTAGAACTGCTTGATTGAACGTTTGCCATTGTGGAATCCTCTGGTTCAGTGTGTGTGTTGGGGGAGGGCAGAAAGAAGAAGAGAGTGGGCCATAGTACAAAACAATGGGAGCACACTGTGTGTGATGGCATTGCATTTTTTTTTTTGCTGGGGCAGGAAGCAATATGGGACCAGGATAAACGTTCAATATCAGAGTATTTTTTGGCTTGCATTTGTTCCTGTATACGTGATTGAAATTTACCATTATAATTGTGGGCTAGTACAACCATCTGTGGGCTAGTGCAATTTTAAATCAACTTGTCCTGCTGGCTAGTGCAAAAAAGGGTTAAGGTTGACCTCTGGTCTTTAAGCATCATGTGCAGGAGCCAACTGGTCCACCTAGAGGTGCACAGCTCCTTTCTATCATTTAGTGCGTGAGTTATTCTCTCCATCTGGTACATTTGGTAAACAATTGCTTTCCATTCAGTTATGGTTGGGATTTGTTGTGTTAGCCAAGGTTTTGTTATTGCTTTTTTGGCTGCCAGCAGTAGCAAAGGGAGTAGATACCTGGAATTCCTATCCCAAAGTTCTCGGGGGAGTATGTTGAATAAGAATACCTCTGCTGCTAGTGCTACTTGCCTGCAGCAGAGCTCTTCCAGCTTAATTTGCAAGTTATGGATAAACTGAGAGAGCTTTGTGCAGGACCAAAGAGTGTGAGTGTGCTGGGCATTATCTCTGCCGCACTGTCTCCAGCAAGATGAGTCTTTTGTTATAAGGAAGTGCACAGTAATTGCTGAAGTGCAAAAGAATCTGATAAAATTTTTCCAGGTGAACTCCCGCCACTGGTGGGAAGTTATTTTTGAAGTTAGCCGGCAAGATAGATTCCATTGTTCCATGGATAAATGAAGGTCTAATTCCTCATTCCACCGCAAAAGTATTGAGTTAGTGGACTCCCCTAAGGTGTCCTGTAGAGACCTATAAAATAGCAATATTACGTAGGATATACTTCCTGCCTGCAAGACCGCAAGGAAGGAAGTCAGGATGGAAGGAAATGACTCTGAGCATTGTATTCCAAGTGGGAGAGAATAGAAAAACTGTCTTAGTTGTAGGTACCAGAAGAAATTGTATTGTCTTAGATGGAATTCCCATTGGATTTTGGCAAAAGATCTAAGGACAGGGCTACTCATGAGCTGGAAAATATAGAACAGTGTTAAGTGCTCCCATCTACCAAAAGCAGAACCAAAAGAAAATCCTTTCCCTGGTTCACGGATAACCTAAAGTCTGCCTTATGGCACAGGGATGCTCTTTGGAAAAGAGCCAGAAAGTCTAAATTGGCTACAGACTGGTCTGCTTTCCGAACCACATGAAATTTCTGCACGAAAACTATCAGAGCTGTGAAGTCTAGTTATTCCTGCTCTGAGCTTAATGCATCCACTAACTCTGCTACTAAGTTCTGGAAAACTTTAAGGGAGGTAGAAGGCCATAACAGCACTGGCACGCTTCCCCACAAAATTTCGACAGGTGGTACCCACACTACAAATAAAAATGAGATCTTTGACCTCCCTAACAATCACTTTGCCACAGCAGGGATCAGGGCACAGTTCCTTAGTCAGTCATCTGATTGCCATGATCCAGAGTCTACTGACCCGTACCACTCTTTCTACTTCTATCCGGTCACCATCAAACAGGCTAAGGATCTCCTTCTTCAACTTGATACTAAGAAAAGTGAGGGTGCGGATATGATTGAGCCTTTCTTCCTAAAGTTGGCCTACTATATTTTGGCTCCTCCTATTACCCACCTTTTCAATTTGTCTCTCAATCAGGGCTCCTTCCCCAAGGTCTGAAAGGCAGCCCATGTCATCCCTCTATTCAAATCAGGGGACCCCTGTGACCTAAATAATTACCTCCCAATCTCCTTGCTCCTGGCCTTGTCAAAACTATTGGAGAGGAGGCCGGCCCAGTGGCGCTGAGGGTTGAGGCGCTGGACGCCACACCTCGCTCCACGGCGGCGACCCGGGTTCGGGAGCGGACTCGGGTCGTCGGTGGGTCGGCCGGGGGGAGACAGGCTTGAGCGTCCAACGACAGCTCGCCTTCTCCGGGGAGGGATTCAGCCAATGCCCGACATTTCAGTACGACCCCCGAAAGCTGGAGGCTCGAGGAACTGCAAGCCCCACTAGGGATGGCTGGCTTTGAGCAGCACGGACGCACGCGCAAGGCCATGACGTCAGGGAGGTCGTTGGCTGCTCAGGGAGGAGAAAATAAAGAACAAGCCTGCCTCAACCGGGAAGATGGGAGGACCGTGGCCGTGCCCACGATTTGCCTGTGCCCGCCCGGCAGACCACAGACTGATGAAACGTAAGTAACGGGGTTTGATCCCCCGCCTCGTCCCCACCCGGGGGGTAATCCGCGGCTCCATGGGGTCTGGTGGTCTGTATGGGTAGGGTTCCAGGCAGTGGGATGTCCAACTGTCCTCCCTGAAGGGTCGGAGGTGGCAGGCTGGGAGGAGGAATAAAGAGTAATTTCAAAAAAAAAAAACTATTGGAGAAGGTAGTAAATGAATAGCTCAGATCTCATCTGGAAAGTTTTAATCTACTAAACCCAATTCAATCTGGTTTCTGTCCCATGCATAATACCTCCCTGCCCTTGCTAAGGCTGTAAATGACTGGCAGTCCATGTCACAAACCGCTCAGCAGGTCAGGCCCTCTGATCCCACAGTGCCAACCTCCGAGCGCAGTATTGTGAACAGGTAACAGAACAGGGTAACCCTCCTGTCTGCTTGTGAGTCTGAATCACCTTTAGTCTCAAGTTCTGGGGGCAGTCAAGCTGTGAACCTTATGCTAGCATACCCAAATGTACAGGCTCAGATAATCTGCTCTTCGGGGGATGCCAAATATCTTTCACCTAAGGGCACCTAACCAGGTATCCAGAATGAACCCTTAAAACTCTATAAAAAACCTTAGGTATATTCTTACCTTTTCCCAGTTTAGCACACCATCAAGCTTTGAACAGTTTTAGTCAGTCTTAACCGTCTATACTTCACATGCAAAAGAAAGAACTTTGAAGGCACACCAGGCAGTCTCTTTAAAATAAGAGGTTTACTTAAAAATGGATAAAAATATGTAAAATGTAAACACAGAGCACTATATCACAAATCATACAATCACTTAAAAGAAAACAAGGAAAAGTACAAACATAAACTCCTACCACAATACACTTAGACTTTCCTATCTAATGTATTACCTTTTTACAGTGCTTATAGTTAGGGATGTAAGTTTGTGATGGCAGTCATACACGTCATTGATTCCATGACTTTTGATCTTTATTCAGGACTTCCATGACTTTCACTAGTGTCATCAGAATGTAGCAATGATGACAGTGCCACAACATTTACTACTGTTTACTAATGATTTCATGAACAAACAATGAGTCATTAAAACCTCATCCATGACAAACTTACATCCCTACTTATAGTTAGTTCTTGTTTCTAAGAGCCCACAAAGAAATGTCTAAAGATCAGACACAGAATAGCTTAAAATGTCTCTCAAACATTCCCCTTCCATGATGTCACCTAGCTCTCCTTGTTAAATATAAAAAATATATATACAAACAGGATGCCCTTATCAGGAGGTATATTAAATAAGGTGACATCAGCAAAAACTCATTTCCCAAAAGGACTCCTAAATTAACACCCCCCTTTGATCTCGAGCAGATCCTTTTTTCCCCAGGATCAAAGAATTTTATATAACTTTAGCACCATGATGGGAACATGTTTTTCGTCTAAGACGTCATAAAAGTTTAAGAGCCCTATATTCTGGCAGCTGGGCAGCTCCAATTAAGTCAGATAAACAGGAGAGCCTTAATTAAGGCTCTCTAATCTTTTTAATTACCTCCTGGTTTCAGGTTAATACATCCTGTATTCTCACTAAAACCTGACTCGTGGCACAGCTGCCTTATGGAGACAAATCACACACTACATTTTTATATTACAAATATCAAAGAACAATCATAACCAGCTGGCCAAGCGTCACATTCCGCACTTGATAACAAACTATACATATGCGTCTTGTTTCTGAACCTTAGCAAGGCTTTCGACACGATGGACCACGATTTACTCCTGGTGACCCTGAAGAAAGTTGGGGTGGACAACCTGGCCCTAAGTTGGTTTGCAAACTATCTTGTGGACAGACAGCAGCAAGTCAAGGCTGAGGGAGACCTATCGCCAAAATAAATACTCCTTGGAGGTGTCCCCCAAGGATCCATACTTGGTCCATTTCTCTTTGCCATTTATATTAATCAAATTGACAGTGGCCTAAAGTCATCCAGTATCCCTCTCTTCGCTGATGATACAGTGCTATACATTGACAGATAAACTCCGGATCAAGCCATTTTGGACCGCCAAAATGATTTTGACATCCTCCAAAAAAATCTACTCAACTTGAAACTCCTGCTCAATGCCAGAAAAACTAAAGCCATGATTTTCTCTTCACTCATCTCAAAAAAAACCAAAAAAAAACCCAGATAATGTTTCTCACATAAGCACCCTTTTGGGAGAAGCCCTGGAGTTTGTGGAAAAATTCAAATACCTGGGGGTCTGGATTGACTACAAATTGTTCTTCGTTGATTACATTGATGAACTCACTTAGAAACTGCATCATAGGCTTGTTATTTCCTTCAGGATCAAGCACTCATTAACCCAGGAGGCTAGAAAACTCCTGGTCCAAGCTACTTTCTTGCCTCTCCTAGACTATGCAGACTTCCTCTATGGCCATAGTACTAACACAGCTCTCTCCAAGTTTGATACCCTATTCCACTTAGCCCTTAGGCTCATTTTGGATACCCCTTATGACACGCACCACTGCATCCTCTATTCTTCTGTAGGTTGGACCTCCCTTAGCTTCAGGAGGCAAAAGAATGCTATTCTATGGACATATAAGGCAATCACTAATAAAATACCTCAGTACCTCACAAGAGTGCCTAATTCCCTGCATCCCTAGTGCCTATTGTAGGGTATAGGGTGTGAAATGAGTCTCTTCGCAGATGACTCCAAGATGGGAGCAGTAGTTGAGGGAGAAGAGGGGAGGTTGGCCCTGCAAGGGGACCTGGATACCCTGGAAAGCTGGGCTCACACATGGAAATTAAATTTTAATATCACCAAGTGCAAGGTGTGTTGCATCTTGGTCGGAAAAACCCTAACACAGGTACACCCCTGGAGGAGGCGCTGAGGCCTCAATAGGAAAAGACCTAGGGCTGCGGTGGATGCATGTATGAATAACTCTGAGCAGTGCAGGAGAGTGGCTAGCAAGGCAAACAGGATGTTGGGATGCATCATAAGGGGATCACCTCTAGGAGCAAGGAAGTGATTCTGCCGCTGTACAATGGACTGGTTAGACCACACCTTGAGTACTGTGTACAGTACTGAAGACCACACTTGAAGAGGGACATACAGCTCCTGGAGAGGGTACAGAGGAGGCAACAAAGATGACACGAGGGCTAGGGATTTGACGATGAGGACAGACTTAAGGAGCTCTGCCTGTTTTCATTGGAGGAGAGGAGAGACAGGGGACGTGATTGAGGTCTTCAAGTACCTCAAGGGAATAAATAGGGTAAACATAGAGGATCTTTAGACTAAAGCAGGGAGGTATCACCAGAGGCATGGTTTGAAGTTGGAAGGTGGAAGGGTGAGGAGGGAAAAGAGGAGGTTTTTTCACTGAGAGGTGGTGGACCCTTGGAATGCACTGCCTGGTGACTGGTTCAGAGATCCACAGTGGAGGGCTTCAAGAGAGGGTGGGACAGACACAGAAAGTGGATGTCATCAGATGATGGCCTGTCCCAGGGGGGTGGGGATGGATGATACAGGTTTCTGGAGCACAAGGGATGGAAGGGTCTCGGCACCCAACTAAGGATCTAAGGTTCGAGCAGACTCGATAGACCATAAGGCCTAATCTGCTGGCAAATAGTATGTTAGTATTGTCTCGGAAGTCTTACCATCTTATCTCTGAATATCCCTAAAGTTAAAATGTGCTTTGGTAGAGCCTAAATAAGCTTCACTCTTCCTACGCTCTGGAATAAGATAAAGAAAACCTTAAGGCTCGCTACCCCTATCACGCTCTCCCTCTTCAAATCCTTGTTCCTGAGGATCTTCTCCGAGATCTGTCATTGTTTCAAGTCAAGGTCTTAACATCACAATTTGTTACTGCTTTAAATTCTGGACTTAAACCTCAATCATTGCCTGAGGCATCATTTGAGTCCTCCTGTCTGTTGTCCAAATCAAGGTCCCAACATCACGATCTGTCTTTGCTTCAAATATTGGACTTAAACTCCAACTATTGCCTGTGGCATCTGTCATGTTCTCCCTTCAAACAGTCCTTCCTCCTTAGGCCATCATGTCCAACCCTCTCCTATCTCGGCTGACCTTCCCTCCCCACTCCCTATACCCCCTCCCCTTCCCACCTCACTTGCCAGGCCATGTCTACAGTACTTATCAAAGGACTCTTACATCTCAATCTTCTTCGCACTTTGACACTAGAGGAACTGCCACTCCTGCTCACTATGACTCCTCCAATGATGTTTACTGTATAAACTTTAGCTCATTACCTTACGTCCATATATCTGTATCCATGCGATTGTATTTAAATGGAGCTACCTCCTGTTGAACCTATTGCTATGTTCTGGTGCAAGTATCTTGCCACATGTGATGGTTATATGTTATTATGTTGTTATTTTTACTATGTAATTGTTATGTACGTTCACTCAACCTGTGATGTCTTAACCCTGTTGGCAATTGTTTTGCCCCAGGTCCATCTTGTAAATGAGCTTGTCTCAATGATGT
Source organism: Neoceratodus forsteri (assembly GCA_016271365.2). NCBI lineage: Eukaryota > Metazoa > Chordata > Ceratodontiformes > Ceratodontidae > Neoceratodus > Neoceratodus forsteri. The sequence goes on from JADMNL010000023.1 coordinate 49,464,727, forward strand.
TCCGCCTGGCAAAATAAAGATTTTGATTGATTGATTGAGAAGGCTAAGAAAGGGGGTCAAGTGGGTGGGTTTTCTGATCGATGCCCGGCTGTAATTTGGTGATGAAGCCAGGGATTGAGGGTGTAGTTTGGACCCAGGGGGTTCTCTTGATAATATAGCATCTTAATAAAGTCTGCGTTAGGAAGCAGCAATTCCTCTATTTCAATCCAGTGGGTGAGGGGAGTGCTTACATGTCACTGGTAAATAAAGGAGAGATGGGATGCCCAGTAACAGAGTTTAAAGTTCGGAAGGGCTAAGCCTCTTTTTCCTTTAGGGAGTGTTAAAGTAGAAAATGCAATCCTGGGATGCTGCCCTGATCATGAAAATTTTGAAATTGCCTTGCTCCAGGTTTTAAAGTAGTTGTTGGTCAATGTGAGGGGTAGATTTTGGAACAGGTATAAGGCATGGGGTAGTGTAACCATACGTATTACCTCAACCCACTGTGATAAGGAAAGTGGCATCAGGTTCCATCTATCGAAATCTTGTTGCATTTGGATCAAGAAGGGGGAGTAGTTGTTTCTGAAGGAATCTGAGGGGTTACGAGCCACGAAAACTCTGAGATATTTCATCTAATCCATATTCCATTTAAAAGAGAACTGGACCCAAAACTCCTGTGGGAGGTTGAACTGAAAGTAAGGGTTTCTGTTTTTGCACGGTTTAGTTTATACTCTGAGAAGCAGCCAAATTGTTTTAGTATCAGGAAAACCACCGGCAAGGACTCCAAGGGGTCTTCTAAGAATAACAGGACATCATCTGCATATAAGTGTGACCCCTAGGTGATGCTACTCTTAAGGTTACATCCTTGCCTAATACCCACGAGACAGGCTGAGGGGTTTGGGTTCTTAAACTTACATTACATATGCGCAGTGCCTCCACTCAGCGTTTACCTTTAACGTGGGCTAGCTGTTACCTGGTACAACCCCCTGAGATGTTATACCACCCACAATTACCATTTGCCATACCAAGACATGACCCATTATCATTTCCCCACATTTCAGACATTTTGTAATTAAAGGCTCTCTCTAATAATATGTCACAACAACCATTTTCAAAAACCAATAACAACAATATTTATTTGGGGAACACAGGAGTTAGGTTGGGGAAACAGGAGCAACAGAAGTTATGCAGATCAATATTTACAAATGTACACATGGATTTTCTTGTGCTGGTGAACCCCCCAGCTGGGTGACTACCATCTAAGCAGAAAAGAGAATCCCATTTTACCAACCCATAAGATATCCAGAGCTCTGGCTACTAAGCTGCTGACTAATCAGATGTTACACAGTAAATTTCCCCACTGGTACCAGTTCCCAGACACATGTGAAACCCCGCAATCTCACACTATACCATGGGTACCTAGATAACAATGTCCTGGAAGGTTGCAGGCCTGGTGGATGTTGTTGCTGGTTGTGTTGGCTTGCTTTGATTTAAAAGGAAAGGATTACTGTAACTTGCAAGACAATTTAACAACAATTGTAGATCCTAGAAAAGTGCAGGGGTTGCCCTGCTTTTGGCAGAGTGGCAGGGGTGACCCTGCATGTTGCAGAAGAGCAGGGATTGCCCTGCTTGTTGCAGACTGAACAATTCAGAAAGAGGTAACCAGCTGGGTTACCTTGGTTAGATCTTGGATTCGCAATCCTGAAATATTCAGCACAAATGTATGGTTCATTTATGGTTCATTTATGGTTCATTTTCATCCAATACATTTATATACCAATACATCTCTAAGAAGGGTGGAAACTATTACTTCCCGATGTCATAAGCCAGACTTAATTGACTCTAAGGTCTCATGTCCCTTAGTGTGGCAATGTGGCTATGGCTGGTGGCTCCACAGGACAGTCTTGACCAGATGGTGGACACAGGTGCATCTCATCACATTTCTGATACTACTAGTCTCATGCTGTTTGGGCTCTCTTGGGTCCCCAAACAACAGCTACGATCTGCAAAAAACAGTTCCCAAGCTCCACCTGCACTGGGCCAGACAGGGCCACAGGGCAAGGTGCGAACTGAAGAACTACTCATCTCAAACAGTCACTTTGGGCAAGATGGCCCAGACTGATTAATCTTGCTTTCTCTCACTTTAACATTTACAGGGGCCATGAAGGCCCATAGTTACTTATCTTGCTTTCTTGGCAATTAAATAGTTACAGGGGTATGAGTACCCATAGTTTTAGCTGGCTTTCTCCCCCTTGCACCCGGAGGGGGTACAAAGGTACTTATTCAGGTGCTTTACAGACGATCCCCGCTATAGAAGGCTCCTGATGGTCTTCAGTCCTTGCACAACTGAGGTTCTTTTCAGCACTCTCACCGCTGCTTGATGTCATCTGGTTTCAGTCCACATCTTCCACTGACATGGAAGGGAGGGCTAGTTCCTGGAGGATAATCTGGAAACCTCCAGGCTAGCAGTTTAACAAACTACTTTACTTGTAAACTTTAAGTAGATAAAGAAGACAAACCCCCTCTGGACTACAGAGGATTAACTGGGTCTCCAGGCCTGGCAGCATAGCTGGGGCCTGAGCCCCAACCCCCGAGGGGGAGCTCCTGCTTGAAACTCTCTCAAGCTCCCTCTCAAATCTAGCAAAATGCTGGAAAACACTCTCTGTCTTTCTCTCTCTCTCTCTTACAGGGCTTTCCTGAGGCTCCTGATTGGCTGTGGCTTTTGGTTGTAGGGTCTCCGACTGGCTGGAGCACCTGTCAATCACAGAAATGAATAATGCATGAACCTCACTCGATGCACTGTTGGTCTGCTGTTTTGGTGTCTAGAATTAGGTCCCTGTAAGTCCCCATGAAACACCTGGCATCTACCCATGAGCTTTGGTGAATGTCCCACAAGTCCTGGCTTTGTTACCCTGGCTTTCCGATTGGCTGTGGCTGCTTTTGCAATGGCTGCTTAACCCACTGTCCCTTAGCAGATTAAATACAGCCATCACAGAAACATAGAAACATAGAATTTGATGGTAGATAAGGAATGCGGGCCCACCTAGTCTGCCCATTGCCCTACCTAATGGATAAGCTGCAGATCCTAGTTAACCAAGAGCCTACTTCCTCCTACCTCCCACTAGAATTACCTTATGTAATTAAAGAGAGGTTTGAAGACTTTTTTTGTGGGAAACTGCATTTTTAGAATATTGATTGAAATAATTGTTTTGATCCAGCTGTATTTTTTAATGATTTTTATTGCTTTAATCTATTATTTATGTACGGCGCCTTGGCAATTGAAAGGCACCTTATAAATAAAATTATTATTATTATTATTATGTCCCATGCATTCCTGAATTTCCCCACTGTTTTTGACTCCATGACCTCCTCCGGAAGGCTGTTAAATGCATCCACAACCCTCTCTGTGAAAAAGTACTTCCTCACATTACCTCTGAGCCATCCCCCCTCTATCTTCAAATTGTGCGTCCTTGTTCTTGCACATCTCTTTTTCTGAAAGATGCTACCCTCTTGGACTTTGTTGATTCCCTTGAGATACTTGAAAGTTTCTATCAAGCCCCCCCTCTCCCTCCTTTCCTAGAGGGTATACATATTGAGCTCTTTTAGTCTCTCTTCGTATGTCTTCTGGTGCAGACCCTGCACCATTTTGGTTGCCCTCCTCTGGACAGCCTTCACCCTGTCCCAAATTAAAGTTCTGGTGTAACCAAGAATAATTAGATATTTACCCCAATGTCCCACAGTTCTTTAGTCCAGGTTGTGTACTTGCTGTCGCTGCCCAGAGAAAGGAATGTGCTTAGTCCATTTTCCTGTCTCTACTGCTAATATTTAATGAGCCCTGATTCGCGGCAGCAGGCAGGCTGTCACTTCACTGAGTCCCAAAATTGTCTAGTGTAGCCAGGAGCAGTATTCATTTATTTAAACACTCTTCCCTGTAAAACACTTTTTCCCAACCTACAGAGTGGTTACAATATTTTATTTAAACACTTCACCCCTTTTTCAGCCGCAGCCGAGAACACGTTACCCTGAGGGCAGACAGGCCCTCTTGAATATACAAATGACTGGTGCTCCTGCTCATAAATATTAATGAGCCCCGATCGAACTCCCTCTCTGGATCTCCTTAACTTTCTAGGAGAGCAGCCTCTCAGTGGCCTGTCCGTGGTCACCGGGTTCCTTTTAGCTGATGGTAATCCTGGGACCCACAGAACACTCTCCGGTCCTACCGCAATCTGGAGCAGTTGTACTTCAAAGGCGCCTCTCATGCCTGCTCGATCCCTGCTGCCCTGAGGGCAGACATTTGAGTGGATGAGTGCGACTGCATTTTTTTAGAGCCCCATAGAGTTGGATTAGGGCTTGAGTGGCTTACGGGGGCACAAGGGGCAGAAACAGGTCCAAGAGGACAGAAAATAATTTTCAAGCTGGATCGGGAGATGCCCAGGAGAGAGCAGGAGGACAGAGCTACAGGGTGGCAGATAAGCCCCCATTTGGCAGGGGGTTACATAAGGCTACACAGTGGTTGGAACCTTGCAGTTCTATGCCATTCAACTGCTGAGATTCTCTTACTGCTTGTGCCAGTGGCTCTATACAGATGGGGAATAGTAAGGGCGAGAGTGGGCAGCCCTATCTTGTGCCACGAAGGGGTGGAATCCATCGAATGATGTCCTGTTATCTTGACACAGGCTCGAGGAGAAGAACAGATATTTTTGACGGTACAGATTAGTGAGAGCGGAAAACCCACTTTAGCTAAACTGGCATAAAGAAATGGCCAAGTGACACAATCGAAGGCCTTTTCTGCATCGAGACTGAGGAGGGCTGAAGGGCGGTTTCGGGACTGCATTTCACAGATCAGGTGTTGTGTACTGCATATGTTGTCCATAGTGGATCTCTCACAGAAGAAACCGGTTTGATCTACATTTAGCAAGGTGGGAAGGATCAAGTCCAACTGAGAAGCCAATATGAACATAAAATATTTATAATCAGAGTTGAGAACTGATATTAGTCTGTAGGATTCATAATTTTGAGGATTTTTCCCCAGCTCTAAATTACAGAGATCACCGCATATGACCAGCTTGGGGGGTCACCCTCCAACACCTTGTTGAATGTTTTCAGCAACAGCATTGGATTGACTTCTTAGTTGTCTTACAAAATTCTTCCCCGTAGCCATCTGGGCTCGGAGCTTTCATTGACTTTGATCGGGATATGGTTAGTTCTATTTCTCCAGCCTGAATGGGGTTCTGTAAGTTTTGTTGCTGTTTCTCATTGAATGAGGGAAGCATGATGGAGGCTAAGAATTCATTAATCTCTAATGGGGAAGGAGTATTTTCAAGGGTGTATAGGGTCTGATAAAACAAACTAAAGGCCTATGTAACTTTCTGCAACCTTGTTTTTTTTTTTTTGTTGTATTTTTTTAAATTCTCCTTTTTCTTGGTCGGGCCACCGACTATTTCTGCCCTGGTCATGGCCCCCGGAGACCTCCACCGCTGCCTATTGCTGCCGAGGACCCTCGGTCACCCCCGTCTTACCCCCCGGAGGGTGGGGCCGTGGCCACCTTCGTGGCCACGGAACTGTGACTAGTCGGGGTCCGTACAGGCGGCGTGAACTGAGGACCTCCGGGAGGCTGTTTTCGGTGGACCGCCCGCCTCCGCTTTCCTGGTTCCTCCCCAGAGGAGGCGTGAGTGCAATGACGCCAGCATCTGCCCCCGCCTCCCTCTTGCTGAACGCCGGCAGCGCGAGGTCTCCCGGCCTCTGCCAGGAGTCCTCAGTGTTCGAATGTTGCCACACCCTCCCCCCAGAGAAGGAGAGCTGCCCATGGGACGCTCCATCCTTCTCCCCCCGGCCAGCCCTCTGACGATCCGGGTCCATTCCCGAACCTGGCTCGCCGGCGTCGCAAGCAGAAATCCCACTGCTGCGCCGATGGGCCGGCTCTGCAACCTTGTTTAATGGACGCGTGATACTGGGTGATTGATAGAGGCAATTGTCGCCATTCACCATTGTTTTCACAGACGAAGGGCCAACGGGCATGCGGCTCGAGGGACGATCTCATAATACTGTTGGTTGAGGAAAGTTAAGGCAATTTCTGTTTGTTGTAGGGAGAGTGTACCAAGTTCAGATTTGACTTGTTTAAGCTGTTGTTGAACAGAATGGTCACCCTGTTGGTGTGTTAGTTATAAAAAACGGAGAGTATCCTCTAAAATTTTTTGCCTCTCTTTTCTTAGTCTGGACTGGGTTGCCACATATTTAATCACACACTCATGTCTGGCATGTGCGCCCTAGGAACAGGGATGGGCCGGGAGTAAATGGAGGAAAAACACCTGGGGCTACGGGTGATGACCAACCCTCTGCAGGCTCCACACCTGGTGACTGGGCACTGTCGTAGCCCTGTGGCAGAGGGTATAGGTTGAAGGTAAATTTTGGGGAAGCTTAGGCGATGAGGCTGGAGTGGGGGGGGGAGGTCTGAAGGGAGCAGCTAGGAGAGATAAGGAGCACAAAATGCATATGGAAAAAAAAGAACAGTAAATTCCCTGGTAGTCCAGTGGTCCCTCCCCATCCCCGACTGCCACCCCGTGAATTAATAATAAACATATCCCTGGTTATCTAGTGGCCCCCCCCACCCTGGCAGGTAGTGCCCCACCACCCCACTCCCCCATCCCGAAAAACAAGCTGGCAACTGGCATAGCCCTCCTCTCACCACCACGGCCAACTGCCGACTGAGCTGTCCTAGAGCATGTACTGTATACAGTACTCACCCATTGACTGACAGCTGTCAATCAATGGGCGTGTACTTTATACAGTACACACTCTAGGACAGCTCAGTCTGCGGCTGGCCATGGTGGCGAGAGGAGGGCTGTGCCAGTCACTGGCTCGGCTTCAGGATGGGGGGAGTGGCCTGGTGGGGCACTGCCTGCCAGAATGGGGGGGTGGGGGATCCACTAGACCACCAGGGATATGTTCATTAGTAATTCATGGGACAGCAATCGGGGACAGGGAGGGACCACTGCACTAGACAAATCCTGCCTATTTTCAGGCACGACCCGGGGGAGAGGGATACAGATGAATGCCAACTGACCTTGAACCAGATTAAGCTTTTGGTGGTATTTTTAGTGAATGAGGGAAATTTGGCCAGGACACCGGGGAAATTCCCCTACTCTCTGTAGGTGGAGCCTTTGCTGCTGGCTGCATGATGGCCAGTGTGCATGAACCCTCGGAGGAGATGGACGTCGGGAGTACAGCGTAGTGGGCCTCCTCTCCTGTGCTTGCAACACTTGAGGCCGTTGAAGAGGAACTTGATGTGGCTACAGTCTGCGCTGATGCTATAATTGAGTCCACTACTGTGAACGATTCCATTGGTAAAGAGAAGAAAGAAGTTACCGATTTTATTATTGAAGATTTCTCCCATTCTGCTCTGGTAGAGCAACGCTCAGCTTTATTTCTTCAAATGCAGCAGCTGGACTCCAGAATAGCGGCATTAGCGCAGACACCTACAGAGTTTGATTCCCCAAGAGACGCCACGAGAGTAAAGCCCTCACTGATGCTGTGACGGTCAACGGATTCCACAGTTACTTCCGTGATTGCGGCTGTTTCGGACGAGGCTGGCAGTTTATCGGTTCTGTCTCGTGTGCCTACAGCCTACACCGATCCTCCTGCATGACAAGCATCTGGACACAGCATCAACGGAACACGCTTTGAACTCAGTAAGTGGTGCACCCTTCAAAATCGGATCTGTACTGCTGCATATCAGAATTCTGACTCTGAGGTATTTTTTCTTGCTAATAAAGCCCTGGGTGGAGTAAACGCGTGGGGTTTCGACTGCGGGGAAAAACCTTCCTATGAGTTTAGCCACAGTTAGTTGCCCAAAGACGCCTTGGTCACTGGAAAAGCATTAGAGAGTGCTGGTTGGGAAAGGGAAGGGTGTTTGGACCTGGACTCTCAGATCCCACCTATTTAAAATGCTACAGAAAGCAGCTACCATTCAGACTTCTGCTACAGCTAAGAGCTCCAACGAACCCCGGGTGTTGATTTAACTTGTGGCTTTTTCTGAACCTGGTATTGCACCTCTTAACTCTACTGCCACTAATATTGACATTAATGTAAGGAAGTTTCTCTTAACCCAATGTTGCCTATTGCTAATAGTGTTGATAATTTGTCTAAAAATATTGTTTCTCCTGTTATTCCTTCTGGAACCTCGATTCCCTTAAGCTCTCAACCTACCCCAGTTTTGCAAAACCCTGTGGAGAATTGCTCAGGTCGCCCAGTTGGTTTTAAACTGGCTGACTTGTTTAACTCCAAAGGAGAACCAGCACCCAGGCGTAACTCTCTTCGGTTACTCTATAAGGGTGGGTTGGAGGAACCACCGGACCGGGTGTATATTGCTAAAAAACTGCTAAAAGGGTCTATGAAATTTTTTTCTTCGAGATTTTGCTCTGATTAGTTTAGGAAACTCCAATTTTGATATTAGTTTCAAACAAGTTTCTGGTTTAGATAGATTTTGGGCTCAGTATGAGACATACCAGGCCTCCCCTATTTGGTCTCCTTTTCAGGCTATTCCATTAACCAAACCAGCTGTACGGAATATTACGATTATCTTTAAAAATGAAGGGGTGAATGTAGAAGACATTCTTTTTTGGTTAAATAAAAGATGTGAGGTGCTAAATAGGCCCACACCCACGTTGGACAGTGAACAAATCTGGGATGGAAGCTGGAGGGTCCGAGTTAAACTGTATTCTACTAATACTGGACCCAAACATTTACCCAGTTTTTTTTATTTAGGCAAAGACAAAAGGCTTATCTTTTATGCTGGACAACCCAGATCTTGTTTTAAGTGTGGTTCACGTACTCACCTTAGCTCTGCTTGTGACACACTGAAGTGTAGTCATTGATTTGATTTTGGCCATACTTCTAGCGCCTGCTTAAATCCTTTTTAAATGCAACCTTTGCAAGGTATAGGCCACGCTTATGGACGTTGTCCCTGGGCATCCCATCAATAGGGTGATTGTTCTTCCCATGATGGTTTAATTACCATGGCACAGCATTTGCAAGCACAAAAGGCTGCTGCTCGAGATTTGAAGAATGATTTCTACTTCTACTCCAGTAATAGTTCTTAAAGAGCCTTCTGGGGTTGCTGTTCAAGATCCTCTTGATCTGCCTCCTACAATAGTAGCCTCTGCAGAAGGAGTTCCTCCTTCTGTTTCTGATGTATTACCTAAAATTGCTGACATAAATGTTTCAGATGTTAAATGCCCTCCTCCCCCTCTACAATCTACTTTGATGTGGATTCCTCTGTTTTATTCCAGTCACTCATAAGAGAACTAGGAAAGGTCTGGCAGTAGTCAGTCGGGGCAAGGAAGCTAAAGCTCGTACTTGGCAATCTAATAACAAATTTGCTGTATTAGCTACAGACTTATCTGATAGGGATTCTGGAGGGGATGATACGGACACTTCTTCAGTTCGGTCTTGTCCGGATATGGAAGGAGGTAAAGATTTGGATCCTATAGCCAAACGAACCCATCAAAGTCAAAGGAGTAAATCACCCATTGGTACCTAAATGGCTTCCTTCTCGATTTGTTCTTTAAATGTGAATAGTATTAGAAGTCAGAAGAAATTAGGGGGTGTTTTTCTGTCAGTTAAAGACTTCAAGTGTGATATTGTTTGTTTGGTGGATACAAGATTAAAAACCCATAGGGAATTACAACAAGCCTCTAGGGCATGGACCAGTGGTCCTTCTTTTTGGTCATCTGGCCCCGATACTTGTGATGGTATTGGTATTTTGTTTTCCAATACAGATTTACATGTTTCTAGATTAGTTGATATTTTACCAGGAAGAGCTATGTTATTAGATTTTACTTATTATTTGGAGAGATTTTGACTAATTGTAGTTTATGCCCCACAGACTAAAGCTCAACTAGTCTCTCTTTTTCATTCAGTTAGACCTTTTTTGTATACCTCTAGGTTACTCCTCTGGGTTGGGGATTTCAACTGTGGTTTGCAACAAACTGATAGAGGGTTAAAAACTTCCAAACTTTTTTGTGATTCTGTTGCTTTAAAAGAGATTGTATCCACGGCTCAGCTTATTGATGCCTATAGGTATTGTCATGATACTGGTGGCTTTACTTTTTTTAAGGGACCTTTACGAACTAGAATTGACTTTATATTTTTGTCTAAAATCCTAATAATTCATTCTTGTCAAACTGTGGGGGTGGAGTTTTCTGATCATGTTGCTCTTTGTGCATCATTTTCTTGGGATAAGGCCCCTCGTTGTAAGAAGAATTGTTGGTGTTTTAATGATTCCCTTTTAGAGGATCCCTCAATTTTGAAGTTGTGGGGGAGAGAAAGTGCGGCACGGCTATCAGTCGTGGATTTTTATGATAATGTTATGGACTGGTGGGAAGATTCAAAATTAAGATGGAAACATGTTTTCCAGAAGAAGGCGGCAGATACCCAGAATACTAAATATTTGAAATATCTTACCCTGAGACAACAGTTACAACATTTGATTTCTTTAGCTGACACTACTCGTAATGATTATAGTAAGCAAATTGATGTACTTTGTACCCAGATGAGAAAATTGCAGTATGATCGGGCTAGCTCTTTAGGACAAGAAGCTCGATTTGGGACAAGAATATATAAAGGAGGTCTGGATCCCTTTCGAGCATGTAAAAATCGAGTAGATTCCAAATTAATTCGGTCCTAAGATCTTCCTCTGGGACTTGGCCACGCCACCTGAGGCATTGATCGAAATTGTTGAACAGCATGTTTTTAGAATGTTGGGTAGTGTGTCTGAATGTGAGACTGCTGAGGATTTTTTGAATTCTTTACATCTCCCCCAACTCTCCCCATTGGATCAGGATGTGTTAACTGCTGATATCGTGGAGCAGGAAGTTGGGCAGGCCATTGATACTCTGTGTTCACATTCTGCCCCAGGTTCTGACGGTCTCACTGCAAAATTTTATAAAACTTTTTCACCTGATTTGGTTCCAGTTTTGACTTTACTATATAATGAAATGTTGGCCTCCGATTCTCTGACCAAAACTATGAAGGAAGCCATTTTAATTTTGATTTTTTAAAAAAGGTGATGCCACTGACTTGAACAATTGGAGACCACTTAGCTTATTAAATGTAGATTACAAAATTTTGGCTAAAATCCTGTTATCTAGATTGCTTAAAGTAGCTGTTTATATAAGTCCAGTCCAAACGTGTGGTATTCCTGGCAGATACCAACACGACAATTTAGTTTTACTGCGTGAATTATTTGCCGTAGGTGATAGACAGGTTGTTTCTGGATGGGTTCTGGGTTTAGATCAGGAGAAGGGCTTTGACAGGGTTTCTCATAATTTTTTGTTTATGGTTTTACAGGCCTTTGGTTTTCCAGTTAAGTTTCTTTCGTGGATTCAGACTTTATATAAAGGTGCCTTGATTATACCTAATGTAAATGGTTGGTTAGGGAATCCAGTTTCTCTTGTTCGGGGTCAGCAGGATGCCCCTAAGTCCGATCCTTTATGATTTTTATATTGACACTTTGGTACGAAAGATATTGCTTTGTCCTCAAATCATAGGACTGAAGGAATTCCCTCTTTACCACCAATTAAACTGTTAGCTTATGCTGATGATTTGGTTCTGGTGGTGGATAAATGTACTAAGCAAGAGGCCCTGGTTCAGGTTCTTCGGGACTTTTCCTCAGTTTCAGGATCTAGAATTAATTTTGATAAAAGTGTTAGAGTTCCTATAGGTCATACTTCTCTCCCGATAAATGGCACCTATGCTGGGATTCCTATTAAAGTTGATTTATTTAAATATTTAGGGATTTTTTTCGGATCTGGTGATATGTTGTCTCATAACTGGCTTATTGCCTTAAATAAGGCAGAAGGTTTAATTGCAGGATGGAAACAGACTTTGATTGGGAAAAAAAAAGAGTTGTTTTACTTAAAACGTTGGTTATCCCTATTTTCTTGTATCTTAGTTATGTATTTCCGCCACCTTTGGTGGTTTTTACCAAATTATATGGGGTATTTTTTCAGGGATTTTGGGGGTCCAGGCTTAACCCTATAAAACGAAATTTGACTTACAGACCCATACGGGAGGGTATGGTAAATATGATTCACCCTGTTGCTTTTTTCTATAGTTTATTTTTTAGTTATAATTTTGGGAAGGCTCTCAAGCCAGGGGAAGTAGTTTGGAAACCTTATCTTATGTTATGGTTATCGTCTTGTTTAGCTAAATGGGATTCAGGAAAAAAAAATACTATTTCTCGGTCATTAGATATACCATTATACGGAAAGGAAGGCTATAAGATGGCCTTATCTTGGGGCTTTTCCCCTCAGGATTTTTGTATTTTGTCCAGACGTTTGATATACGATAAGATCTGGAGACGAGAGGCCCATGAAGCTGTTGTATTTCCTTTCTGTCCTTTGAATCGTTTTTCCTGGATTCTTCAACAGCTTCGAAATCCTCGTTTACCTTCTTATGTTTGGGACATGGTATGGTTAAGTAATTATGACAGATTGGGGGTTAAAAGTAATCATAAGCATAAAGCTTTGAATGCCCGCTTTTGTCCCAGAGAACATTGTCAAGAAATCCTAGAAACTCAGCAACATTTGTTTCTTGATTGCCTGCTTTCTTTAGACCTCTGGTCTAGTCTGGCTACTTTATGGTCAGAACCTTATTTCTCCATTTATCGTGATGAACAAATTATGTTTTGTACTAATGTCGCTTTAAACACCAAATTTCATGTTGATACTTTGTATGTGGTTTTGTTCTTATTAGATATTACATATGGCAAGCTAGATGCATGTTAGTTTTACATCAGAAATTAATCCCTAAACAAGAGATTATTTGTAATATTTGTAAAGCTCTCTGTTCAGTTAAAATGCATGATTTTCAAGCATATACAAGTCATCAATTTCATCTTCTGTGGCATAATTGTGATCCTTTGACTAAAGATTGTTAATATTTTTATGTTTTTTTTTTGTGTTACTTCTGTTTATGAACTTAGTTTTTTATGTATAGGATGCTGTTATTTTTCTGTAATGAAGTCCAACCTTCTAATAAAATACCCCTACTCTAGAGAGGAGTCCACTGGATATACAGGGATCACTGGTGAATCCCTGGGTTACACATTCTCTCAAGGTCTTGAAAAAACTTAGAAAACTTATTCATACCCCAGAGGGGCCAGGCCCCTTATCCCTGATTAGATTTGAACCCTCCTTCACCCCACCGAGGACGAACTCCAGCTATAGGGTTTGGGCTGCTCGACGGCTAACCACTTTTGCACAGTGTATGGACAACGGAAGTTGCCTTTCATTCGCCCAACTAACAAACAAATTCCACCTTCGCAAGGAAGACCATTATAGATACCTTCAGGTACGTCACTACATATTATCATCAAATAGGATGCAGCTGCTGAACAGGGACAGAACAGAGCTTGAAAACTTTTTCTATTTTGCAGTCACAATTAAAGAAAACACCCACCCACTCTCACAGCTATATAAAATATTAAATAGCAATAATCCACCTGCACTGGGTAGGGTAAAACGGAGATGGGAATCAGAACTATCTATCTCTATATCTCAGACCAACTGGGACAGACAAATGGCAAGAGGGTGGCCAGTAACTAGCTTTCCTACTTGACGAGAATTCCACTGGAAAGTTTTACTACAGGATTTCCTCACCCCTACTCATGTTAAGCATTTTGGACACCACCAGTCTGATCTGTGCTGGAGGGGATGCGGGGACATAGGAACTCAGACACATATTTTTTAGACTTGCTCTAGATAGAAACTTTTAAGTACCTCAGTGGAATCAACAAAGTCCAGGAGGGTAGCATCTTTCAGAAAAAGAGACTTGCAAGAACAAGGGGACACAATTTAAAGATAGAAGGAGGGCGGTTCAGGGGCAATGTGAGGAAGTATTATTTCACAGAGAGGGTAGTGGATGCATGGAACAGCCTTCCTGAGGAGGTTGTGGTGTCTAAAACTGTGGGAGAATTCAAGAATGCATGGGACAGACATAAGGCAATTCTTGTGGGGGGTAGGAAGAAATAGGCTGTTGGTTAACTAGGATCTACGGCTTATCCTGTAGGTAGGGAAATGGGCAGACTAGATGGGCCTAGCGGTCCTTATCTGCCATCAAAGTCTATGTTTCTATGCCCCAAAATTCAAACTTTCTGGAGAGCCATGCACACCCAGATACAAAACATCACTGGCCTACAAGTCCCCTTTACAGGAACAGAGCTGGTGTCAGGCCTCCCAACCTTATTGTGTGGGAACAGGTGATTAAATAAATTATCTCAAATGATGAGGGTTGTGGCTCTAAAGTGCATCACCTCTAGATGGTTGTCTCCGCTCCCTCCTACAGTGCAAGACTGGTCATCCAGAATGACATAACTAGAAGCTATGAAACACATTACAAGTAGCCTGAGACTACAGAGTGAGAGCTTTATTCAAATTTGGGCCCCTTGACATCAATACCTACGAAGGCTGGTTGATTCCCCAAGATAAGTTATGAAAAGACACCTATATAGTCGAAGTTATTATAACTAGAGCATATGAGTTATTGCCTATAAGTTATTGAGTTATGAGTTACAGATACATTTTCCCAAAGACTAAGCTAGAAATGTAAATAAAATGCTTTGGGAAGATATTGAAGTTAGCTAAGATAACTTTAAACTGATCATTCAGATCATTATACTGTGCTGTAGAACTAAGTGTATCTTTGTTTTTACCTAGAGCTGTTTGTTCATCAGATGACAGAATTGTATTAATGGTAAACTGGAACTGTGAAACACATCTGATATCAATTAAAAACAAGCATTTGTCAATGCCGAATGTTGCTTGCTTCTATGTGCTGTTTAGGTATTTGGAAGTCATTGGAGTGCAAATATTGAAAATTTGCGAACTTACGAGCATGCGTAGGTACTGCGCAACGCACGCTCGTAAAACAGTCTTTTTTAGGAATTTTTTCACCAAATTTTTGACATAGCCATTTTAAGACCTCTGCAATGAACAGTGTCATGGGGATTTTCTTAATGTGTCCCATACATTGATTTCGCATACCGACTGCGCCATTGTGCGCTATGTGGGCGGAAACATGTTTTGGGCAGGATGTGAAAAATGACAGCTATACTGCTCATAAGGAGGTGTGGTAAAATGGCAATGTTGAAAATCTGGAGTGAAAATATTGAAAATTTGCGAAACTACGAGCCTGCGTAGGAACTGCGCGCCGTAAAACAGTCATTTTAGGAATTTTTCACCAAATTTTCAACATAGCCATTTTAAGACCTCTGCTCATGAACAGTATCACTGTGATTTTATTAATTTGTCCCGGACATTGATTTCGCATTAGCCGATCCGCTTATTCTGCACTACATGGTGAAAACACATTTTGGGTGAGATGTGAAACATGACAGCTGTACTACTCATAAGAAGGTGTGGTAAAATGGCAATGTTGAAATCTGGAGTGAAAATATTGAAATTTCGCGAACTTACAAGCCTGCGTGGGAACTCTGCATGGCATCTTTGCGATTAAAACAGTCATTTTGGAATTTGGCACAAATTTTTCAACATGGGTTTTGGGACCTTCTCATGAATGATGTCACTGTCATGGCAGTATTCAGGCTCAAAGGGTGATTTCGCAGTCACTGCGCGTAAACTCACCCTTCGGCCCACAACGCCATGACAGTGACATCATTCATGAGAAGGGGTCCCAAAACCCCATGTTGAAAATTTGGTGCAAAAATTCCAAAATGCCTGAGATATGCAACAAGTTGAAACCCATCTAGCCCATTATACAGCTTACCGGCATTTCAGCGTTCAAGGTCGGCTTTGAAGAGTGCAGACGGTTCCCAGTCCACTGAAGATCGTTGCGCTCCAAGTCCGAGGTAAGTATGGGGTGAGGGGGTGGGGAGGCTGGGTGCGCAGTGGGTGGGTGCGAGGTTGTGGGAGGGGTCGGGAGACGACCATGGGACCGCTTTTGTCTTACAGGTAAAAAAAAAAAAAAAAAAAGATATCGGATCAGCTTGCCACGCTGGGGTGGGGCCCCCAGCGTGTCACAAGGAATGTTGGAGGCGTTCAGCTGACAGGGGATTGGGCACCCCCGTCGGCCATGGAATTTATTGCTACGCTGGGGTGGGCTCCCAGCGTGGCACAAGGACGGGGGGGGTGTTCAGCCGATGGGGGATTGGGCACCCCCGTTGGCAAAAGGACTGCTTGACTGCTTGCCATGCTGGGGTGGGCTCCCAGTGTGGCACCTACTATGGGTGGGGGGGACGCAGCTCAGCCGACGGGGATTGGGCACCCGTCGGCTATACAGTGCGTCGTTGAGGCGGCGCATGGCTGCGCAGTGTGGGGGGAGTTGCTATGAGCAGCCGATATCTTATCGGGTGCTCACTGGAAGCATAGCTCCTCTTTTCAATCATAGTTACTGCATTTTGGAGCGTGTCCAGACAGCTCCAAAATGCATTGGCTTACAGGGGCTGCGCCTGCCAGCACACTGACTGAATTGGAGGAAGAGGTGACACACCTCCGAAATCTCCCATGATGGCACTATGTTTCTTGCACATGCGTGCAAGCAACTTAATGAAGTTTAAAAAAAAAACAATCACAATGCTATGTTCTACTGCACAGGTAAAGCAGATTTTATTCCGTCTAAAACTATTCAGGACAGGTTCCTGAAAATATGTTTACTCTGTCTTGTCAGTTAGCTTTGGTGAAATTGCACCTGAATTGGCCACTAGAAAGGTATTAGGGTAGGGGTAGGGTAGGGTAGGGTAGGGTAGGTTAGATGGGGACTGTTTTGTTCCTAGCTATATGTCAGGATTCCATAAGACACAACTGTCAGGCATCAGTGAGACTTGTAACTTGTCTCCATTCTTCCTCTATTTTTAGCAGACAGAAGGGGCAATTTGTCCATTTAAATTCACTTGATCCCCCCAGGAATGTTTGTTGCTTGCACCTCTTGTGTTTCTTAAACTTCATGCTGCAAGTGCATGCTGATCTCAGAGGAAGCAAACCAACCAGACCTTCCAGTTCTTGCTCTGAGCCTGGTTAACTATTGAAGCACTGCTGTAGTTCAAGACACGACTGAGAGCAAGTTGGATGTTGTAAACAAACAAAAGCAATATTATGCTTTAGACTAGAAGCCAAATTGCACAACCAGAGTGTGAGTTACCACTAGGTTATTAAAGGAAAATGGTTATAATCTCTGGACCCCACCCCCAAAGCCTTCCCCCACACACACACCCAATTAGACATTTCAAAGAAACATTATTTTTACATACAGTAACTTACTTTTTAAATGTTGTAAAGTCCAGGGTTCTGCAAAATGTTGGATGCTGCGCGTTCCATTTCAAGGGAAAGTCTGCTGCCAAGACTGCTCGCTTCAATACAAGTGTATTGAAGTGAAGGGTGCAGCCACACTGTCCCATGAAATGGAACTGTAGCATCTCACATTTTGCAGGACCCTCGACTCTTACAAATATTAAGTTCCTTATGTGAAAAATAGCATTCCTTGCAAAATGTCTAACTTTGGGGTAAGGCTTTGGGGGGTGGGGGGCCTGAGATTATGACTATTTTCCTTTAACCAATAATGTGCTGAGTTAATACAACACAAAGCAGAGATCTGTATTTCTTGCTAGAAATGTATCATGCTGAACATAAATATGTTTATTAGCTTGGATCACGAGATAACTGTGGAGTTTAAAACTTGCCTGGTAGGAGGTATTGCAACATCCTGGTTAGAGCTCAGAGCTGTGAACCTGAAAATTCAAGTTTGAATTCCACCTCCACTGACTCACTGGAATACTGAGAAAATCACCTCCCTGTGCTTAGCTTTCTCTCTCTCCTCTCTCTCTCTCTCTCTAATGCTATTATATCTAACCTTTCTTAGCTTTCCTTACCCTTTCTTAGTTTCACTGTGTTTAACCTTTCTTTCATCTCTCTTTCTCTCAGTACTCCAAGCTTCCTTACCTCCTCAGTACCGCTTTAACCTTCTTTTTTTTTTCATAGATTCTTTAGACATCCCGCCTGGACTCTCTCCAGTGTATGCACTCGACTGATCTGCCATCCTGACCCATCGTAGACTCAGTCCTGCCATCTGGTTCGCCATGCTCCAGTCCACTGCCCAGTGCCTGATCCCCCAGATTTAAGCTCCCCCAGAGTTAAGCTCCATGGGGCGGGACCGCCATACTCCCATGGTGATCTTTCTGGAATCTGAGCAGGCTTCTGGGAGCAGATGGAGCCCTAGAGGCAGCAGATGTACTCGACGTTGGGCGTGGGGAGGAGGTCCCAGGCATCACCTTCGCCTACCAAGACTGGGGGGGGGTTCTCGTACTGTTGTCCCCTGGAGTTTAGCTGTGCAATGACGTCTGGATGACATTGCCATTGACGTCTGCCTCACTCCACCCTTTGTTCGGCTCCATATGTAGTCTGTACCTCTGGTTACCATCGGGGGCTACTACTGTTCCAGGAGACTCCCCGGATCCCTCCACAGGGACAGGACAGCTGTCATGGGATGCTCAGTCTTCTCCATCCCCTGCCGACCCCTGGTGGCCCGAGCTTGTTCCCGAACTCGGGTCGCTGGTGTGGCGCAAGGTGTGGCGTCCAATGCCTCAACCCTCAGCGCCACCGGGCTGGTCACACTTTAACCTTTTTGTGCTTAAATAATGGCTGACGGGACTGTTTATGGTTTGTAAAGGGCTTTGGGATATTGTGTGTAGGAAAAACACTATATACAATAAAAACACTATCTTCCCTTGTACATCCCTTCCCTTCCCTTTCTTTTTCATCTCAAGTATCGCTATGATGTAAAGAAGTAAATGGAGCTATCAGAAAAAATAAGGGTCTGAAAGGATGTCCAATGAGTGTAAATGGGTAGAATGCAGTTTACACCTTACTGGTGTATCCAGTGTTCTAGCCACTTCCTGGTGGTAAGGCTACTGGAAATGTCAGCCACCATGTTCGATCTACAGTAAGGTGTATATTGCACTTGCCCCCATCTCTGTGCTATTATAAAGATCCTATTAGGAATAGACTGCTAATCATTGGGTTTTTGGATTGGGTCCCTATATAGGAACCGTGGCTATCTTAGATTAGGACTGTGCTCCTGTTTCACGCAAGGCCTTTTGGCAAGTTAGCACTTCTCTTATTTCACACAGGTCTAACTTGCTTTATGCAAGGCCTTCCATGAAGCAGGAGCTGAATCCTAACTTGCCCTTAATGAGGCAGGACACAGAAGGCTTTTTGGGCCCTGTGTTAAGTGCCACATTACTTTTTTACTGTTTTGTTTGTGATCGTTGAAGGGCAGCCCTGTGTGAAGCAAGTTAGGACTCTGCTTTCTTAAAAAGTAAGAAATTCTGCTGGCTCACCAGTGCAGCGGTAGCGCTACCACTTGCGGCACCGACAGCTCTGGTTCGAAAGGGAACTCAGGGCATTGGGGTCTCAGCTGGGGGGAAGAGTATTGAGTGTCCATGGGAATATTCTCCTCCTCCAGCGGTGGGGGGACACGGAGTCCAGCATATGCCTGGCTCCTAGCAGAGGTTAGTGGAAGGCAGTCCAGGGCCACCAGAAGTACAGGGAGAGTCGGCAGCCATCGATGCACATCCCACAGAAGCACGTGACATGCATCATGACAGCACCACATGTCTGCAGCTCCATGTGGAGAACACAGGAAACTCCCCACAGGCGGGATGACACTGGTCACCTGCAGGCCCCACATCTGGCTATCGAGGCCCTACCCAGCAAAACTGGATCCTGTTTGACAGCGGTGGTTGCGGTACCCTGGGGAGGGGGGGCAAGCCCAGAGACATTGGCAGGCAAGCCCTGGAGGACATCAGTGTGTTGGGGCTGGGGTGACCAGTAGAATGAGGCAGGTCATACAGGGAGAAAGAAATTAACAAAAAAAAAAGGCAAGGGATTTATTGCAAAAAATGATGTTAATACATAATTGAGATTTCATAGCCATAAAAAGAGGGGAATGGGGCTTTAGTTTTTAAAACTATAATACCCATCCCTTCCCCCAGCCCCTAATCTCATTACGAAGGCCAAGCTCAAGGTCCAGGGAGATGCCCAGTGAGCCTGCTGCTTCAAGCTAAATGTCTGGGGCCCTGTGCAAAGAAAGTCATGAGGGAACTCCAGCTTTGGGCCCTGCACAAAGAAAGTCATGCGGGAACTCCAGCTTCAGGCCCTGCACAAAGAAAGTCATGAGGGATCTCCAGCTTCGGGCCCTGCACAAAGAAAGTCATGACGGATCTCCAGCTTTGGGACCTGCATAGAGATAGTCATGAGGGATGTCCAGCTTTGGGCCCTGTGCAAAGAAAGTCATGAGGGATCTCCAGCCTCGAGCCCTGCACAAAGAAAGTCATGTGGGAGCTCCAGCTTCAGGCCCTGTGCAGAAAAAGTCATGAAAGATCTCCAGCTTCAGGCCTTCTGCAGAGAAAGTCACGAGTGAGCTCCAGCTTCAGGCTCTCTGCAGAGAAAGTCATGAGGGATCTCCAGATTCAGGCCCTCTGCAAAGAAAGTCATGAGGCATCTCCAGATGTGGGCCCTCTGCAGAGAAAGTCATGAGGGATCTCCAGATGTGGGCCCTGTGCAGAGAAAGCCATGAGGGATCTCCAGATGTGGACCCTGTGCAGAGAAAGCCATGAGGGAGCTCCAGCTTCAGACCCTCTACAGAGAAAATCATGAGGGCCCAGTGGTGGCACTCAAAATATAAAGTGGTACCCATGCTCGTCTGCACTTTTTGAAAATAAGTACCCCATTCCTTGTTTTTCACCTATTTATCCCATATTGCTGCTAATTTTAATTATACCATGGACATTAACCAAGAGCCAATCAGAAAGGCAGACTGGTGCCTTAGTCCCGTTGCAAATCCTATGACAATCACTGGCAAAGGTGCCAGTCTGCCACATCCTCGTGCCACCCTGAAAAGATATCACTCTGATACCACCACCAACACTGCAAAATCGCCACATTTCTTCTCGCTAAGAAATCGCACTAGTCCTTGTATTCAAAAAAAAAAAAAAACCATGGCTGCATCATTTGACCTAATTGATGAAACTGAACTCGATCAACTTTTCACATTAAACACTACATAAGAGCTAACTTGAAGCGCTCAGCAGTATTTTTTAAAATCATTCACCAGTAAACAGTTCGGTACCGCTGCACCCACCTCACTTATTAGTGTTTTCAGCTCGGCTCCATCCAGTTCTCAATGTTCGCTGCTGCCCCACTCACTCTTTCTCTCTGTCAGTACTCCATCATATATTTTTTTTTTAACACAACTTTTAAAAACAAATTCCCCCGAACACCACCGTCACTACATCATGCTGCGAAATCATACCTGGAAGTAGAAACAAAAACGTGATCCCACATGGCCCGCCCTACTCCACTCACAGCGCCGACCGACACCGCTTTCTCCTTCTGTCATCCACTCATCGCTCTAAACACATTTCCAAACCTGGCAGCAACAACTAAATAAAAACTCTTCAACAGACCACATTTAAGTTGTTTACTGCACTCTATTTTCTCTGTCAGCATCACTTACTCTCATATTCTACCCAGCAACAAGGCACTACTTAATATACAGTGGAAGAATATATACACAAAAATATATGAAAAAATACAAACTAAGATTTTTTTTTTACAATTGTTTTTCTATATTTTAACAATTGACACCTGGTATAATCTCAATAAGCCACTCGGGGGTCTGGGTTATTGGGGGATTTACCACGGCTGGAGAGGATTTACCCACCCGACAAACCACTCCAGCTGTGTTAAATCCCCTGATAACCCACACCCCCTCATGGCTTATTGCTTAAACATACCCTTTTCCTTGATTTGACAGATGAGGAGGAGTACCACTCATTAGTGAAAGTGCCACCACCGGGCATGATGGATTTCCAGCTTCGGTCCCTGTGCAGAGAAAGTCATGAGGGATCTCCAGCTTCGGGCCCTGTGCAGAGAAAGTCATGAGGGAGCTCCAGCTTCGGGCCCTGTGCAGGGAAAGTCATGAGGGAGCTCCAGCTTCGGGCCCTGTGCAGAGAAAGCCATGAGGGAGCTCCAGCTTTGGGCCCTGTGCAGAGAAAGTCAAGAGAGATATCCAGCTTTGGGCCCTGTGCAGAGAAAGTCATGAGAGATATCCAGCTTTGGGCCCTGTGTAGAGAAAGTCATGAGGGAGCTCCAGCTTCGGGCCCTGTGCAGAGAAAGTCATGAGGGAGCTCGAGCTTGGGGCCCTGTGCAGAGAAAGCCATGAGGGAGCTCCAGCTTTGGGCCCTGTGCAGAGAAAGTCATGAGGGAGATCCAGCTTCAGGCTGTGTGCAGAGAAAGTCATGAAAGTTCTCCAGCTTTGAGCCCTGTGCAGAGAAAGTCATGAGAGATCTCAAGATCGGGGCCCTATGCAAATAAAGTCATTAGGGATCTCAAGATTCTGGCCCTGTGCAGAGAAAGTCATGAGGGATCTCCAGCTTCACGCCCTGTGCAGAGAAAGTCATGAGGGAACTCCAGATTCGGGCCCTGTGCAGAGAAAGTCATGAGGGAACTCCAGATTCGGACCCTGTGCAGAGAAAGTCATGAGGGAGCTCCAGCTTCAGGTCCTGTGCAGAGAAAGTCATGAGGGATCTCCAGCTTCAGGCCCTGTGCAGAGAAAGTCATGAGAGATCTCCAGCTTCAGGCCCTGTGCAGAGAAAGTCATGAGGGATCTCCAGCTTCAGGTCCTGTGCAGAGAAAGTCATGAGGGAACTCCAGATTCGGGCCCAGTGCAGAGAAAGTCATGAGGGAGCTCCAGCTTCAGATCCTGTGCAGAGAAAGTCATGAGGGATCTCCAGCTTTGGGCCATGTGCAGAGAAAGTCATGAGGGATCTCCAGCTTCGGGCCCTGTGCAGAGAAAGTCATGAGGGATCTCCAACATCAGGCCCTGTGCAGAGAAAGTCACAGGGTTCCTTGGAATACAAATTGTAGTTAGATATGTGTAAAATGGAAGCATGGTTGGAGGATTCAGGATTATTACTAAACAACAAAAAAACACAAAGGGCCAGATATTCAAACTGCGCCCAAAAAGTGCGCAACAGCAGGAGCAAGCGCAAGTCAATTGCGCACATGTGCAACACACACGATATTCAAACATGGAGCAAGACAAATTGCGCAAGCAGCCAATGGCTGAATATCGCACAACCTGCGCCATAGCGCAACCAGGAAGGGGAAGCTGAGCAGTGATGATGCACCATAGCGCAACCAGGAAGGGGAAGCTGAGCAGAGCTGATGCACCACAGCGCAACAAAGGCGGCCCAGCTGAGCAGTCCAGAGGCACCATAGTGCAAGCAAAGAGGCCCCACAGCGTAGCAATGGAACTGCACAACCAGGAGGTAGGAGGACCCACCACTCATGCCACAGATGGGCACAGGGACACACTGCCGAACCAACAATGTACCCCACACTCAAGCACAGCAGAACTGGGGAGGATGGAACAGCCACCGGACCATGGGGACAAGCAAACAAAGCACATCCCGCCGTGTTACTGCAGCACACCACTGTCAACCTGAGACTGGCACAAAGGCGAGCACCCCAGTGTCCAGCGGCCCCCCGTGTGCACAGCACTCCCAGCACTGTGACCAAGACACCACCCATGCGCAGTGACCAGCACTGCAGGAATCCCCAGGCCCCGCCGGCACACTGCAACCTCATGAACCACAGAACCCTACAAGCCACACCCACCATGTGCACCCAGCAGTGGGTGGCAGCACACGGCAATACTGACTGGAAGCCTCACCCACACCAGAGACACCACCCCCACACACACGCACACACATACCCATGACCATACCACACCAGATGCCATGCACACCACTGCAACCTATAGCCAGCTGCAAATCAGAGACCACCACAGTATTCCTATCAAAATATAAATGTAATAATAAGATGCATAACAAGAACAACAAACAACAACATATTTACAAAGCAGGGGTGGGGGTATGGGTATGAGGTAGGGGTGGGTAAGGGGCAGGGGTGAACAACCGGGAGAGGGAAGGTGGGGTTCAGTGACGTTCAGCTACCGCCTGACAGCCTGCCCTCCTCCTGCCTGGTGCTGTGCCCGTGACCTCCTCCGGCCGCATCCCATGCTGCTGCAAGTCCAGGAGAATGGTGTGTGTCAATGGCCACCTGAGTGAGCCTCCGCAGGCCCCGCTCCATCAGGTGCAGGATCCGGATACCTAGGACAAGGGATCAGAGTCAATGGCTGTGACTGTCCACATCCCTGAATCCCACCCATCATGCATGGCAGACAGCCAAGTGCCCCGCTCCTGTGATGGACTGCACACACCGACAGTGACCATGCACAAGACAAGCCCAACCAGCCAGCAATGGCCATGTGTACCACTGCACACACACACCGCCCATGTCCAGCACAGCACAACCAAGGCTGCCCAGTGACGTGGCTACGTGGTGGGATGCTAGTGCCACAGCCATGTGCCCGTTGCATGCATGGACCACCAGTGATGCACACACACACACACACACATGCAGTGCCACTGGACAGTGATGACTGTCACATGTTGCATGCATGGTAGTGTTGTCCCTGGAAGGTGTCCGTGCCCCCCCAGCATGCAATAGCATCCATGATGTAATGACACTCACCCTCATCAAGCCGCTGCAGCAGGTGCTCTGCGGCTGTGGCTGCTGCTGTTGCTGCTGCTGTGGCTGTGGCTGGTCCACACCTCCTCTACCTGCCACCCTGGCACCGCCATCCCAGGCCTCAGCCTGTGCCCGCCTCCGCTCCTCCATGCCTGTGGGAGACAAAGGAAGAGAAACACATCAGTGAGATCCCAAAGCAGACAGCCCCTTGCCCCATTGAGTGTGCCTGCCCACACAACCAGACCCAAACAGCACACACCTGAAAACACCCTCACAGCAAACCACAGCCCAACCCATCCCCATGCGAAGATTACATGACACAGTCACCCATGCAGACAATACCGTGCATACACAGCACACCCACCTGGCCTGGGCACAATGCCCCTCCTGGCACGCGTGACCTGAGGCGCAAGAGCACGCCCCTCCTCTGCAGGTCGCCGTAGCGGTGCCTGCACTGCTCCGGGTCCTCCTCCGCCCAGTGGCCTGCTCCAGGGCAGCGCAACCTGCTGCCACACATGGGTGCGTGGCACCTGCAGGGCACTCCTCAAACAGTGAGCCATAGTGAGGCTCCACCACAGCCACCAGGTTAGCTATCTCCAAAGCCCCCATTGTGGTGCTCTCCTGCGTGCCATTTTCAAAAGTACAGTGGCAATATGGCTCTGCAGGTAACACCCCGTGAAATGTTGCGCCAATACAACTCAACACTGCCTATCGCTGTTCAGACAAGCCATTGGTCCACATCACGCTGTCACTGAACAGCGATAGAAACCCGTACATAGACGTGCAGCGCCGGGGGGCAAAGGTCGGGCACAAGGTCATGGGTCAGTGGCACAAGGCCACGCACAGTGCCATTGGACATCCACATGTCCTGGGCGATCAGACACCTGCGTGCCAGTGCTACAGTGGACTATTGCGCAGTACTGCCACAGCGCCATATGGTGACCAGCGCTGTAGCGCCATTGGCACAATGGTGGCTGTGGCCTGAATTGCTGATCGCGCACAGCACGTCATCAGCGCGGCAGACGCCTGCGTAAGCTACCTGGGCATGTGCAATGCAGTGTACCACACAGTCACAGAAATGCGCCATTGGCTCAGCCGGCTCAACCGTATTGCGCAAAGCGCAATGGCGCGATATTCAGCCGACATGCAAATCATCTGATCAGCCATTCAAAAGGCGCGGTGGCGCAATTGCATCTCATTACAGTTGCTCCCTCCTAATTTGCATGCATTGCGCTATAAATGTGCGACATTAGGCTGCGCTGGTAGATTCGTTACTGCAGGTGAGAGGTGGGTTGCATGCTGTGTGATGTTCTGGACAATGGTCATGGGATAACGCTGTAGACTGCACAGTGACAGGTGTCCACTTCCACCCATACAGATCGACATGACCGAGCAGAGCCAAGGTGAGGGTGAGGATGGTGGGCGGAGGAGGAGGCCCAACTTCACCACGGCGGAGACAGAGGCCCTCTTCCAGGCCTACCTGGAGGAGGAGCCACTACTGAGTGGACGGCGGGGCACCCCTCAGGCCCGTGTGGCTGCATGGGAGGGGGTAGCTCGGGCAATGAACCTGCACGGAAGCCACCAGCGCTCTGTGCAGGAATGCAAAAAGAAGATGGGGACAGACCGCAGGAGGGTGAAGGAGAAGGTGGCAGCCCTCAGGGCGGCACGTGCTGGCACAGGCAGGGGCCAGCCAGCGGTGGCAGAGCTGACCCCGGCTGAGGACCGACTGGCTGCATCAATGCAGCGGAGTGCTATTGAGGGCGTACCAGGAGGTGGATTCCAGACAGGTGGAAGCCCATCACTGCACGGTATGACATGGTGGTGGTGTTGGAGGAGGGGAAGGTTGTTCACATGCACTCACATGTCCTCACTTTCTGTTACAGATCCTGTTCATCTTCAGGGGATGGTGGTGGTGGGTCCAGGCAGTGAGGAAGACCTGCTGGAGTTGGAGGAGGGTCCATCCACCTCTGTCACCAGCCAGCATGCACTGCACCAGCATGCACGCCTGGCTGCCAACTCTGTTGTCAGTGAGTCAGGTGTGGGGGTGCACAGCCTGTGTCTCAGCAGTCTGGCATGCAAGCATGCCAGCACGCTGTGACTGTGGCTGTAGCACGTACCTGCACCATTGATGATGCAAGGACTGCAATGGCAGTGACATGTGTGTGTCCCATGACGGACACACAGCAGGCCAGCATGTGCCCCTGGGCTAGCTGGTTCCAACATGTGTGCCAGCATGTTGCACAGTCCCAGGCTGTGCCTGTCAGTACCGTGGGTAGCACCGGTGGCTGTGCAGGTGTCTGGCACTGTTGTGGCCACAGCAGTGGAGCGAGTGGTCCCTGAGGCACAGCGGTTGGAGGGCAGCAGCAGCAGTCACCCACCAGGTCTGGGGTACAGTGTCCAGCAGTGGCACATGCCCACCGCCTTTGATATCCCCATTCCTGGTCCTGGTGAACAGCACCCACCCTCAAGGGGTGTTGAACATCAGGACCTTCCATACCCTGGGGGACAGGATGCCGTTGTGGCACAGTACCCATTTGAAGAGCACACCCGCCTGCTGCGGGAATCTGTACAGCAGCAAAGGCGAGTTGCAACGTCTGTGGAGGCACTGTGCGTGGCTGTGGAGCGGCACAGCAGGGACTGTGCTCTGATCCTTGCAGAGATGGTCCATATGCGGATGGATGTGACCACCACCATTGACAGGCAGACCCAGGCATTGGTCGCTGTCGTGGCTGCATTGGGCACACAAGCAGGTGCCCCTGTACCACGCACCCCACACAGTATGCTCTCCACTCCCCATTCCCGGCGTCGTGCGACACCCAGCCTGTCGATGCCAGGTTCTGCTGTGGGTATCCCGAGCACCCCTGGTGCAGGTATGTTTGGCATACTACAGACCCCAGTGCGGACAAGGTCACAATCATGCAGTGGGACCCCCGGTGGTCCATCGGTGCCACCCGATGTGGCACCTGCTCAGCCTGCCAGTGCTGTTGGGTCATGGTGGGGCCACCCACGCATCCGTGGTGGCCGTGGAACAGTGCAACATGACTGACCTGTCTCCCAGTGCGGGCCCTGTCTGGTGCTGCCCTGTGTGCAATGGGTCAGTGGTGGGCAGTGCACTGTGGGTGCCCTGCCCATCACGCCGACATACAGACCACCTGCACACCATCCCGACTGCTGTCCACAGGTGCGGTGCATGATGATGCCTGCATTGTACTGTACACCAAGTGCAAGGTGCCCAGCATCTGAACCACGTGCATTTGACAGTACAGGTGGTGGGTGTGGTCTGTGGATCTGTGTGTTTGCCATGTCTGTTCCTGCTCTGCTGTGCACTTGCCCATGTACGCTTTGTGCCTGGTGTGTGTGTGTGTGTGTGTGTCCATATGACTGTTCACCCCTCCCTGATGGTGTGTTTGTGTGCCTGGTCCCTTCCACTCCCCTTGCCGTCATGCATCCCTGGTGTGTTACTCTGTCTGCCTGTGGGTTGTGCCAGGACAGTGTTGGTTACACATGGCCCCTTGACTTACCTGTGTCGTGCATAATGCTCCTCCGTGATGGTGTCCCGGTGCAGCTGGGCCTGCCGGATCAGTCGGGAGTCCCGCCGTCCAAGGTGGGGCTGCTCATCACCATCATCACCGGCGCTGCTGGCGCCCCATCGCTGTCCCCCTCCTCGACCTGAATGGCTATCCCACAGTCTTTGGCCATGTTGTGCAGGATACAACAGGCCAGGAATATCCCACAGGCCTTTGAGGGGCTGTACTGTAGGGCACCGCCGAGGTGTCTAGGCATCAGAAGCGTGCCTTGAGCATCCCAAACACCCGCTCGATGATGTTGCATGTGGCGGCATGCGCCTCATTATAGCGTTGCTGCGATGGGGTCATGGGGCGCCGGTATGGTGTGAGCAGCCAGGGACGGAGTGGGTATCCGCTGTCACCTGTGTGGAGATGGTGGAGATGAGTATCATGTTCAGGTCCATATTGCCAATATCCTGTGTGCCACTATAGCACCTGGGTCATGCCCACCCTTGCCCACGTTTGCAATTCCTACATGTGTACTCACCCACTAGATGTCCTGTGGGATGTCCCTACTCGAATCGATGGTACAGGCGGACTGATACCATATAAAGGCATCTGTGCTCTGCCAGGGTGTGTGGCACAGACATTGATTATCGCCCAGTGGCATCACACACACACATGGCAGTTGACACTGGAATAGCCCTTCCTGTTCCTATATGCAGTCCCATCGGGGCCAGGTGGCGTGCGAATGGCCACATGGGTGCAGTCTATGACCCCTAGCATGCCAGGCATACGTGCTACCCTATGGAACTCCTGCATGTTTGCTGGGGAAATGGATGTGCTCCGCAGCATGTGGCAGCAGTGCGCTGAGGAATTGGGTGAGGATGCGTGATGTGGCCGGCTGTGTGATGCCTGTGGTGTCCCCTGTCGGCCTCTGGAGGGTGCCTGTGGCGAGCAGGCACATGCAGGCTGTCACCTTGGTCTCCACCGACAGAGCGTGACTCCGTCGTGAGGGTGCCTGCATCACATCACTGCACAGCTCACAGAGCCATCTCAGTATTGCCCTGTTCAGGTGGTACCGGCCCACGATCTCTACATCTGTGTACAGCTCAAAGCTGATGCGGGCACAGTACTGCCTGTTGGGGGCGCATCACCAACGGGCCCTTCCACGGCCACGCCCCCCTGCAGCATGCATTCTCACCCTCATTACAGCTTCCATGTGGAAGCTGGCACTGTCCATCTCCTGGCTTGTGACCCCCTGGCTGATGTTGCTCTGTTACCCCCGCTGTCCTGACTGCTACCTCCACTGCACCGGGTACCCCCACTGGCCTCTGCAGCCTATGGCCCACACAACTTCCCTTGCCTGCCCTGTTCTGGACTGTCACTGTCTGTCTCTCTCTGTCTGTCTCGCTTGGCATCCCTGTAGCTTTCTTGCGCCTCTTCCTTGAGCCTTTTTATTTTGGCTCATTTCCACTGTGGCGCAACTTCCGGCTGTTCTGCTATTGCGCATTGCGCAACCCTTTGAATATCGCATTGCGCTCTTTATGCAGGGATCCACCCCCTTCAGCTGCGCATGCCTTCATTTGCATTGCGCTGTTGCTCAGCCTGTTTTCGGTGGCACAACTGCCTCCTGCTGAATATCGCAGAATGGCGCAATTTCAGACTTTCGCATGCTCAACCCTATTGCCCATGGCGCAACCCTTTTGAATATCTGGCCCAGTGTATTTATTTCACAACAGAGAAAAGTCATGTTTTGTATAGGGTTTTGAATATTAGATTTAATGATGGACAGAAGGTAACATCTACAACATGTTACAAATATCTGGGGGGTTTAATTGATCATAAATTATCATACATATAAACAGCATATAGATTTTATCTCGAAGAAAATTAATCAGAGACTGGAGGGCCACAAGAAGAATATCACACTGTTTAGTAAAAAGTGTTAGGAAAAAAACTAACTCAGCAGTTGTTGATCCCGGCATTAGAATACGGGTGTTATTACATAGAAATGTGAACAAAATCCTGCTGAACATATTGGACAAAGTCTATTATAGATTTGCATTTTTTTTTTCGATATGTTTATGCTCCTTATCCTCCAGTGCCCTCTTCCAACCGACGTCCTCAGCCCCGACATCCTGGAATTACCGGAGTTTACTTTTCTGCCTAGCCCGGGAGTGAAGTCTGTGGAGAGTCGGGCTTCATTCTACGGCAGGAGATATTTTTCCTCCATTTTACTTCCCCGATCCTCGTTGCTGGGTCCCACACACCAGACGTGCATGTGTGGAGGCGCACGCACATTAGTGGAAGTCCCATAGCACTCTACCTTCTGTGCGCCCTACAGACCCACACTTCCCCCAGGCCTCCACCCGGGGGCAGTCATTCGGTGGGAGCGCAACTCCTCCCTTCCCAGGAGAGAGAGCTGTTCTTCAGACGCTCAATCCTCTCCCTCCCCGCCGACCCCCGATGGCACGAGCTCGTTCCTGAACTTGGGTCGCCGGTGTGGCGCGAGGTGTGGTGTCCAGTGCCTCAACCCTCAGTGCCACTGGGCCAGCTGTAGACTTGCATGTTTTGCTAACTGTAGCCAACCGGGAACTTACCACTGCAGAGTGTATCAAGAACTGGATTGGTTAGGGCCCAGTGAAAAGAGGCTATACAATTGGCTAACCTGGAGTTGTAAACTGATTAAGTCTGATGTAATGCATCCACTATGGGGATTAATGACATTTGATACAACAAGAGAAATAAAATACAATTCAAGAACTAGTGCACTAGACCTGATGCTTCCCTGTAGTTACAATAGGTTTGGGGAAGTTACTTTGCAAGCTAGCTTGGCAATGTCCTGGAATAAGGTTGAGCTAAAATTAAGGGGGAAAAAATTCTGTTAAAGAGTTCCAATCAGCATTGAGAAAGTCCCTTTCAAATGCATGCAATTGTTACACATAATTTTTCTGTTTTTATTTATTTAAATTTTGGTGACCGGGTAGGCCCACTGAGACCGTAATGGTCCCTTTTTCAGGGGCAACCCAAGGTTAATTACAGTCAACAGTACAATAAGAAGTAGGCACAATTCAAGGGAATGTGCGCATATACAGACATTAAAATCAGAACATACAGTACAATCACAGGCAGGTTAGGTAACGTTTAGAATAACATTGGGTAAACACTAGTTTCACAAGAGTGGCAGTTACAAAAGGTTCTTTTATCAGGTCAGTTTTACAGGTTACACATAATATTACACTAATGATAATCACTTTGTTCAGTGTTTCAATGTGCTGTAATGTGTTTTTTAACAAATATTTTAATTTTGCATTTTTGTATGTTTGTTATGAATGATGTTTGTATGTTTTGTGTCGTACAGGGCATTCTTTGTAAACAGGGATTTCATTTCCTAATGGATTGTGCCTGTATAAAAATAAGCATTTGTTAATGCTGAATGTTTGCTTGCTGGCATTAGCATTGGAAGTGCAGGAGTTAGACAGATGCAGAATAGGAATGGCAGTGAAGTATTGAACTGAAGCCAGCCCCACCTCCACCCTGCAGAGATGGACAGGCATTGGGTTGTCACCCATAACGCTCATGTCATTTCACCTCACCCTACACTGCAGACACTGACAAGTGTTGAAGTGTGCCTTGGGGTGTTCAGGCTTTACACTTACCCCACTCTATAAGGAAATACACTGAAATGGGTGCAGTATAGGAGAATGGGGTGAACTTTGGACTGAAGAGTCCAAGGCACACCTCGATGCCTGTCACTGGCTGCAGGGTGGGGTGGGGTGGGGGTGAGATGGCGTGAACATTACTGTTGACAATCCCAAGTCACACCCCTGACACCTGTCAGTCCCTACAGGGTAGGGTGTTATGGTCGGAAACCCTAACAACCTAGGCGTTTCTTAGTATTTTCACTCCAAGTTTTCAACATGAGCTTTTTGTGACACCACTTCATGAACAGTGACACTATCAGTTCATTAGCCGAAAGGAGATTTTGCACAGCGACTGCACCATTTGGTGCCACACATGCAAAAACACATTTCAGGCAGGATGCAAAAAATGACAGCTGTACTGTTCATGAGGAGGTATAAAAAAAATGGTAATGTTGAAAATCTGGAGTGAAAATATAAAAAAATTGGTGAAGTCATGAGCGTGCGTAGAAACTGTGCAACGCACACCCATAATGCAATTATTTGGGGGATTTTTTACACCACATTTTCAACATAGGCATTTTGGGACCTCCATTCACGAACAATGGCACTGTGATTTTCTTAATCTGTCTAGAACGTTGATTTCACACAGTGACGGCACCCACTGTGTGCCACAGGTGCGAAAACATGTTTCAGGCAGGATGTCAAAAATAACAGCTGTGCTGTTCATAAGGTGGTGTGCAAAAATGATAGCGTTGAAAATCTGGAGTAAAAATACAAAAAATTGGCGACGTTACAACTGTGCGTAGAAACTGTGCAATGCACCCTGGTAACGCAGTCATTTTTTGGAATTTGTTCACTAAATTTGCAACATGGGCTTTTTGGAACCTCTCTGTACGAACACTGTCACTGTGATTTTCTTAATCTGTCCCGAACATTGATTTTGCACAGTGACCGCGCCATTGTGCACCACGTGTGCAAAAACACATTTCAGGCAGGATGTGAAAAATGACAGCTGTACTGTTCATAAAGAGGCGTGAAACCTGGACCAGTGGCACTGAGGGTTGAGGTGCTGGATGCCACACTTCGCGCCATGCCAGCGACCGGAGTTCAGGAGCAAGTCCGGGTGCCGGGGATTGGCAGGAGAGGGACGACCCCTGGTGGAGATCGGGGGTGCTGCAGAGCACTGGGCAGCATGTATACAGCATGGGTCAATGCTGGCAGGGTGGCCATGCACTGAAAAGTTGGGATACGTGCACCACGCATGGGGGGCATAACTAGAGGGGAAAAAAAAACATCCTCAGCCAGATAGGCGACGGTTTCCTCCAGCACCACCACCACACGCCCAATGCCGGTCTCCCGTCACTGCCACTTCGATCTCTCTGGGGCTGTTAAAGGGGTCGCGACCTCGGAGAGTCGTGACGACTTTGAAGATGACGGGAGGGACGACGGACAGTAGAGCAATTAGGCCAGTGAGGTAAGCCTGAGAGAGTTCCGGACATGGGGAGTGATAAACAGAATCTAAAATAAAAAAATTAAAAGCAGGCATGGAAAGACGGCAATGCTGAAAATCTGCAGTGAAAATATTAAACATTCTCAAAGTTAAGAGCGTGTGTGGGAACTGTGCAACACACACTCGTAACACAGTCATTTTTTGGAATTTTTTCACCAAATTTGCATCATAAGCCTTTTGGGAGCCCACCTCATGAATAGTGACACTGTCATTTTCGTTAATCGGTCTCGGAAGGTGATTCCATGCAGTGACCGCAAAACCACCTTTCGGGACCGAATAACGACATGACAGTGACTGAGTTCATGAGTTGGTGTCCAAAGAACCCCATGTTAAACATTTGGGGCCAAAAGTCACAAAAATGGCCAAGATGTCCTCCTAAGTTGAAAACCTCCAATTTATGCCATTATACAGATTACCACCACAAGAGTGCAGACGTATTCCCGCTCCACCGAAGATCGTTGTGCTGGACTCGAGAGTGAAGTATGGGGTCAGGAGGGGTGCGGGCGCTAAAAGTAGAGGGTGGTGCGGGGACCCGACGGTGAGGGACCGCTTTCTGTATTTCAGGTTATAAAAAAAAATTAAGTAAAATAAAAAACAACCGCAGACCATTTCTTTTTTTACAGGTGTAAGAGTTCGGGGGGTCATGTTAGCCACACTGAGGTGGGCTCCCAGGGTGGGGCGGGGTCAGGAAAATGCCGACATGATGGGGGTAAACATGCTGACAGGGGGATTGGGCACCCCGTCGGCAAACATGTCTGTGTTTGGGAGGGATGATGCCGAGGGGGATTGGGCACACCCCATGGTAGACAAAACATAGAAAAAGGGCACATATGCCAACAGGGATTGGGCTTCCCCTTTGGCAAACAAACTGGGAAGGGGGCATGCCAACAGGGGGATTGGGGACCCCTGAAGTTGGCTTGCTGGGGACTATAAGGCGGACAGCGACAGCTGCCACCATGTTTATTGAAATGTTGTTACACCAGGCAAGGCACGCCCTTCAATGAGGGGGTGCTCCCTCATTGCAGTGGCAAAATCATTTCAAGTTGGTGGCACACTTGCAGACTACTGTAACAGCCAGCACACAGATGAGCCCCAAAAAGCAGTGGCAGCATTGGCCACGACACTGCCACACCTCCACAACCTGCTTCTCCAGCTAGTTGCCACAACATGTTTCTTGCGCATGCACTCAAGCAAACATAATACATTTTTATCCAGTCCATCAAATGAGGGATCTTCAGCTTCGAGCCCTATGCAGAAAAAGTCATGAGGGATCTCCAGCTTCGGGCCCTGTGCAGAGAAAGTCATAAGGGATCTCCAGCTTTGGGCCCTGTGCAGAGAAAGTCATGAGGGATCTCCAGCTTCAGGCCCTGAGCAGAGAAAGTCATGAGGGGTCTCCAGCTTCGGGCTCTGTGCAGAGAAAGTCATGAGGGATCTCCAGCTACGGGCCCTGTGCAGAGAAAGTCATGAGGGATCTCCAGCTTCAGGCCCTGTGCAAAGAAAGTTATGAGGGATCTCCAGCATCAGGCCCTGTGCAAAGAAAGTCATGTCAGCTCTCCAGATTCGGGCCCTGTGCAGAGAAAGTCATGAGGGATCTCCAGCTTCAGGTCCTGTGCAGAGAAAGTCATGAGGGATCTCCAGCTTCAGGCCCTGTGCAGAGAAAGTCATGAGGGATCTCCAGCTTTGGGCCCTGTGCAGAGAAAGTCATGAGGGATCTCCAGCTACGGGCCTGTGCAGAGAAAGTCATGAGGGATCTCCAGCTTCGGGCCCTGTGCAGAGAAAGTCATGAGGGATCTCCAGCTACGGGCCCTCTGCAGAGAAAGTCATGAAGGATCTCCAGATTTGGGCCCTCTGCAGAGAAAGTCATGAGGGATCTCCAGATGTCGGCCCTGTGCAGAGAAAGTCATGAGGGATCTCCAGATGTCGGCCCTGTGCAGAGAAAGCCATGAGGGATCTCTAGCTTCTGGCCCTGTGCAGAGAAAGTCATGAGGGATCTCCAGCTTCAGGCCCTGCACAAAGAAAGTCATGAGGGATCTCCAGCTTCAGGCCCTCTGCACAGAAAGTCATGAGGGATCTCCAGCTTTGGGCCTGTAATATATTGAGCCACTGCAGGAAGAGGTTTACCCACGCCACAGTGACAGTCATCATGGAGACATCCCAGACAGCGACAGCCGCAGTGGCGACTATCGGCATTGCATGTGGGGATGCCTCTGTGTATCCATGGGGGGCTGCACCCCGACCTTTCCCATGTGGGGCTCCCCCCACACACCCCCATCTCTAGGATTCTAACCCAAGTTGGAGTTGGACCCGGGGACACACACCCAGCGCAGGCAGTCCCATCAGCCATACAGACCACCACAGTAACTGGCGGGTTTTGCCCGATTTCTGTCACTGTGGTGGTCTTCTCAATCAGGAAATCACTGCGGCAATGGTATATGGCAGGAAGTGACTCTTACACTGTGTGTCAGTTCAGTGGCCATCTTTATTCTACTCAGGATAGTGGTCTTGCATCACTGGACATACACAAAGAAAAGCCCACTGGGCATGCCAGGAACTTACATATATAATGGACTACAATACAAATATGCGTAAACTACAGCTCTAATCCACTTCCTACCATGTATATCCATGTATATACTACACTCCTCCCCTTAGACAGAAACTTGTTTAAAATACTTTCAACAGAACATTTCCTAACTTCCAGACCAAAGCTGACTATTTGGTACCCAGAAACAAGTTCAGGGGACTATAATTGCCCCTTGGGTAGAACTTGTCACTAAGTAACAGTACACGTAAGAGTTCAGCTACACAGAGGTACAGGTTCAGTACTTGACTGGTGGTCTTCGGTATCTCGGGATATCTGCGGGCTGGAATAAGTTATGATATCCTGCTTCCCTTTGGGCCAACAGGGCCCTTTCTGAAAAAGTTATGACAGATCCTGTGGCCCCTATGTGGAGCAGAAACCTTGTGGGTCACAGACCCAAACCTATAGCTTAAAAGCAGCTTAAAGCAGGAGATCCATGGGGCACAACCCCAGACCTGTATCTTGGTCTTGGGTCATGAGGCTAGGGGATGGCAAAGGGAATAGTCATTAGGGTTGAAAAACTCTAACACCATATTTCCCTCGTTTTGTGGCTTTGCAACCCTAACGATGTAGTTTTTGCAATGAATATATATTGTATACATATATAGTCATTTCAAAAAACAACATTACTGCATTATTATGGTTAAAGTGCACAAAGTGGGGAAATCAAAAGTCAGGGGAAAAAGCACCAGGAAATATGAAGGGTCTCAAGAGGAGTCTGTGAGGAGGTTTGAACCGGGCACTGCATTTCTGGGGAAAGACACAGTAATAGGGTGTGTATAGGGCCCCCCCCGAAGCCTATACATGTCTGTGGTTTTCTGGTCCATGGTGCAGTGGCTGTGGGAGTTTTTTATTTATTTATTTAAACTTTTATTTTCCAGTTAAGTATATGAGCCGAAGCCCTTTTTCATATACGATCCGGGCTGACGCCAAAGATATTATAAAATGTTCAAAACATAGCCATAAATACTGTATATAACATAATTCTACCCCAGGAACACAGATTCAAGACTATTTGTATCCCTTCGTATGTAGAAAGTGTATCTCTGACTTTATCCACCACCTGTCAAGAGCCCAGTTGGCTGTGACATAAAGAGATCCTGCCCACAGAGTGTCCTTGTGACAGATTTGGTGAGCAGTGGTGTGAATGGTGAACTGTTTGAACAACCACACACAAAAAGGGCAGAAAATTGGAAATGAGCAAACTGGTTACAAGATACAGTTCCCACCCTGTTTTTTTTTTTTTGGCTGCAAGTAAAAGACATACTAGTGGTAGTGTAGGGAAGGAAGATGACTTCCAAGTACAGCGACTACACTGTAGAAGAGCTGAAGCAGCTGTGCCAGGAAAGAGGGGTCCATTATGAAGGGCGAAGCAAAAGAAGAACCTCATGGAGGCACCTGTGGCAGCCAATGAGCAAGTGACTGCCCAGAACCTCGAATCACAGCCGGTAACTGAAAGGGACCAGACCTTGGGCGTGGTGACACCAAGGGACATCGCAGTGTCCAGTCCCAGGGAGGAGGACAGCAAGACCAGAGGGAACTCAGAGCTACAGCGCTAGGGGAAGGCCTCCACAGAGCTGAAGCTGGAAGGGATCAGGCTACAATCTGAGCTGAGGAAACTGGAGTTTGAGCAAAGAAAGTTCGAAGCCCAGCAAGAAAGAGAGCAGAAGAGGTTTGAAATGGAGTTGCAGGAAAGGCAGCTTCAAAGAGAGGCTGAGAGAGAGGAAAACGAGTGCCAGAGGGAATTCGAACTGGAGAAGCTGAGACTCCAATGACCAGTGCCAGAGGAGGTAAGACCTGAAACTCCAGGGCTGGAGTATACATTAAGTTCCACCTTAACAGTGGAATTTAAAGAGGGGGAGGATATGGATGCATTTTTGAATTTGTCTGAAAAGGTCTGTATCTAGGCCAGGATACCCAGGGAGTCCTGGAGCTTCCAGCCATCCCCACTACTTACTGGTAAAGGGCGTGAGGTGCTAGGCCAGCTGTACAATGAATATAGCCAAGACTACGAGAAACTTAAAGCTGTTTTACTTAAAAAAGTATGAACTGACTCCTGAGGCCTACAGGGTAAAATTCCGTAAACTCCAAAAAAAGCCCTGACATGAGCTTTGAAGAACTAGCCACAAAGCGATGGCAGTTTTTAAAGCATTGGTGGGAGGGGGTGGAAGCAACCTGTGTGGGGAGAATTGAGGAGGTTATACTTTTAGAACAGTTCTTTTGGGCTTGCCCAGCGGAGCTGAAAACCTGGCTGAAGGACCGGGATCCCTAAACAGCACAGCAAGCTTCTAAGCTCTTGGATCGCTATGCCGGGAGCCAGCCTGCTATAAAAGGAAGTGGGGGAGCAAGTGCTGCAGCACAGAAAGGGAAAAATGCTCCTTCAAGGCAGCTAAAACCCTCAATGTCTCTGCAGAAAGGGGGAGGCCTCTAGCGACCAAGGAGGGAGGTCTTTGAAAAAAAGAATGATGAATGTTGTTTTTGTAAGCAGCCATCTGGCTAGACAGTGTCCTAAAAAGGCACAGAGTGGGCAAAGTATCCCTCAAAAGGAGGTGGGTGCACCATGTATCCCTGAGAGTATGCCTGTGAACATGAGGGAGCACATACACCTGGTTACTGTAAATGGGATGCAGACCCATGGGTTAAGGGACACAGGGGTGTCTCTTACTCTGGTAAAAGGGAATTTGGTTGAGCCTGAACAGCTTATACCTAATCAATTTATCACTGTGAGGGGATTCACAGGGGAGGAAAAAAAAACCCTGCCACTAGCTAGTGTTCTCATGGACCGGGGTGAGACAGGAGAGCGGGTACACAAAGTGGCAGCAGCAGACAGCCTCGCTCTGGATGTGATTACAGGGAATAATATACAGCAGGGGGTGGTGTGTGTGGTTACACGCAGTTAGACAGCTAAGGCCCCTTGTATTTCCCTGAACCCTACAGAAGCACCTGTGGAAGAGAATAGGAGCCTGGTTTCCCAGCCTGTGACTTCTGACAAGGAGAATAGTGAAAGGGAGGTAGGACTTCCCTAAGTAGCCATTCAACATACAACTACAGAAGGTTACGCTGAGGAGGAGGGGTAACCATTGGTCAGAAGGTTAGGAATGGCAGTGACTCTGAATGCCCTGATGCTAATGCTATGGATACCAGTTTAGAAACTGAGGGGGACATGTCCCATGCTTTGAGAAAATGTGAAGATTTTGCAGCTGCTCAGAGGACTGACCCTAGTTTGGAGTGGCTGAGGGCTTGTGCAGAATCTGATGGGACACAGGGAGGTGACATAAGACATAAGGTATTTTGGGACAACGGAGTGTTGTATACATAGGACATGAGGACAGAGTGAGGGGTGATGGGCAGGCAGCCTGTCGTTTCCCAGGAGTATCATGAACAGTTGCTCAAGGTCGCCCATGATATCTCCATGTCTGGATATCTGGGAATTGCATGCACCATGAAGCGACTGGCCCAAAATTTCTATTGGCCCAACTTCACCTAGCAAGTAAAGGAATAATGCAGGTCTTGTCACCAGTGCAAACAGATAGGGAAGGCAGATAATAAAACCAAAGCTGCCATAATCCCTTGCCCATTGTGGAGGAGCCATTTCAGAGGGTAGGAATGGATATTGTGGGAACCTTAAGTACCCCAAGCTCCTCCAGAAAAGGTTTACCTGGCGGTGGCTGATTACACCACCTGATACCCAGAGGTGGTCACCCTATACTCCATTAAGGCACCCAAGGTGGCAGACACCTTGCTTGGGATTTTCTCCCATGTCAGGTTCCCAGAGGAGGTTATCTCTGACCAAGTTGCTAACTTTATGTCGGACCTGATGAAGTCATTGTGGGAGAAGTGTGGGGTGGTGCAAAAACGCACAACACCTTATCACCCACAAGCCAATGGGCTCATGGAAAGATTCAATGGTACCCTAAACACTATGCTCCAACCATCTGCTGAACAGCATGGGAGGGACTGGGAGAAATATCTTCCCCACCTGTTGTTCGCATACAGGGAAGTGCCCCAAGAATTGACAGGATTCCCCTCCTTCATAGAAACATAGACTTTGACGGCAGATGAGAATCGTTTGGCCCACCCAGTCTGCCCATTTCCCTACCTATTGGATAAGCTGCAGATCCTAATTAACCAACAGCCTACTTCCTCTCTTATACCGACATAGGGTGCATGGGCCCCTGGACTTGATCTGTGAAAACTGGGAAGGCAACCACACCACCCAGGGAATTCCCATAGTGGAATATGTCCTTAGGCTGAGGAAGAAGCTGAAGGAGTTTATGGAGATGGCCCAAAGCAACCTGTCAGCTGCCCTGCAGAAGCAAAAAGTCTGGTACGATTGCAGAGCCAGAGCTTGCTCGTACAGCATAGTCCAGGAAGTAAATGTTCTCATTCCAGTCCTGAAGGACAAGCTGGCCAAGTGGGTGGGACCATACAAGGTAGTCTAATAGGTAAATGATGTGAATTACATTGTAAAACTGCCTGATAGGAGACATACCCATTGAATGTACCATATTAATATGATGAAGCTATATGTAAATAGGGCCAACATGGTGTTTGCTGTTTGTGGTCCTGGAGAGGGGATGGATGAAGAAGACCCTCTCCCGGACTTGCTAGAGGAAAGCAAGCAGGAGTCATCGGTGGAGACATTCAAACTGTTGCCCCATTTGACCATGAAACAGACCCAGGAA
Organism: Neoceratodus forsteri; assembly: GCA_016271365.2. Lineage (NCBI taxonomy): Eukaryota > Metazoa > Chordata > Ceratodontiformes > Ceratodontidae > Neoceratodus > Neoceratodus forsteri. The sequence continues at coordinate 49,505,237 of JADMNL010000023.1, forward strand.
GTGAGGGAGGTCTTAGAGGACTTTGCCCCTTTATTTACAGCCAAGCCCAGATGGGCCCCCTTAGCGATCCATGCTGTGGACACAGGGCCACAAGCACCCATACGACGGACAGCTTACCGGGTGTCTGAGGCCATCCTAAAGGACATTAGGAGGGAGGTGAAGTTGGGGTGATCTGGAAATCCCACAGTCCCTGGGCCTTGCCCGTAGTCCTCATCCCCAAGCCAGATGGGTCTACCCATTTTTGTGTGGACTATCATGGACTCAATGCAGTCACAAAGTCCGACACCCACCCAATACCCTGGACAGATAAGTTGTTGGACAAATTGGGCGGGGTGACCTACCTAACAACCATAGACCTGACAAAGGGGCACTGGCAGGTGGGTGGAGTTGACTGCCAGAGCTAAGGAATGGTCAGCCTTTTATCACCCCAATAGGCCTCTTTGAATTTAAGGTGATGCCTTTTGGGATGAGGAACACCTCTGTCACATTCCAAAGGTTGGTCAATCAGGTGTTACGCAGTACTGAAGAGTATGCAGTGGCTTATCTGGATGATATTGCCATCTTCAGTACCAGCTGGAAGAAACACCTGTCTCATCTGAAGGAAGTGTTAGGCAGGATACAGAAGCAGGACTCACTGTAAAGGCCAAAAAGTGCCAGATTGCCATGGCTGAGGTGTCATACTTGGGACATGTGGTGGGGAGGAGACAGCTATGTCCAAACCAGGCCAAGACAGAGGCCATTAAGACATGGCCAGGCCAGAGATACAGAAGCAGGTCAGAAGCTTCCTGGGGACTGCAGGGTACTACAGAAAATTTGTACCAAATTACAGCACCCTGGCAGCTCCCCTATCTAGCTTGTTAAAAAAAAAGGCAAACCCAGAAAGTAAAATGGTACCCAGCATGTAACAGGGCTTTCACCCAGCTAAAAACCACACTGTGCAGTGCCTCAGTGCTAGCCAGCCAGGACTACTCTAGACCATTTGTTGTTCAGACGGATGCCTCGGATGTGAGGATTGGTGCTATCCTCAGCCAGACATCCCAACAGGGTAAGGATCACCCAATTGTGTACCTAAGCAGGAAGCTACTACCCCGTGAGCAGGCATACTCCACTGTGGAGAAAGAATGCCTTGCCCTGGTGTGGTCGCATAAGAAGCTAGAGCTAAACAAAAAAAAAAAGAGAGAAAAATTATTTCTCCGCTTTTCAATGTCTGCCAGTTAAGGCAAAGGAAGCACTGCCTTGTTTTCACACAGAGCTGAAAGATGCTTGGGAAGAAAAAGGGAAGTACTTTTGTGACCACAGGCTCTTATCAGAAAACAACAGGGTTTAAAAGGTTTAAAGGCACAGCACGTTTATAGTGCTCTGCTTTATATAAAAAAAAAGGGATGTTTTCATCAGGGATTCTCCCAGGGGATCAGAGGACTCATTTCCAATACTCACCCCCATGTGTAGCCCTCAGAGGGAGAAGACTAAAGAGAACCTCCCAGAACTAGAGAGTTCCTTTGAATATCCAGAGAAAACCCTTTCTGAGATTCAGACAGAAATAAGTGCTTTTTTTCACGAAGCAATCTGCTAACAGAAAATTCTGCTACAGAGTATCCTCACTAAAGAGTTACAATGCGAGGAGCTGGATGCTCATTTAAGCTTACTTTTGACGATGAGGTCCAAGAAAAAACAACTGAATCCCATACTAATAGGATACACTTTATATCTCCAACATAAAATCTGCCATCAAACATCCCAAAGCAGGCTACATACACTAGGGGAGCTTAGCTTTCGACTTGACCAACGCAAGAAGGATCAAACTACCAAAATTCAGACTTTGAAATTAAAATTAAAGTAAGAGAAGCCTAAATATTTGGGCATTCTTAAAATCAATGAAGCAGACAGAAATAATTTAAAAGCCATTAATCAAAGGTTGACTGAAGAAGTTGGGGATTTGAAACAGCAAATTATCCCTGGGCCCAGCAAAGTGAGGGATATGAAACAGCAGATTATGGTTTTAAAAGCTGAAAACGTTGGATTGAGAGCAGAAAATTCCAGGTGTCAGGAGAAATTAGCAGAGGCTGTGATTCAAAGGAGAACAGCCCAAGAGCCAGCTCAAAAAGCCAAAGAACAGGTAGATGCAGCCCACCAGGAGATAAATCGGCTGCATGAATACATTTACTGAGTCTCTTGATGCTATTTGTCAACAGCTGGGGTCCCTACAATCAGCTGAGCACTTGCCACCTCCTGTCCTAGAAACCCCTTAAAGCCAGCGGCAGAGAACCTTGCAGTCAAGGTCTAGGATTTAGCTAAAAAATTCAAGACTTAAAATTGGGGCACAACTCTCAAATGGTCCTCAGGACCCTGATAGCCAAAATTGTACCCCTGCCTGGTGCAACCTCATCTGGCCCCACTACATCTAGCCCCACAACTCAGTACCGACCAGATTCAAACAAACTAATCAGAGTTATAAAGGCCATAGGGACAAGCTTTGACCCAAAGGTCTCTGCCCTGGAGGTGGAAGATTATCTTTTTGATGTGAAATCGCAGTTGAAATACTTTGGGATCAATAACCCTGAAGATCGGTTGTGGGTCTTAAGGTTTTCTGTTGCATCAAAAGTTCAAGCCTGGATGGCTAGGCAAAAACCTAAGCTCAAACTGATTTTAATAAGATGTGCCCAGCCCTGATTAAAGAGTATACCACCTGTCGTAGTCCTGTAGCAGTTTTTAAAGAGACATGACGAAAGAATCAAGCCCCAAAGGATTTTTACAAAGTGCTGAGTAGAATGTTTTTCTCAGGAGGGGAGGAAAAAGACCCAGACCTGTTTCCTCACCTAAAAAAAGCCTTTGTAAAAGGCCTTCACCCCTCTGTTAGGACATTAGCATTGCCTGATGCGGATCGCAGGAAGGGGGTTGCAGTATGAACGCTACAACACGGTAAGTGCTAATCCACTTTTAAAAACGTTTTGCACAACCGTGCTGTAGTGCGAACGGGGCCTATAACTACTAACCCACATGCAGGTAAGAAACCTTCCACAGATTCTTGAAACAAGCTTTTTATCATTACTAGTGATCAGACCTTCCTCCAAATGGAAGGAAAAGAATTGCCCCAAAACAAACAAGAGATCACTCCCAGCCTTCCTAGGGATAATAAATAATTCCCAAATCAGGTGAGGGACAGTTGAAACCCTAGTTCACACAGCCCTCACAACTTAAATAAAAAGGGGTCAGAGGCTTCCAGGCAGTACCCAGATGCTTGGATTGAGCAATCCTGGCCTAACTAAGACAGAGATACTAGCAGCTATGATATTAGTCAGCTAAAAAGGCAATTCTGGCAATTAAGAAAAAAAATCGTAAATACACTCCCAAGGCTCCATACTGGCACCATGCACCAAACCTAATGCCACTCCTTATACCCCTTGGAGTGCCCATTCCAGTGACTACCCACCAGCACCAGAACCCCACTCCTCTCCTGCCTTGCATGGGGGGGGGGGACAACTTTAGGCCAGTCCATACAATGTAATTAATGTAAATGTTAAAGCACGAAAAAGCATTTTTAATTAACCAAAAAGGCCCAAAGATGCTTTTAAAAGTATATGCTTTACGTTAAGAGACATGAAAAATATCTTACTCCAGTTAAAAACTGTCATTGTATTTCCTAAAACCCCTGACATATCTACTACAATAGAGAGAAAGCTGCCTCCCTATTCTTTTCTGGTTTAAGAGCACTAGGAACTGCTTTTGGACTAGGCAAGAACACCATGAATTCAGTTAAAATTTCCAAAATAAAGGATACAGTTAAACAACTGTGCAAAGATGTGGGTAACATTAAGGCACAACTCACTACACAGCAAAAGCTTAGTCAGACATAGGAAAAACTCTGGGAGGTACCGTAGTTATGGTTAACCTTCATGCATGAGGAGAGGCTTGAAGAGCTAAATATGTACACATTGGAAGAGAGAAGGGACCTGGGGGACATGATAGAGGTCTTCAGGTACATGAAGGGGGTAAATAGGGGAGGAACAGTCAGGGTGCTTCTAAGGAAGGAGGAGGGGGCCACTAGAGAGCATGGGTGGAAGCTGGAGGGGGGAAGATTCAGGGGAGAAAGAAGGAGGTGCTACTTCACTGAGAGGGTGGTGGAGCCATGGAATGCGCTGCCTAGGGGGCTGGTGGAGGCAGAGATGGTGGAGGGGTTCAAGAGGGGGTGGTTCAGGTACAGTGGAAGGGTTCTGGAAGCAAAATCCAATGCAGCGAGAATATCCGGAACTGGGAAGGGAGAAGCCAGAGAAGGTGAGGGGGGCAGCAAGGTCAGCTCCCAGGGTGGGGGCTGACCAACGAGCAGATGCGAAAGACCGTTCGGCCTATTCTGCTGGCATTTTAGTATGTTAGTAACCCTTCTCAACAATACCATGCAAAAACTCCATAACTTAGCTCAAACTGTGGGTAAAGACCTCACCACTATTCAGCAGATTAGATTGATTGCACAAGAATTGTTGAGAAAAGTAAACAGTGGCATAGGAGATTTAATGGCAAAATAAATTCCACATTGTTTAGTTCCCCCAGAATTAATGACTAAAGTGTTGAGTGTAGCCACTGTAGAGAAGATAGAGTCACTACATGCTAGTATCGCGTACCGTCTTGGAAGTGCTATTCCTGTTCACGTTGATTTAGAAGAGATGACCACTGCTTTTATATTAAATGTTCCCCTAGTAGAACAACAAAATGTCTACAGAATAAGGACCATTCTTAACGTGGGTACCTGGCAAGGAGATACCTATGCAAAAATTAACACTCCACCTATAGTGGTATACCATAAACTTAATCTGGACTTATATTTAGTCCCAAACTTACAAGTGTGTCAAACTACTAAAGAGCAGCATTGACTGTGTCCCAATAAGCCTTTTCTAAAATATATCACCGAGGTCCTTTGTGGCCTTAGCTACACCGATGCCCCAGAAAAGTGTAAGGTCACCTTGTCCCGAACAGGTGAAGCAAAAAAAAAAAAAACACACACTGAAATCGCTGGAACTCAATGATTAGTTCAGGTGGGGGGAGGGCTAAGCAGGGAGAAGAGGTACCAGAAGTGGAAATCACAACAGAGAGAGTGAGGGAAGCCCTCAGCTCCCTTAAGACGCAGAAAGCACCGGGGCTGGATAAATTACATCCTAGGGTGCTGAAGGAACTTGCAGATGTCCTGGTGAAACCCCTGGCAGAGCTTTTCACCATATCTCTGAGGACGGGGTGGGTGCCCCAAGACTGGAAGGTGGCGCATGTAGTGCCTATCCAACAAGGGGGATCAAGGAGCTGGCAGGGAACTACAGGCCTGTCAGCCTGACACTCGGTGGTGGCAAGGTGATGGAGGGCATTGTCAAGGAGAGGCTAGGGGGACCTGGATAAGTCAGGGTGCCTGGACGATAGACAGCATGGATTCATCCTGGGAAATGTGTCAGACAAACCTGGTGGAGTTCTATGACTGGGTGACAAGTGCCTTGGACCTGGGTAGACCAGTGGATGTCCTCTTTCTAGACTTCAGCAAGGCATTTGACTCTGTTCCTCACGTGGGCCTGTTGGATAAGCTGGAGAAATGGGGGTGGGAAACCAGATGATCAGATGGATAGACAATTGGCTCAGGACCGGACCCAGAGGTAGTAGTTGGTGGGATAGTCTCATCCCCAAGGAGGGTCATGGTAGGGGTCCCACAGGGATCAGTCCTGGGCCCTTCTGTTCAACGCCACGTATCTGACATAAGGACAGGAATCAGGAGGAGATGAGTCTCTTTGCAGATGACTCAAACTGGGGGCGTGGTGGATGGGGAGGAGAGGAGGGTGGCCCTGCAGGGGACCTGGAGGCTCTAGAAGATGGTCTAGAAAGTGGAAGCTGAGGTTCAATGCAGGGAAATGCAAGGTACTCCACCTGGGGCCAGAAACCCAGGCCAAGTGTACACCCGGGGGAATACTCAAGTCTCAATGGCTGAGAGGAACCTGGGGTGGTGGTGGATGTCAAGATGAACAACTCTGAGACTTGTAGGAGGGCAGCAGCCAAGGCCAACAGGATGCTGGGATGCATTGCTAGGGGATCACTCCAGAAGGAGGGAAGTGATACTCCCTCTGTGATAACTGCTTGGTGAGGCCGCACCTGGAGTACTGCGTGCAGTTTTGGAGGCCACACTTAAAGAGGGACATTAACCTCCTGGAGAGGGTCCAGAGGAGGGCAACCAAAATGATTTGGGGCTTGGGGGACAGGACCTATGAGGAGAGGCTTGAAGAGCTAAATATGTACACATTGGAAGAGAGAAGGGACCGGGGGGACATGATAGAGGTCTTCAGGTACATGAAGAGGGTAAATAGGGGAGGAACAGTCAGGGTGCTTCGAAGGAAGGAGGAAGGGGCCACTAGAGGGCATGGGTGGAAGCTGGAGGGGGGAAGATTCAGGGGAGAAAGGAGGAGGTGCTACTTCACTGAGAGGGTGGTGGAGCCATGGAATGCACTACCTAGGGGGCTGGTGGAGGCAGAGACAGTGGAGGGTTCAAGAAGGGTGGGACAGGTACAGGGAAGGGTTCAGGAAGCAAAATCCAATGCAGCAAGAATATCTGGAACTGGGAAGGAAGAAGCCAGAGAAGGCGAGGGGGACAGCAAGGTCAGCACCCAGGGTGGGGGCTGACCAAATGAGCAGACACGAAAGACCGTTAGGCCTATTCTGCTGGCATTTTAGTATGTTAGTATGTTAGTATGTTAGTTAGCACCAATTTCACGGAAGTCACTGCCACTTATAACAGACATGGTACTATCACTCAACTTACTTTACCCAGCAAGGTAGTTCTCATCTCTGTTCCCGCAGGTGCACATATCCATTTTGGACATGTCACCATGTATCCCCTTTGTCAGTATCCCCTGAAATGGAAATTACTCCCATTTCTGCATTCCAAGGTCATGAGCTTTCTTTAGCCGATGACATAGAGTGCCTTTTAAATGCCAAAGACCTTCATAAAATTGAGATCACTGTCTGTGAGACCGACCTGATTATCTCTGATAAGTAGTTTGGTTCTGATGATAAGGAACAAATTTGCATACCAGTTCAGTGGCCTCTCATTATCATATTCCTTTGTGTATTTAATATCACCTTGGTTCTCACTTTCCTGTGGATGTTATATTCTACCCACAAGCAACTCCATGCCAATCATGTAAGAATTCAAGGTTTATATAACCATGCCTTGGAAATCAAACCTAGTGCCCTGCCTAGATCTATTAACAAGCAGCCCAACACTCCAGCCTTAATCTTAATAGATGAAGAGGAAGAATGTGCCGATATGAAACCCATTACAGAAACACTGTAGCCCTGTGACCCATAGGATCTACCCTTAGACAATAGGAAAGGAATTAAATAACCCATAAAAGGAATTGCTACTGGATAGCTTAAGAAACAACAAAAGCAAGGCATAAAGCCTTAAAAAAACAAAACAAAAAAAGATTCATTTTAGTACGTTTAGTTAAAATACTGTAAATATGGCGGGCAATGATTGCATGCACCCCTTTAGGCCGTGTTATAGCATAAAAATGTGACATTTACTTGCATTAATGATGGATATAATTAGTAGTAGTCTTCCTATATACTGACAAGATATTGATTAGGTATAGCTTAATAAAGATAGGTCTCATTATTTCCAAATATTTGCTTAGAAAATATGTTTAGCTTATCTAAAATAATTGCTGATGATACATACTTTCAGATTCATATTAAGATATTGATTTAGAAAATAACAGCTTTATTAAGTTAAATATTGTAAAATCATGATTCTCATAAGTTCACACTGTTGCACTTTGACAGATCCTTACATGCCACTTCCTTTTGCGATGCACCAACGCTGTGGCGGCACTGCCTTGCAAAAAAGAAAAGATTGCAGGCACAATAGCAGCCATAAGCCACCAGACCCTGCCAAAGTCTAACAAGAATATCCACCTTAATTAATCTCAGATGTTATTAATGTACATTAAAAAAACTGGTCATAAGAACACTGACTTTTAAGTTTTTAACCAAGCAGACCTGTAAATGCTTGACACAGGTATATGGACCTACCAGCACTGAAAAATCATGAACATTCTACACTGAACCAATATGCTTTAAGCTTACTAAAAGGACATTCTAAATGCCTATTGAACAGAGTCATTAAACTCTGAGATTGTGCAATGCACTTGCTAATAGTCCAAAAATATTTCTTAAATCAAAACTCAGCAGTTATTATGGCACTGATCATACCATTAGATGTTACCACATGTCTGAAAAAGCTAGACCATCCAACTAGGAACTGGCCCCTCTTAACAGGGAACCATCTGCTATCAGACCACCTTCATTTTTGAACATGTGCAGTGGAATATCTTGTGGTTAAAAGTCTGTTGTCACCTTGTGGATTACAGGTCAAAAGTACAATAGACAACTTACTGACAGAGTGTCTGATAAATATTAATACCTCTACATGTAGGCTATAGACCTCTGAACAAATAAGCCTTTGTCCAAATATGATTATATCATTCCAAAAGCTCATAATACTTTTGGGGAAAATAACATCTTATGACACTTCTGAAGGAAGTATTTGGCTTATATAAGACGTCTCCCAAGACCAACAATTTGTGATCATCTTCTAGCTACCATCTAAAACTATTTCATCACTAAGAGAGATTTCACATCTACGCTACTGCTAATGACTTTAAAACTATCACTCTGCTAAAACTCTAAAGAAGCCAAAAGTAAAAAACATTAAAATTAAACTTATTTCATTTGCAAAGCCTCGAGGAGAAAAGAATCCAAAGAACCAGAAAAAAATCTCCATGCAGCTCTCCAAGATACTACAAATCTCTAGGCGTCTGGGAGATAAAAAGAGACTCTTGGCCAAAGGACTAGTTGAGTATAAGACTTTTATTTAAGGTGCCTAAAAATGTGTCTTTAAAGAATCCTGTTTCCACAAATATATGCATATATATATTATAGTAGCTCGATCGTGCCACTATAGTTAGGGTTCAGCGGTCATTTACATACTAAAGTCAAAAGTTTGGGCGTTAATAACTTTGGACCCGTTCAATGGATTTACCTGAAATTTGGTACGCACATTGGAGCATGGTAGATCTCTTGATTTGCCAAATTGTGTTTCGGTCGGAGTGGCGGTCTTTATGTATGAAAGCGTTGAAAAATGCAAAATTATCCATTTTTGGAGGCACCTTTTGGCATTCTGAATGTGGTCCTGCACGGCTGTTGTGCAGTGTGCTGCTCTGCAAGATGGCTCATTTGAAAGAGCTTTGGTGGCCAAACATGCTGCTTTTTGTTTGGTGAAAAAATATTAAGGCATTCAAAAGTTATGACACTTTTAAGTTCCCATTATAAGTCAATGGGAAAATTTATATGTACAGTGGCGTGAAAAAGTATTTGCCCTCTTCCTAATTTTCTCTATTATTGCATATTTGTCACACTGGATGTTTTCAGGTCTTTAGAGAAAATGTAATATTAGATAAAGGGAACCTGAGTGAACAAATAACACTTGTTTTTTTTTTTTATTTCACTTATTTAATGAAAAAAGTTAACCAACACCAGCTGGCACTGTGTGAAAAGTAATTGCCCCTTACACTTAATAACTGGTTGCATACATTTAGCTGCAATGACTACAACCAAACACTTCCTATAATTCAATATCAGTCTTTCACATTGCTGTGGAGGAATTTTAACCCTCTTCCTCATAGAACTGCTTTAATTCAGTAACATTTGGTAGGTTTCGAGCATGAACTGCTCATTTCAGGTCCTGCCACAGCATCTCTGTTGGGTTTAAGTCTGGACTTTGACTAGAGCCACTCCAAAACTTTAATTTTACTTCTTTTTAGCCATTCTGATGTGGACTTGCTTTTGTGTTTTGGATCATTGTCTTGCTGCATGACCCAACTACGCTTCAGCTAGCTGATGGAAGGATGACCGGACATTCTCCTTAAGAATTTTCTGGTACAGAGCAGAATTCATGGTTCCTTTAATTATGGCAAGTCATCCAGGTCCTTAGGCAGCAAGCATCCCTCACCATCACACTACCACCACCATGTTTGACTGTTGGTATGGTGTTCTTACTGTGGAATGCTGTGTTTGCTTTCGTGAGACATTATGGGATCCATGTCATCCAAAAAGTTCCACTTTGGACTCATCTGTCCATAGAACATTTTCCCAAAAGGCTTGTGGATCATCCAGGTGCTTCTTGGCAAATAGAGAGCGAGCATTTATGTTCTTCTTGGTTAGCAGTGGTTTTCCGCCTTGCTACTCTCACATAAAGCCCATTTTGCCCAGTCTCTTTCTGATTGTGGAGTCATGAACACTGACCTTAGCTGAGGCAAGAGAAGCCTGCAGTTCTTTGGATGTTGTTTTAGGATCCTTTGAGACTTCCTGAATGATTTTCGCTGCACCCTTGGAGTAATTTTGGCAGGCCGCCCACTCCTGGGAAGATTCACTACTGTTCCAAGTGTTCTCCATTTGGAGATTATGGCTCTCACTGTGGTTCGATGGAGTCTCAGAGCCTTAGAAATAGCTTTGTAACCCTTTCCAGACTGATAGAGAGCAACAAATTTTTTCCTGATCTTTTCAGGAACTTCCTTTGATCATGGCATAATGTGCTTGTTGAATCTTTGTGCTGGCAAAGTGACTCTGATGGTAAGGGTCAAAATAAGTGAGATTTATATTGAGCAGGGCTGGCTGTAATCAAGCCTGGCTGTGTTCAATCAGCTGACTCTAATTATCCCTTTAATTGGGTTGATTTAACTAGGGGGCAATTACTTTTTCACACAGTGCCAGTTGGTGTTGGTTAACTTTTTTCATTAAATGAATGAAATAAGTAAAAAAAAAAAGTGTTATTTGTTCATTCAGGTTCCCTTTATCTAATATTATATTTTGTCTAAAGACCTGAAAACATCCAGTGTGACAAATATGCAATAATAGAGAAAATCAGGAAGGAGGCAAATACTTTTTCACGCCACTGTATATTTGGCGATCAAAGAATGGGGTTCCGGCCATCTGGTCCTGCCTGGTGATCAAAGAATTTGCAGCCTTGCGGTTCAGGAATCTTTGTCCCTGAGGATTTTTTCAAATTCTTTGATCGCGAGGTCTGCCATCTTGTTATCAGTTTTCTGATCGGAAAAACACAAATATCTCAGCTCAGGGGTAATTTCTGAAGTAAAACTTGGATGGGTTTTACTCAGGGGGCTCCGATCTATCAAGCCATGCCTTTGGTTTCATCCGAATCAGTCAAAAAATAGAGTTATAAGCTTTTAAAATCTTAATTTGCGGTTCGCTAACAGTCTTTGATCTCGAGCCTGCAAATTCTTTGATCGTGAGATTCTTTGAACGCGATCTTGCATCGCGACCTAAAAACACAAATATCTCGGCTCAGGGGTGGGCTAGGGACACAAATGAGGATGGGTTTTGCTCAGGAGGGTCCGTTCTATCAAGGCATGCCATTGGTTCCATTCAAATCAGTAAAACATTCGCGTTTCACCATTTTTAATTCTTTGTTCGTGAGCCTGCAAATTCTTTGATCGTGAGCCTGCAAATTCTTTGATTCTTGAGATTCTTTGATTGTGATCGTGCATCGTGAGCGAGGGACAAGATGGCCCAATTTAAAAATCTATTTTCTAAGCCCAGGGGTGTCCTAGGAAGTCAAATAAGGGTGGGTTTTACTCAGGGGGGTTCGTTCTGTTGAACCATGGTGGTGGTGGTATACCGCAATTTCATCTATTTTTTGATTTATAAGATTTTTAATTCTTTGTTCGTGAGCCTGCAAATTCTTTGATCGTGAGCCTGCAAATTCTTTGATCGTGAGAGTCTCTGATCACAATCTTTGATCGCAAAATAGGGACAAGATGGCCAGATTTTTTATGGTGGAATAGATAGGGAACTTCTACTAATCTTTGACATTGAATATCTTGGAAATGGTTTTGTCTTTTTACTTGAAATTTGGAGGAAAGAAAGGCAACGTCCCACAGATGTGCCTTTTGGTGGTTTGGTCAAAAAATATTACAGGGCAGCAAAGGTATGGCACTATGAAGCTGACACTTTTTCTCATAGGATAACATTACGGCATCCACTGCATTACAGGAATTCTTTGCCGCCCTGCTGCAAAGTAACGGTTTAGTCTTTTGGGCTGAAATTTGGAGAGAAGAAAGCCAATATCTCACAGATGTGCCTTTTTGTGGTTTGGTGAAAAAATATTATAGGGCAGCAAAGTGACGGCACTCTGAAGTTGACGCTTTTTCCCATAGGATAACATTATGGCGTCCGTCGTTCCTTTCAGGTCCCGTATCTCGGAAATGGTGCGGGATAAGTACTTTTCCTCACAAAAATGCTTAGCCCCCAAAGTGAGGAAATTCAACATTAGGGTTCCCACCCCTTGTACCCCACCCTGCCCCCACCAACAGGCATCGGGGTGTGCATTGGGGTCTCGGTCCTAACTCTCACCCCATTCTCCTACACTGCACCACCTCAGCTTGTTTACACATGGGATGGGGTGAGAGTGAGAGCCGATGACCCCAATGCATACCCCGATGCCGGTTGGTGGGGGCAGGGTGGGGTTGGGTTGCAAGGGATGGGAACCCTAATGTCGAATTTCCTCACTTTTGTCACTGTAGAAGAACCCTAACTGATGCATTAACTAAGTTTTTTTGCATATATATATATATATATATCTACTGCAGTAAAATATTGTTTTAAATGCTAGCCAAGATTATTAGTGCTAAGGAATGGTGTACTAGTTAGTCCAGGCTATACTAGAAAAGAATACTACCATAAAGGTATCTCCTGATAAGGAATACTAGGTCTTACACGTATGCAGTAAAAAACTGTGTCATGATTTAAAGTGCACAAAACAAGACAACGGTCTGAATAGGATTTCCAAACAAATGTCTTATACTGTTTAAGTGTTAAAAATATATTAAATGTTGATTGTGTGTGTTTAAATAAACAGCTTTTAATGGTACTATGTGTCCAAGTGAAATCTGTTGTCTCAGGAATTTACCAAAAACAAATAGGCACAATTTACTGTACATCTTTCCTTAAGACAGCCACAAAGGTAAATTGATTAATAGTAATTGTGCTTACAGAGGGAATAGCAGCAGTGGGGTGGGTTACCTGCAACTGGTGCTTTAATGGGACAGGTAGGTTCTGTGGAAGGAGGGATACCAGCAGTGGGGTTGGTTACCTTCCAGTTGTGCTTTAATTGGACAGGTGGGTGAGGTGGGGGGATACCAGTGGCAGGGTTGGGCACCTGTGACTGTTGCTTTAATTGGACAGCTAGGTCAGATAAGGGAAGGGCAACTGGCGGGGGGGTTGGGCATTTGCCACCAGTGCTTTAAATGGACAGTGGGTTGTGTGGGAGGGGGTAAAACTGACAGGGTTGAGCACCTATCTCCGGTGCTTTAATTGGGCAGCTGGGTCAGGTGGGAGGGGATACTGGTGGCAGGGTTAGGCTCCTGCTGCTGGAGCTTTAATTGGACAGGTGGGTTGGGTGGGGGGATACTGGCAATGGGATACGGTACCTGCCACCAGTGCTTTAATTGGATAGGTGGGTTGGATGGGAGTGGGGCAAACTGGTGGCAGGATTTTGCATCTGCCAACAGTGCTTTATTTTAACAGCAATGTTGGTTGGAAGGGAGAATACCAGTGGTGGGACTGGGTACCAGATGACAGTGATTTATTTTGACATCTGTGTCAGATGGGAGGGGAAACACAGGTGGAAGATTTGGTCTCCAGCACCAATACTTTATCTGAACATGTGGATTGGGCAGGAAGGGCATACTGGCAGTTGGTGGAGGCACTCACCCCCGTGCTTTAATTGTACATGTGGATTGGGCAGGAAGGGCATACTGGCAGTTGGTGGTGGCACTCACCACCGGTGCTTTAATTGTTCATGTAGATTGGGCAGGAAGGGGATACCAGCAGTGGACTGTGGCACTCACCACCGGTGCTTTAATTGTACATGTGGATTAGGCAGGAAGGGGATACCAGCAGTGGGTGGTGGCACTCACCTCTGGTGCTTTAATTGTACATGTGGATTGGGCAGGAAGGGGATACCGGCAGTGGGTGGTGGCAATCACCACCAGTGCTTTAACTGTACATGTGGATTGGGCAGGAAGGGGATACCAGCAGTGGACGTGGCACTCACCACCGGTGCTTTAATAGTAAATGTGGATTAGGCAGGAAGGGGATACCAGCAGCGGGTGGTGGCACTCACCACCAGTGCTTTAACTGTACATGTGGATTAGGCAGGAAGGGAATACCAGCAGTGGGTGGTGGCACTCACCACTAGTGCTTTAATTGTACATGTGGATTAGGCAGGAAGGGAATACCAGCAGTGGGTGGTGGCACTCACCACCAGTGCTTTAACTATACATGTGGATTGGGCAGGAAAGGGATACCGGCAGTGGGTGGTGGCACCCACCACCGGTGCTTTAACTGTACATGTGACCGGTGTTTTAACTGTACATGTGGATTAGGCAGTAAGGGGATACTGGCAGTGGGTGGTGGCACTCACCACCAGTGTTTTAACTGTACATGTGGATTAGGCAGGAAGGGGATACCAGCAGTGGGTGGTGGCACTCACCACTAGTGCTTTAATTGTACATGTGGATTAGGCAGGAAGGGGATACCAGCAGTGAGTGGTGGCACTCACCACCAGTGCTTTAACTATACATGTGGATTGGGCAGAAAAGGGATACCGGCAGTGGGTGGTGGCACTCACCACCGGTGCTTTAACTGAACAGGTAGGTCTGCACCTGACTGAAAAGGCACTATTAACCAACCTGTGTTTTTTTCAATGTAAATTCACTAAACTGCTATCAAATTTAAAAGGACTTTTTAAATTAGTCTGACTGTTCCTTGATCACAAGGTCTGAACCGCATTTAATCGTGCTTTCTACAGTTCCAGGAACTGACATGGAACAGGAGAAAAGATGCGATTTTCAGTAAAGTATTAAATTTGTAACCTAAATTGATACAGAGTAATGCATACCTGTCTAAACTACAGTTATCTTTAGTTTAATAAAAAATAAACTTAGTCACTCAGGACTGGAATAGGACTCAGGGGCATCTGAACTCTTCAGTGGGAAAATAAATTTGCTGTTGGGACTCTAGAGGAATCCTGACCACAGTGCGGAGTCTGAATTTGCATAGCATTCCATCCTGGCCACAGTGCAGAGTCTGAATTTGCATAGCATTCCAAATTCTGTCTCTGGAGCAACAACTCAGGTATGAGATGATTGCAGACTTGGATGACATCACTAGTAAACTCCTGGGGTTAGATATTCTAAAAAGGAGTACAACTGGGGAACAAAGGTTTGTGCAACACTTGGGCCCGACCCCATGGCTGCTATATTCAGTTGGATAGCAGACTGATGCTATCCGACTGAATATCGGCCCATGTTGGCACAGTGCTTAGTCAATCTGCACTGACCCGACGTGCACTTGGGCTATATCCAGCCCATAGGGAATTATGCTATGGGACCGGATAGTACCAGGAGCCAAGGCACGATATTTAGCCGCAACATGCAAAACAAACCATTGGACACACAAGGTGCTAAGGGGCCATATGCATGCACATTATGGCCTCATTTGCATGGGAAGCGGCAGCCCTTTTGTGCCCACCCTGTGGATGCCTGCCACATCATCCCTGGTGCCTAGCAACAACCCCCACCCCTGAACACCTGTCCCATATCTCTTCATCTTTTCCCAGGTGTCTAATGGCACCCCCAACCCCCCAATCACTGTCCCATAGATGTTACCCTTTTTCCTGGTGTCTAGTGGCACCCCAACCCCTGATCATCTGTCCAGTATCTGATATCACTTTCCCTGGTGTGTAGTGGCACTACCCCACCCCCCACCCCTCACAATCACTGGTTTCATAGAAGTTAATCATTTACCTGGCATCTAATTGCACCTATACTCCCCAATCACCCATCCCATATCCCCTATATTATCTTTTGTGTGGCTTGGGGTCATGTTGTCACATCCAAAAGCAGCGCAGCACTATACTGTGCTGTCAAAACAGCAATGAAGACTGAGGCCCACATGTCGGTGATGGAGGCACAGAAACTACAGTGCAAGTGGGAGAAACAAAATGAATGGCTGCAGATAAAAAAAACATTTGCACACATTTAGCAACTCAGGTTAAAATTTTTATTTAAAGCACGAATACTCACACTGGTAAAAAGTGCAAGCACACAGACTACTCAATCTCTAGCAATTCAGCCATACCACGTGGCTTTCTTCAGAGGGTGGAGTTAGCCATGTACCTCAGTCTCCTTAAACAGAGATGAATTCAAATCACCTGGCCATATTACCTATTACTACATTGTCAAGCTAATTCATTAAATAATTAGTTGTCTGGATATACAAGGCTATTACCTGCACTCTCTAATTTTGGCTATCTGATACTCACCATACTCAATATAAATACGTAGTGGGTGCAGTTCTAAATATGGAGACTTAGGCACAAAGACTACTAGCAACACTATAATACTTAATGTGCAAATATAAGTATGTTTATATTGGAAAGGGTACTAAATATCACCAAAGGCATATGCTTTTTTAATAATAATGAAAACCTCATTTCAACACTGTTACTCTATACCATGTCTAAACAATAATTTAGTTTCATTTCCTTGTCTCCTAAATTATGACCTTTTAATAAATATTAGACTAAAGTATGAAAACAGTGTACATTTTGATGATAATACTGTAGAGATTAGAAACGTTATTAGAAATATGGATGTCATAACAATATCACCTGAATATTCAAAAACTGATTCTATTTTACGGAGTATTTACTGTGGTGATTTGCATATGCAGCCCATGATGCTTTGCATTGTGGGGGCATGTGTGATTTTGTATTACTTACACTTATGTTTTATATTCCTAATGCAAAAGCAGTATCATTAAGTGCTGCATAGTAAGAATAACATTCTCTCGCAAGAATACAATTCAATATATATCAGTTGTTGCAAGATGATGCTGAGATGAGAAGAAATCAACTCAAAAAAGGTTTAAGGTCCATAATGTCATCACCTCCTTTGGGGACCAAAACAGTCCATTTCAAAACTATGATGAGATTCAAGTTTTAACAATCTGTTGACTCGATCTCCTCTATGAGGTAAGGGTAGAACGTAATCTACACCCATAAAGTTCAGTTTTCTCGAATCAGAATTGTGCTAAGTTTTAAAATGAAGTTCAATGTTTTTATCCACACGTTGCTATACAATGGCTTGTACCTGTACATGTTCTTGCAGTCTTTCTTTTAATTTCCCGATGGTGTGACCTAGATAAACAAAGGGACCAGAAAACCACAAAATACACACAACACACTCAGTAGAACATGTAATAAATTATGTAATTTCTGTACTTTTAGTTGTGAATTTGGGGTTTACAAAATCTTTTCAGGAGATGGAAACTTACACATGTTGCATCTGTTGCAGTAAAAAAACAAAGCCATCCTGTAATTTGTTTAACGGTACAAAATGGTAATTCAAAGCAGGGTTTTACATAGCGACAATGGCTTACCATGCCACTTAAATCACTGCTTCTCCTAAATGCAATTCTTGGCCTATCATGCACAGCGCTAGACAGTACATTATCACGTTTCCTCACATCTTAATACTTTCTAACAGCATTTCCTATTGCTTGCCACACTATTAAACTGAATGACACATGTGATAGGCGTTCCGTTATTAAACTGAATATTCAAGTTGTTAATTTTTGGACACAGTAACATTTTCTTTCCAAGTTTTTTCCTTTCTGTAATGCCATATTCAGGACTGTTTCTCCATATCAACATTTTAATGGGAGATATCTTAATTCTAATGTCTGTAACATGTAATCCCCAATTTGCGAACAATTCTGCTTAAGGCGAATAAAGTGCCCATAGAGAATTGATGCTATGAGACTTGGATGATGGGCACTCGTTGCATGCAAGACTAAACTGGCCACAGTTAACTTCCTAAACCACTTATGTTGTACTTTTTATTTGGAAATCCAGATACACTTAGATCAAGAAAATGAACAGCATTGTTATCCACTATCACAGTAAATTTTAAATTCAAGCCATTAGTATTAGGTTGACTCACAAAAGTGGACATATTTTCCTCATCTCCCTTCCAGACACACAAGACATCATCAATAAAATGTATCCACAAGATGATGTCCTGTGTGTGTGGATTCACACAGGGGTCCCAAATATGATGTTCTTCAAAAAATGCCATATGCAGATTCCATAACTGGGGCCATACTAGCCCCCATTGCACTTCCTTATGTCTGAATGTAAAATTCATTGTTAAATACAAAATAGTTATGCCGGAGACCCGGGTTCAGGAATGAGCCTGGGCCATCAGGGGTCGGCAGGGAAGAGAGAGGATTGAGCATCCAGAGGACTGCTCTCCTTTCTCTGGAGAGGGACCCAGGGCTGCTCGGTGTCCTGGCAACCCCCGATGGAGATCGAGGGTGACGCAGGTATGCCAGCCAGAAGAAGGGATGGGAATGCAGCAGATGTCAGCAGGGAAGCCGTGGGGTGGACGTAATTGCACCCCGTACTCCTGAGGGGAATCGAAAAGCAGAAAATCCCCTGTCTCGCATGTGGAGATGAAGGGGATGCCAGGGACACAGCCCACATCCTGACTGCCGGCCCTATGTCTGGAGGACTCCCAAGGCCGACCCAACACCCAGGTAGGGTCTCCCTTAAACAAACCAACATTAATGCAATTTGCCCTCTCTGCCCATCAGCATTCAGAGGGAGCAGAGGTTGTTTATGGTGATACATCATACACAAACTATCTTCTAGTTTTGTTACATGCCACAAAAGTATTATTTACCATACTGAAAGTAGATATAGCTATACCGTAGATAGGTTTAATGAATCAGAAGTAGTGTTTCCAGGGCCTCCCATCTTCTCCGATACAATACTAACTGATTTCACATGCTGCAAATCATTTAGAAACATAGAAGTTGATGGCAAATAAGGACCGCAAGGCCCATCCAGTCTGCCCATTTCTTTTTCTGCCTTATGAATGTGCCATCGGCCTTTGATCTGTCAATGGCCTATCTATTCATACTCATCTGTATTGCTCCCTTATGCCTATCCCATGCCTTTCTAGTCGGAGGACCTCTAGCACAGCATTATGCCATTCTTGATAGGATGGCACCACATTGTTGAGCCAATGTTTTAGAATCAGTTTTTGAGCTATTGCAGCAAGTAGTGAGATGTGGTATCTCCTCTGGTCCAGAATATGCGATGTTTTGTACAAACCAAAGAAACTGGGAATTGGGGAAAATGGCAGAGAGGTTGCCGCGTACAGTCTCAGACAGCAGAGAGTGGAGAGACCAATAACTAGAATTAAGTATAGCACCAGGAAGGTCAAAACACATTAAAGGGAAACAGTCACCACAAAGAGTCCCCCCCACCACTCAAGTGTAGGGCTGGTCCCAATGTGCACTGTTTTGTGCCAAAGCATTTTGGTGTATTTACTGTTTACTGCTGTAGAGTAGAGTGTATTAGACTAATTTTGCTTAGTTGTAGACTGACATCTTCTATTACTACAAATCCCCAAATCCCCTGTAGATGACATCAGAACAGTAGGCAGCAGTGTGAAGACAAAATAGCCTGCAGTGCATGTTAGAGTTTATATAAGCCCTTAGGTTGCATGGCAGCATTTTCCCATTTTCTGCTTCGCTACCCAGTCAGTGTTGGTGGCTCAGTAGGTAGCAAGCTCACCTCTGGGGCTAGAAGCCTCTGTCATCGCTTCCTGTCTCCCACCCAACTCCCAAGCAGTTAGTCCTCCAGCACCACTTCTCAACTGAAAATCAGGCAGGCTACACCTAGCCTCAGGCCTCCATTCCTGTCTCCCACATGACTCCCAGGCAGACTCCCCCGAGCCTCAGTCCTCACTCCTTGTCTCCCTCCCAACTCCCAAGCAGACTCCAGACAGTGTCAGTCCTCCATCACCACTTCTCAACTGAATCTCAGGCAGACTCCACCCAGCCTCAGGCCTCCTTCACTGCCGCATACCCAACTCCCAGGTAGACTCCCCAGAGCCTCAGTCCTCGCTCCTTGTCTCCCACCTGACTCCCAAGCAGATTCCAGCCAACCTCAGTCCTCCATCACCACTTCTCAACCGAATCCCAAGCAGACTCCACCCAGCCTCAGGCCTCCCTCACTGACGCATACCCAACTCCCAGGCAGACTCTCCCGAGCCTCAGTCCTTGCTCTCTGTCTCTCACCCAACTCCTAGACAGACTCCAGCCAGCCTCAGTCCTCCATCACTGCTTCTCAACCCGAATGCTAGGCAGACTACACCCAGCCTCAGGCCTCCCTCCGTCCCTGTCTCCCACCCAACTCCTAGGCAGTCTCCCCCGAGCCTCACTCCTCCCTTCCTTTCTCCCACCCAACTCCTAGACAGACTCCAGACAGCCTCAGTCCTCCATCACCACTTCTCAACCGAATCCCAGGCAGACTTCCCTGTCTCCTACCTGACTCCTATGCAGACTCCCCCAAGCCTCAGTCCTGGCACGGGGTTAAAATGTCACGTGATGGCTCCGCCCCCACACCCCCCATTATGGGGGCTGCACCCCTGCACCTCCCCATTTAAGATTCTAACTCCGTGGGGGCCAACACGGAGCGCTGAGTCCGGTTTTGCCATAATGCCTGCACGCTTATTAAGCATACGACATTATGACCCGCTACGCTCAGTTCTCCCTCCAAAGAGGAGGGGAGCATCATGTAGGATGTTGATCCTTCACTAGCTGGCCTGATGCAGTGCCCCCCCAATTTTCAGTTCAAGTTTGAAACCTACGTTTATTTTTTTTCTGGCCTACTTTTTTATATTATTTTATGCTATTTAAGCATTATGTCTAGGCTAAGACTTGTTTTTACAAAATTGCATGTTTTTTTTTAAAGTCTGTGTTTGGATGTAATGTCATCGTGAACCCTGTTTAAGAACTGCAGTAGATAAGCAACCCTGAATATGCATAAATAGGAACATGACACATGTTGATTGATGAAAGGTCTTTAGATATGAGTCCCCTGTAGTGGTCCTGCTATGAAGTCAATTTGTGTTCAAAGGTTAAAGCATTTATTTTAAATGTTATTAATTATCATGTTATGACATACAGGAGCCTTGTTATTTTCACAATTGCGTGACACACATTGTAACATACAGGAGCCTTGTTATTTTCACAACTATGTGACACATGTTGTGACATACAGGAGCCTTGTTATTATCACAACTGTGTGACACATATTGTGACATACAGAAGCCTTATTTTCACAATTGTGTGACGCACGTTATGAACTACAGGAGCCTTGTTATTATCACAACTGTGTGACACATGTTGTAACATACAGGGGCCTTGTTATTTTCACAATTGTGTGACATATTGTGACATTCTGGGGCCTTGTTATTATCACAACTGTGTGACACATATTGTGACATACAGAAGCCTTGTTATTTTCACAGTTGTGTGACACACGTTGTGACATACAGGAGCCTTGTTATTTTCACAATTGTGCAACTCTGAAGCTTCTGATAATATTGTATTGGTGGGATGCTCTTGTTATATGTATATCTTTTATGGCCTTATTAGGCCAGCCTGCCAGCACAGTGGTAGCGCTACCACTGGCAATGCAGACAACCCAGGTTCGGGAATGAGCCTGGATCATTAAAGGGTTGACCAGGCGAGGAGAACTGAGCATCCCTCAGGATGCTCTCCTCCACTGGGGGCAGAGGGGACAACTATCACCGCCTGACCTCCACTTGGGTGACCATGGATTGGGGGAGCAGCAGGACTGCAGCAAGAGGGATACTGGCCCCCTCAGATGGTCTAACCAAGTGAAGCACTGGGGCACCTGGGTAACAGTCTCAGGCTGGTCTGTTTGTTTTGGGAGTGTACTTTGCCTGTTTATGTTTCGGTGCTGGAAATAAATATCTTTTGCAATGCTATCCAGAGTGAGGCTCTGTTCATTGCTTGGAAGATGCACTCCCACTTTGGACTTTGGAGTACTGGTCTTTTTTGTCTATCCTGGATTTTGTTAGGGGTTAACAGCCCCTGACCAGCACCCTGCCCCACACCAGTGCACGCTGCACTTCCTGGTCCTTCACTGGATAATGGATGCTGGCTGAATGGACAATAACAACTTCTAAGCCCACTGCAGATCATAACACAAGTGGAACATGAACTTCAAATATTGTATAAAAAAGACCTACTAAGACTGAATCAGAAGCATTTAAAGACAAAATGGAGAAATGTATTATGTATAAAAGTGACAGAGTAATACGGGTTGTCAGCATCTCCTCAAAAA
The DNA here is from genome assembly GCA_016271365.2 of Neoceratodus forsteri. Lineage (NCBI taxonomy): Eukaryota > Metazoa > Chordata > Ceratodontiformes > Ceratodontidae > Neoceratodus > Neoceratodus forsteri. The sequence continues at coordinate 49,527,567 of JADMNL010000023.1, forward strand.
AAAAAAAGATATATAGGTATATGAGGAAATAATAACAGAAATGTAAATAATGTCTGAAGGAATACTGAGGATTTTTTTTTCCTTTAAAGAGGAACTTTCACGATGGTCCAAAAAGTTACAGCTTATATTCATTATATGCAGTACTAGACCTGAATGAAAAGGTGTGTGCATTTGTTATTTTTGGTCAAGGTTTACTCTGCCTTCTATAATTTGGATTTGTGAGCCCTGTTGCACTTGCCTTTGCTGTTCAGCTGCTGGGCTGCTAGCTCCTGACGACATCACTGTAGGGTAGAGGAGTGACTCACGCTGTGCAGTACCATGCAGTTACAACAATGATGCAAGGGAAACCTACCAGTATTCAGTGTACGTACTGTGTTTCCTCGTCCCCAAGACGCCCTGTTAGCAATGCATTATGCCAAAATCCAAATGGCTTGTCAGTTGTTTTTTTTTGGGTGAAACTGACTCTGCCCTACAGTGATGTCAGTAGTACAACCCTGGGCTCACAGCAACACCAGGCTTGCTATAGAAGCTCTGGTACACCCTGCAGTTTCTAGCAGCTCAGAATGCAAAAACTAACTGCAGTGGACAGTAATGAAATACAATTCCAGAATCAATGCAAGAAGTGGTAATTTATGCATGAAAGTCAAAAGGACTGGGGAAGTTCCTCTTTAAAAGAAAACTGTCAAAATCAGCCCCACCCCAAAAACCTTACCTCTTGATTAAGCATTTCACAAGTGAAATGCTGTTTTTCACTTATAAGAACTTACTTTTTTATTTTGTAAAGTTCAGGGTTCTGCAAAATGTCAGAACCTGTGTGGGTCCATTTCAGGGGAAAGTGCGGTGTCACACGGCTCGCTGCAGTACAAGTGTATTGAGGCGAGCAGTGCGGTGCCACAAATTCCTGCAAAATGGACCCGCACGATTGTCAACATTTTGCAGTTCCCCAGACTTTACAAAATAAAAAAGTAAGTTCTTCTAAGTGAAAAACAGTGTCTGACTTGCGAAATGCTTGATCCGGGAGTAAGGCATTTGGGGAGGTGGGGGCAGGATGATTTTGACAGTTTTCCTTTAAAGTTGATTTTTTTGATACTATGACATTGAAATATAAGTGGAAAATATCTGTAACATAGTAACATAGTACTAGACAGCAGATAAGGACCGCTAGGCCTACCCAGTCTGCCCATATTCCCTGCCGGCATCAGTGGTCGTTGACCCAACTTAGTCATTGGCTTTAGCCTTTCGTACCCACCTCTAGGGTTCCCTTGTGCCTATCCCATGCATGTTTGAATCCCCCTACTGTGCTAGCTTCCACTACTTCCTGGGGTAGGTTATTCCATGCATCTACCTCACTTTCTGTGAACAAAAACTTCTTCATATTCTCCTTTATCTTGCCTCCCTCCAATCTCATATCATGCCCCCCCCATCCTTGTACACCTCATGTACTGAAAGGTGTTGCCCACTTGCACTTTGTTTATGCCCTTAAGATACTTGAAGGTTTCTATCATATCTCCCCATTCCCACCTCTCTTCCAGTGTATACATATTGAGGTCTTTTAATCTCACCTTGTATGTCTCTTGGTGCAAGCCCTGCATGATTTTCTTTTTCAATAAAAGATTCCCCTACACTTCGGTGACAAATGCCATGAGATCTTTTACTTCCACCTGGACAGAGACTAGAGATGGGCAGAAGGGACCTTGTTTTAACATCTCACCCAGTGGACAGCACCTCAACAGTGCAGTACCCCCCAATAATGCATTACAGTATCAGTTATAGGTGTTACCCTATGTACCTGGGATGGAGCTAGAACACAGGACCTTCCGAACTTCTAGCCCCAGAGGTGAGTGCGCTACCTACTGAGCCACTGACACTGACGAGTAATGAGGGAGAAAATGGGAAAATGCAGCCATGCAACATGATGGCTCCATGCAGCCAGCAGATACCACACCCCCGCTGGCTTAAGGCTTGTTCACACGGCGAAAAAAACATGCTGCCGTGTAGATTGTTGCTGCCAATCTGTTCTGCAATGCTGTGGAGTAGTGTTCAGACAAGCTGGTCTTTGAGCAGCTGTTTTTGCTGTCAGTGAGGGCTCCAGAGGGTAGTGGTGTGAACTGGGGTTGGGGAGGGTGACATGAGTAGAAATGGCACTGCAGCACCAGAAGGATCGAGGATGGGTCATCAGACCCGAGTTCAGCTGAAGGCTCCTTTTTGTACTTTGAACACAGCTGAACTGGGGAGAGTAACTCTTTTAGTAAACTGAGGGCTGAAACTTAGAGAAAACACGGTCTCTAAGTTCAGCTCTGACACTGGGCATGCGCGTATGCATATGCATACACGCATGGCCTGTGTCAGGGCTGGACTTGGAGACCGTATTTTCTCTTTTCAGCCCTCGGTTTACTTTCTGCCCAAAGGTGGTTGGAGCGCTGTGTGTGGTGCCAGCTGTTTACACAGCCCAACGCAGTGGTGCAAAACTCAGGCACTGCAAAGCAAACCCAAGGAAAGAGGGCTCGCCCTCACAACAAAACGCAAAATGGTGGCGTTCAGACAGGGGCAGTGGCACCGATCTTGCAAGTGTGCACCATCAACTACGGCTCAGATTTTGTCGTGTGACTCAGTGATGGAGTCGCAAAGTGCAGGTTTCAGAAGGGGACCCAGCCCAACCAGAGGACCTCCACTGTGTGGAGCAGATACCATGGGGCACCACACAGGAGACAGAAAAGTCCTAGGGGATGGCAGGGACGACAGGGTTGGGCCAGTATGGGGCTCTTAGATGAGCTAGGGAGTAATAAACATAAAGTAAAAAAAAGTAATTCTCACCCCAGGAATCCTTCAGTATGCTTGACTATTGCAGTATTGCCAGCTGGGTTCAGGTGCCCCAGAGACAGAAGCTATGCAAATGATGACAGATGCCTGTAGGTGCTGCTGTTAGATTCATTTCTCTGCCTGACTGGACAAGTTGGCTCCAGAGCTCTCTCCATATTTCCTTGCTTGAAGAAGTTTGTTTCTTATAAAGTTGTTTTATTTCTGTAGTTTCTGCTGCTTTTAGGGTTTTTTAGTGGTGTTTCACTATTTTAGTGTTATTTCCCCAGTTCCCAGGAAACAAGGAAACTTCTCCTGACAAGGGTTTTCATCCCAGTTCCCACACTTTTTTTTCCTGACTGAAAAGAATACTTTCTGAAGTAAAAAAACTTCTGTTTTTGGCATTTAAACTTAGTTTTTTATCGGTTCCCTTGATTTTTAGGGAACTAAACTTAGCGTTTATTTTTCCTTTATATTTTGTATTTTTGGAATCGATCCTCACGGTTCCGTCGCACTTGGAAACCAACCGAAAAGTTTTATTTTTTCCCTTTTGGGAACTGAAATTAAAGTCTTGATATTGGCATGTCAGATAGATGTAAAAAGAGAACTGGACCTACAGGATTTAAAAATTGCATTAAGTGTTTTAAAATAGTAGCTAAGGCAGACAGCCATGATCTTTGTTTGAGCTATTTAGGTCCAAATCATTCCTCTGCTAACTAAGAACCTTGCACTAAATTTTGCTCTAAAACAGTAAAGAAAAGAGCCAAAAGACTGGAAATAATGGCTTCTCAGTCTGCCTCCCCCTCTAGTAATCCTTCTGAAGAGGGGTCCTCCTCTCATCATAAATCTAAAGATAGGTCCTCCAAGGACCCCCTTGAGAATAAGTCTGACAAAAAATAATTCAGACCAAGTCAAATAAAAAAGACATACTAAGCAGGTTTCTGATCCAGTGCCTACTAAAAAGAAACAAAAAGAGAAACATAACACTGTCCCTCCTGCTGAAGAGCAAAGGGAGACACCAGTGTCATAACAAAATATTCCCTCTCCTGAGGAGATGGCAAAGGCTTGGCAACTATATCAGAACTTTAAAGCTATAAGCAATCTTTTTGGGGTACCAGCTGATGCTTCTATGCCTATTCCTACAGACCCTGGCCCAGGCCAGGGTTTTTATTTTGAGGAAGGCAATGAGGAAGAGGAGGAAGGCATAGAACCCGATGTATCCGTCTGGGATCTGACCAGGAATTTGGCTGCTCTTCCCACAGTCAGGAGGAGTTTTCTTCCCATTATACATTTGTCCAACACATGGTGGACACTCTCAACCTCTCCATACAGGAGACTACAGAGGAGGATGAGAAGGCAGACTTTTTGGACACGATGGGTCCCCCCCAAGAAACTGCTGCTTCCAGTTCACAAGTCCCTTCGCAGGGCTACTTTCAAACTACTCCAGAATCCCACCTCCATTCCAGGGGTGGATAAGAAAATAGAGAAAAAGTACCAGCTAGATAAAACAGATACTGGTTACCTTTACACCTATCCAGATCATGAAGGCGTGGTATAAGCTGTAGCCTGTGACAAGGCTAAAGTGCCCCTTTCCTCCCAGCCTCCAGATAAGGAGTCTAGAAAACCGGATACATAGAAACAGAAAGGATATAGTCTACCTGGATTTTGGATTTTAGCAAGGCCTTCTATTCACTACCACACAGAAGGCTGGTAAAGAAGTTAGACCACACAGGGGTTGGACTGGAAGTGGTAAAATGGGTACAAAATTGGCTGCAGGGCAGAACACGAAGAGTGCAGGTAAATGGAGCATCAGCGTCAGAGGGTAGTGTGACCAGTGGAGTGCCCCAGGGCTCAGTGCAGGGGCCTGTGCTCTTCAATGTTTTCATAGCTGACATCACTAGCGGACTAGAGGGAAAAGTGAGTCTGTTCACAGACAAAACCAAGATACAGTATGTAACAGGGTAGACAACATTGAGGGAGTGGCCAAAATGGAATAAGACCTAAAGAAACTTGAAGAATGGTCTGGAGCATGGCAGCTGAGATTCAACGCTAAAATATGCAAAGTAATGCACATGGGAAAACGGAATCCAAAAAAGGAGTACTTCCTGGGAGGAGAAAGACTAGCTGCCTCCAACCAGGAGCGTGACCTTGGAATCATGACCTCGGATGACTTGAAAGTAGGAAAACAGTGTGAGAAGGCAGCTCTGAAGGCAAGTGGAATGCTGGGATGTATTGGGAGGGGAATCATGAGCAGGAGCAAGGAAGTGGTCCTGCCACGGTACACAGCACTTGTCAGGCTGCGCCTGGAGTACGGTGTCCAGTTTTGGTCAAAAAGGACATAGGCTGGATGGAGATGGATCAGAGAAAAGCAACAAAGATGATATGGGGATTGCAACAAATGTCATATGAAGAAAGACTGAGGGAACTAAACATGTATTCCCTGGAACACAGAAGGGAGAGGGGGACGTGATTGAAACATTCAGATACATCAAAGGAGTAAACAAAGTGCAGACACAGGAACTGTTTAACTTCAAGGAGGATTGTAGAACAAGGGGCACGACCGGAGGCTGAAAGGAGAAACATAGAAACATAGAAGTTGATGGCAGATAAGGACCGCAAGGCCCATCCAGTCTGCCCATTTCTTTTTCTACCTTATAAATGTGCCATCGGCCTTTGCTCTGTCAATGGCCTATCTATTCACTCTTATCTGTATTGCTCCCTTATGCCTATCCCATGCTTGTTTGAAGCCCTGCACTGCATTCATATCCACCACTTCCTGAGGTAGGCCGTTCCATGCATCCACCACCCTTTCTGTGAAAAAGAACTTCCACACATTACCCCTTAATTGGCCTCCCTCTAATCTCATACTGTGTCCTCTTGTCCTGCTATTTTTCTTATATTGAAACATGTTAGACTCTTTCACCTTGTTAATGCCCTCAAGGTATTTGAATGTTTCGATCATATCTCTCTCTCTCTCTCCTTTGCTCTAGGGTATACATATTGAGCTCCGTTAATCTGTCCTCATATGTTTTCTGATGCAGTCCCTGCATCATTTTGGTTGCCCTTCTCTGGACTGCCTCAATTTAGTTAATGTCCTTGTGAAGGTGTGGCCTCCAGTATTGCACGCAGTACTCCAGATGGGGCCTAACCAGTGTCTTGTAAAGAGGGATTATTACCTCCCTCTTCTGACTTGTGATACTCCTACTAACACACCCTAACATCCCCCTAGCCTTACCTACTGCTTTAGTGGTCTGCTTGGATGATTTCAGGTCATCGGTGATGATGATGCCCAAGTCTCTTTCTTCCCTTGTGACTGCCAGCAACTCCCCTCCCAGCCTATAGGTGGCTTCAGGGTTTCTCTTCCCTATGTGCATGATCTTGCACTTCTTTGCATTAAACCCCAGTTGCCACTCTTCCGACCATTTTGCTAGCTTATCCAGATCTCTCCTCATTCTGCCCACCCCATCTGGATCATCTACTCTGTTGCAGATCTTGGTGTCATCTGCAAACAGACAAACCTTACCCTCCATTCCATCTGCAATGTCACTGATGAAGATATTGAAGACAGCTGGCCCCAGGACTGATCCCTGAGGTACCCCACTTATGACTTGCATCTCTTCTGACAGTATACCGTTTACCACCACTCTCTGTTTTCTGTCTGTCAACCAGTTTGCCACCCAGTTGACCAACTTGACCCACCCCAAGCCTACCCAGCTTATTAATCAATCTTCTATGCGGAACAGTATCAAAAGCTTTGCTGAAGTCAAGGTAGGCGACATCAACTGACCCCACTTGGTCCACCACTCTGGTTACCCAGTCAAAGAAATCTATGAGATTAGTTTGACAGGGCCTACCTTTTGTAAACCCGTGCTGTCTTGGATCCTGTGCTCCTATGGATTCCAGGTGTTGCACTATCCTTCCCGTAAGGAGTGCCTCCATAATCTTGCCCACTACTGAGGTAAGACTGACTGGTCTGTAACTCCCTGCCTCCTCCCTGCTACAGCTCTTGTGGAGTGGGATCACATGAGCCCTTCTCTGGTCTTCTGGGACCTCTCCTGTGCTCAGAGACTCACTAAACAGTTCTGATAATGGCTCTGCTAGTTCCACCCTTAGCTCCTTTAGTACCCTGGGATGTATGCCATCAGGTCCCATTGCTTTGCCCACCCTGAGTTTATTGAGCTGTTGTAGGACCCTTTCTTTTGTGAAGGGACTAGTGCTCACCTCCCTCCCCCCTGTGTCCATGGTGCTGAGCTGTGGGCCCTGCCCTACCTTCTCTTCAGTAAATACTGAGCAGAAGTATCTATTTAAAACTGGCCGGCCAGCAGACAGACAGGCGTATACTGCTGCAAGAAACAAATGCACCTGGGCCATCAGAAAGGCTACGGCTGATCACTATCAGGCCTCGCTCGCCTTCTCTTGGGGAATGCAAGAACCTTCTGGGACAATATCAAACAACTAAATGGGAGCACACACCCCCCCACCCTCCCAGATCAACATTGATGGCACTGTCTCTACCGACCCAACCCTTATAGCCAACTTCCTCAATACATCATTCAGGGACCTTAGCCCTGTCCTCCCTAGCGACTTTTTGGACCCTCCCCCCCACCTGCCCCTGTCCTCATACACCCTAGCTTCCATTTACGCTGGGTTACTGCCCAAGAAGTCAGACCTCACCAAATTAATGCCCTAAAGAGCAATATTACTGGCAGTGACTCCTTGGACCCCTGTATCCTCCGCCGGGTTCTGGATCTGGTCCTCGCCCCAATCACTAGTCTCCTCAATAAATTCCTCTGCCTGGGGCAATTTCCCTCAGCTTGGAAAATTGCTACAGTCACACCCATACACAAGGGTGGAGACAGGTCCCTAGCTGGGAATTACCGGCCTATCTCCATTCTCTCATCCCTCTCCAAAGCCCTAGAAAAAGTGGTGGCCACACAAATTACGGATTACCTAACCAAATACAACATCCTCTGCCCGGAACAGCACGGTTTCCATACAGGTCACAGTACCAGCACTGCCCTCCTAGAGTTTTCAAATTTTCTACACTCTTCTCTGGACTCGGGCTCTCTGGCTGGGGCAGTGTTCGTAGATCTATCAAAAGCTTTTTACACTGTTTCCCATCCCCTCCTGCTGGATGCCCTCAGCCACACTGGCTTTGCCACTGGGCCTGTCTCCTGGTGCTCCAGCTACCTGTCTGCCCGCTCTCAGTGTGTTAAAATTAATGGGACACTCTCCAACACATGTCCTATCCGCTCTGGTGTTCCCCAGGGCTCCATCCTTGGACCCTTGCTCTTTTCACTATACCTCAATACCCTACCAGGTGCATGTACTGGAAAAAATTTGCTGTATGCAGATGATGCCATCATCTTTGCCTCTGACCGAAACCCTATCGCCCTCCAGGACACCTTGCAAATATCTTATAATGATGCTGAAGCCTGGTTCAAAGAGCATAGACTTGTAATAAATCTCAAAAAACCAAAAACCATGCTCTTAGCCACCCCAAAACAAAGCCAGCAATTTCCTACTCCATGTCCTCTCTAGCACCAAGTTCCACTCGAGCAAGTCTACTCGTATAAGCACCTTGGGATCTCCTTTGACCCTGCTCTCACTTTCCATGACCACATCGCTGTCCTAGCCTCAGCTTCCAGTATTCGGCTAGGTATCCTATACCGCTACAAAAATTGTCTCCCCCCTGACGCCCTCCGACTCGTGGTCACATCCTTTATATTGTCCCTTGTGGATTATGGATTACCAGTTTATGGTGCTGCAGACCAGACCGCCCTCAACAAACTATGCCTCACACTAAATAAGGCCTGTAGGCTAATTACAGGGGCCCCCAGGTAAACACATACCTGCCAACTATATGTAAAGGCTATCCTGCTGGCGCAGGCAGGCGTCTCAGATATCAAACTGCTCGCCATAACCAAAAACTCCTTGGACTATCCCCACCAGGGTTGACAGCCTCCATCCACCAAGCAAAACCCTAGTACAAACTCGAACCTCCTGCAAAACCACACTGTTAGTCCCCAGGGCAAGGACCACACACGGTCAAAGGGCCTATTGCTACAGAGCCCCATCCTGGTACAACTCACTCCCCACCTCTATCTCTGATGCCCCCATGATCTCCAGTTTCAAAACCTCCCTTCAAAATCACCTATTTAATATGCATAGCTGTGACTGTTACTAAGTTGTTTCTTGCTCAACGCTCTGACAAAGCTCCCTGAGTGGCTGCACCCAACCTACTACCAACCACATCCCACAGCCCTATCAATTATCACCTCCTCCTGTCTCTGCACCCCTCTGCATGTATGCTCATACCACTGTTTGTCTATGAAGTACTAAATATCTGTACCAACCTATGCTCTGCTAATCCTGTAACTTTAAAATTGCAACTAAGATATGACAGCATGTATTACCAATTGTTGTAATCCACAATGATGTAACAAAATTGTTGTACTGTATTTGTCCTCTTTGTGATGAGGTACCTTTGAAAATGAGCCTCTGGCTCAAAGGTTGTAAACTGATGTACAAATAAATAAAAAAATTTAGGATAGATGCTTTTACATGGTCCTCCTCCTCACACGCCCCCTTATCTCCTTTGATCTTAGCAATATCCCCTACGGACTTTCTCCTTTCACTACTGTATCTATAGAAAGTCTTGTTACCTTCTTTTACTGTCTGTGCTAGTGTTTCCTCAGTTTGGGCCTTTGCCTGCCTTACTGCCTTCCATGCTTCTCTTAGGGAAGTTTGGTATGCCTCCCTATCTTCATCCCACTGTTTTCCCTTATATTTCCCTGAAGGCCAGCCTTTTGGCTCTGACCTTTTCTTATACTGTTTTTGAGAACCAAAGTGGTTTCCTTCTTCTTTTGCACTTCCTTTTCTCTCTAACACAATGGGATGTTGCTTCCAGTATTGCATCCTTAATGCTTACCCACTTTGCCTGTACCCCCTCACCTGTGTTTCTTTTTGCCAGGGCTAGCTGAACTCCGTTGGCCATCTTATCAAAGTCAGCTCCTCTGAAGTCCCATATTTTTGCCTTGGAATGGGATGATTTAGTTGTAGTGGCCAAAGTGAACCATACGACATGATGGTCACTGGCCCCCAGGTGACCTTCTACCTGGAGATCTGTGATCCTTTCCCTGTTAGTCAGTACTAGATCTAGGATAGCCCTGTCCCTTGTGGGTTGTTGTACCAGTTGTTTGAGGCCTTCCCCCTGCAGGAAATCCACCATGTGTCTAGTTCTGGCAGATGTTCCTGCTGGTATTGACCAATCTGTATCTGGCATGTTGAAATCTCCCATTATCAGAACCTCCCCTTTAGCTGTTATGCTTTGTAATAGTAATGTGTCTATGTCCTCACCCTGGTCTGGGCCTGTAGACAACCCCAGTTCTTATGGCTGTCCCATTTCCTGTTTCCAGGGTGACCCACAGTTCTTCTGGCTCCTTATGTGTATTCTGAATTTCTGTAGCTTTGATATTTTCATTGACATACAGGGCCACCCCCCCTCCCTTTTTGCACCTCGGTCTCTTCTGAATAGTACATAGTCAGGTACTGAAGTCTCCCAAGTGTGGTTACTGGTAAACCATGTCTCGCTAATTGCTACTATGTCCAGTTTAGCCTCTGTCATTATTGCCTGCAGGTCTGGGATCTTGTTTCCCAGACTGCGAGCATTTGTGTACATGATTTTCCACTGGCCAGATTTCGGTGTGTTAGTTCTTGGGTGAGGTCTGGCATTTCCCCTGTGTGTCGTATGGGGAGCTGGACCTTTTTCCTTACCTGGTGATGAAAATGAGCTACAAACATGCTGAACTCCTGCTTGACCACTAGCTGAGGGGGAAGGGTGTTCTTCCCATTCGACGTGTGGGATGCCACTCTCCCCACATTGTAGTTAAATATTATTTTAAAGGCGTCAAACTTTAAGGAGGCTCAATACCAACATCAGGAAGTATTTCTTCACAGAGAGCATGGTGGACACCTGGAATAGTCTTTCCCCAGGAGTGGTAGAAGCTACCATGGTGGGAGGGTTCAAGAAAGCATGGGATAAACACAAGGGATCCCCCACACAAGAGGGTAGCTAGGGTGATAGGTAAAACAGGGCAGACTAGATGGACCTAGCGGTCTCCTTCTGCCGTCACTTTCTATTTCTATGTTTCCCAGCCTCCAGATAAGGAGTCTAGAAAACTGGATACCATGGGCAAGAAATCTTATACCACAGCTTCTCTGCTGCTTCACTTCGCCACCTATATGGCATACACAGCACAGTACCAAAAGGCACTGTGGAATTCGGTCCTGGCTATTAGCCAGAAAGCTCCTGATAACATTGTCAAGGACCTGGCAGAAACAGTCAAAACTACCTTAGACACTGCAAAGTACCAGTTTCATATGGCTGTAGATGCCAATGACACCACCTTCAGATCCATGGTTCAAGCCATCTCACTCAAGAGGTTTGCATGGTTGAGAACCACCAACCTCTCAGGATACCCAGACTAAAGCTATGAACTTCCCCTGCAAGAACAATTCTCTCTTTGGAGACAAGACAGAGGCATATATGAAAAATGTGGAGGAATACAAAACCACCTACAAGAGTAATGCAGCAAAAAGGAAAGCCCCCACTTCTTACAGGTCCCAGGGAAGAGGAGGCAGAGGTGGGGATCACTACCCCAGAGCCTTCTATCCCATGACCATGGATTACTCCATAATGAGAGAGTATTTCAGATGAAAAAGTAGAAGGGCTCTGAAGCACACTGACCCTGCACCTTCACCAAAAGCCCAGTCCAAGCAAAACCCCTGATGGGAATGCCCAGATCGCCTCTCCTCTCCCAGGAAGAGGAAGGCTGATCCACTACCTCCATCAGTGGCAGCTCATCACCACAGACAAGTGGACACTGGAGGTGTTGGATCACGGACTTTCCCTGCAGTTCAAGAAACTCTCCACACAGCAGAGATACACAAATTTCAAACCTCTGACCCCCACAGAAAAGATTCTGTTGGCGTTAGAGGTCAAATCTCTCCTATTAGCAAAGGCAGTAGAAAGGGTGCCCCCCTCCCAGTGGGAAAGGTGCCTTCTCTATTCAAGATACTTTCTCACCCAAAAAGAAAAATGGGGACTGGCACCCCATTCAAGACCTCAGATACTTAAACAAGCACCTGCTCAACCCCAAGTTCAAAATGATCACCCTCTCAGTGGTGATTCCCTCCTTGCAACAAGGAGACTGGCTAGCCTCCCTAGACCTCAGAGGCATCTATTTTCACATCCCAATCAGGCCGTCTCACAGAAAGTACCTCAGATTCAGAATGCCCTCTGGTGACTACCAGTTTGCAGTACTTTCATTCGGCCTTTCCCAAGCCCCCACAGTCTTCACAAAGTGCCTGGCAAAAGTGGCAGCCCATCTCAGAAAACAGGAGGTCTGTGTCTTTCCTTATCTGGATGACTGGCTGATGGTAGACAAGTCTCCTCAAAAGTTCAGAGACTCCCTTCAACTTACTCAGCTCACTCTGGAGTAACTAGGCTTCCTAATCAATACAGAAAAATCTCAGTTGGAGCCAGTTCAACTCCTGGAATTCATTGGAGCAGAGCTGGACACCCAACAAGGGAAAACCCTACTCCCACTAGACAGGGCACAGAACCTCCAGACGATGGCAGACTCGTTCGTTCTCAGCCAACCAAGGCCAGCCAGGCACCTCCTCAGGCTCCTAGGCCACATGGCCTCTGCTACAGCAGTAGTCCCAGGTGCCAGGTTTCAGATGAAAGACAGTCAGTACCATCTGAGGGTGCATTGGTCTCAAAAAAGGGACTCTGTCAAAGCTGGTTCCAGTCACAATGACTCTTTTACAAGCCCTGGACTGGTGGAAAGACAGCCACAATGTCAGTGAAGGGATCCTCTTCTACCAGAAAGAAACCTGCAGAGTGCTCACAACAGATGCCTCCCTTCTGGGATGGGGGCACCCCTGGCAGATCAATCCATAAGTGGGGTGTGGTCTCCCAGGGAATCCAACTGCCACATAAATCTTCTCAAACTCAGAGATGTGTATCTGGCCATAAAAGCCTTTGCCCCCCCCCACCCCAGCTCAAGGGCTAATCTGTCCAAATCAGGACAGACACCACCACAACCATGTTTTACACCAACAAGCAAGGGGGCACAAGCTCCTCAAAGCTCTGCACAGAGGCCATGAAGATCTGATCTCTGGCTTACTCCCTGGACATGCAACTAATTGCCATTCACCTGCCAGGCAAGGACAATGTGCTGGCAGACTCTCTGAGCTGCATCAGCCAGGGCCACCACGAGTGGACCCTAAACAGTCAAGTGCTGGCTGCAGTTTTCAGAAGGTTGGGCACCCCAGAGATGGACTCTTCACCTCCAAATTCAATCATCAGATTCTCCTGTACTGCTGCAGGACTCTGGCACTGGGCTCAGTGCCAGTGGATGCTCTGTCCCTCAACTGGATAGGGAGGTTCCTGTATGCTTTTTCTCCATTTCCCCTGATCCTCAGAGTGCTCCTCAAGCTCAGAAGATAGCCAGCAACAATGATCCTGGTGGCTCCAGACTGGCAAGGCAGCCATGGTACCCTCTTCTCCTTGCCTTGTCAGCCAAATGGCCCATTCGCCTGCCCTTGAGCCACAGTCTTCTGACCTTGCCTCAGACGGGGATATTATACCTCAACATACAGTCTTTCACTTCAAGGCCTGGTACTTGAAGAGCTAGAGTTCCCAGACTCTCAGTATTCAGAACAAGTCCTGAGAATCCTTAGACTAGCTAAAAAGCCAAGTACCAAAGACAGGCAGATTGATCCCCTACAACCTACCCTGTCTTCCATACTAGATTACCTGGTTCACCTACAAGCATCAGGGCTTAGGACCTCGTCCCTGAAAGTCCACCTGGCAGGTCTTTCAGCTTACATTTCAGCAGGCAAGGAGAAATCTGTAATTTCTCATCCCATTTTCAAGAAATTCTTTAAAGGTCTGCTGCACCTTCAACCCCCACTTAGGGAACCAGTCCCCCACCTCGGGACTTGAACCTGTGTATAAGCAAGCTGATGGACTCCCCATTCAAACCTATGGCTACACCAGTCCTAAAGTATGTCACTCGGAAAACAGTATTTCTTGTGGCCATCACTTCAGCTAGGAGGATATCAGAGCTGCAAGCTGTCTGCACTGAACCTATCTACATCATCTCCAGGGCAGCTGAACCCAGATGGCAATACTGCAATAGTCAAGCAAACTGAGGGATTCCCCTGGAAGAAACAGTATCACTATTAAGTAATTTTTTCTTGCCTAATTAGAAAATATGGGTTCTAATGAACTAAAACAAAATTCTGCTTAGGTGTCTTTCTTCCTAATGATGTAAGATGAAAAATATTTGCTCCATAAAATGTACTGTATAAATACAACGAGAGAGAGAGAGAGAGAACTATCCAACAATGCTGTCAAGGTGGTAAAAAGTATTGTTCACTGTCTAAGGATGTTATCACATTACCTGCAGGCAATAAGTCTGTCTGCATCAACCTCAAAGCTACTGAACTGCAGGAAAGAAACATGCAGCATCCTGTGCCATCTACCATGCCACAAAATTATGATGTGGCAAGTGACTCCCAGCAGCTCCAAACATCTACCACAGGACCGGACCACTGAAAAGAATATCAGCAAACAAAGCAATGCGGAGACAGGGGCGAAGGTTAGAGCGTTGCTGGCGAAGGTCCACCCTTAATGCCGACCACCTTAGATTGATGGATCATTATCAAGTCTATCAATCCGCAATCACCCATAAGAAGGCAGAGTTCCTGTCCAGGGAGATTGCGGTTGCTCGGAATCATCCAGCTCAACTGTTTTGAACTGTGGACATACTGTGCAACCCAGTCTGTCTTCAAGTTCAGAAAGTTTTTTCGCAATTGGAATGCGATGAGCTTGCTCGGTTCTTCGTAAATAAGGTGGCCGACATTAGGGCTGAGTTGTTGCCATCACACTCTATGGGGGTTGCCGTGAACCGGGGTGAGATCACGGTGTCTTGGGTTACTTGGAGTTCCTTCAGTCAGCTGGAGTTCATTGATGTCATGAGGATCATCCAGCATATGCGCCCTACGTGCTGTAGTTTGGATCCTGGACCAACCCCCCTAATTTTGGGTTGTATTGAAATCATTGGTCCAATCCTTTTTCAGATAGTCAGGTGCTCCCTGGAATCGAGTGAGTTTCCTAGCTCCCTGAAAGAGGCGGTGGTAACACCCCTCTTGAAGAAAGCTACCACGGACCCTGACTGTCTGGAAAACTACAGACCTATCTCTAACCTTCCCTATGTTGGGAAGGTGATAGAGAAA
This sequence comes from Neoceratodus forsteri, assembly GCA_016271365.2. NCBI lineage: Eukaryota > Metazoa > Chordata > Ceratodontiformes > Ceratodontidae > Neoceratodus > Neoceratodus forsteri. Next base: position 49,542,672 of record JADMNL010000023.1, read on the forward strand.
GTAGTGGCTGCACAACTGGAAGACCATTTGGCCATCCATGACATCTATGAACCCCTCCAGTCCGGTTTTCGTAAAAGACATAGTACAGAGACAGAGCTGGTTCGGGTGCTCCATGATCTCTTGATGGCTAGAGAGCGGAAGAGTCGTTCCATTTTGGTTCTCCTCGACCTTTCTTCAGCCTTCGACACCGTAGATCACATGGTGTTGATAGAACACCTGAGGCTGTTTTGTGGAATGTCTGGAATCGTCTAAAAATACTAACATATACTAACATACTAAAATGCCAGCAGAATAGGCCTAATGGTCTTTTGTGTCTGCTCGTTTGGTCAGTCCCCAACCTGGGTGCTGACCTTGCTGTCCCCCTTGCCTTCTCTGGCTTCTCCTTCCCAGTTCCGGATATTCTTGCTGCATTGGATTTTGCTTCCAGAACCCTTCCCTGTACCTGTCCCACCCCTCTTGAACCCTCCACTGTCTCTGCCTCCACCAGCCCCCTAGGCAGTGCATTCCATGGCTCCACCACCCTCTCAGTGAAGTAGCACCTCCTCCTTTCTCCCTGAATCTTCCCCTCCAGCTTCCAGCCATGCCCTCTAGTGGCCCTTCCTCCCTTCCTTCTCAAGCACCCCGACTGTTCCTCCCTATTTACTCTCTTCATGTACCTAAAGACCTCTATCATGTCCCCCGGTCCCTTCTCTCTTCCAATGTGTACATATTTAGCTCTTTGAGCCTCCTCATAGGTCCTGTCCCCAAGCCCCAAATCATTTTGGTTGCCCTCCTGGACCCTTCCAGGAGGTTAATGTCCCGCTTTAAGTGTGGTCTCCAAACTGCACGCAGTACTCAAGGTGCGCCTCACCAAGCAGTTATACAGAGGGAGTATCACTTCCCTCCTTCTGGAGGTGATCCCCCTAGCGATGCATCCCAGCATCCTGTTGGCCTTGGCTGCTGCCCTCCTACAGGTCTCAGAATTGTTCATCTTGACATCCACCACCACCCCCAGGTCCCTCTCAGCCATCGAGACTTGTAGCATGGTTCTTGTCATTCCTCACTGGAAGATCACAAAGAGTTGTGTCCGGGTTTTTTCCTCGGATTCAACTGCTTTGTTTTGTGGGGTGCCCCAGGGTTCAGTATTGTCATCCATGTTATTTGTGGTGTATATGCTACCCATCGGAGACATTGTATGGAAGTATGGGCTGAGATTTCACGGTTACACAGATGATACCCAGCTCTGTCTTTCTTTTGCCCCCGACCAGATTGGAGCTCTCTCAGTCTTTAATAGCTGTCTTACCAAAATCCAGGAGTGGATGAATTCTAGCTGGCTGAGGTTGAATTCTGATAAGACTGAGGTTCTGGTTGTGGACCCGCGTCGTCGGATAGGGGGGTCGGGTGTTGATGCGCCTTCCGGAATTTTTCTAGGAGGCGTTTCTCTCCCAAACTCTGAACAGATGCGGAACCTGGGGTGGTTCTGATGACGGGCTGACACACAATCGCAGGTGTCGGCTGTCATTAAGACTTCCTTTTCCACCTTAGGAACATCGCCAGGATCCGCATCTTGTTACGCCTGCCGACCTGCCAATGTTAGTTCATGCTTTGTGTCCTCACGCTTGATTATTGCAACCCCTTTACCTAGGGCTTTCTGGGGTTGAACCACCTGCAGCTAGTGCAGAATGCTGCAGCCCGGCTTTTGATGGGTTCAAGCAGATCCTGTCATATTACTCCGGTGCTGCGCGAACTGCATTGGCTGCCAATTCGGTGGCGGATCACCTTTAAAGTCGGCTTGCTGACTTTCAAAGCTCTACACAATCTGGGCCCAGGCTATCTGAAAGAACTTCTAGTTCCTTATCACCCGAATCGATCACTCCGCTCGGCCGACGGGTTGCTAGAGGTTCCAAGGGTAAATTTGAAATCTTCGGGTGCTCGGGCATTTGCTTATGTAGCCCCCACCCTTTGGAACTCTCTACCCCGTTGGTACCTGTAGTGCACTTCTGTGGAGGGCTTTAAAAGAGGTCTGAAGACTTTTTTATGGGAAACTGCGTTTTAATATCGACCGGTATGAATGTTTTGTTTTAATTGTATGTTTTAATGATTTTTCTTTTATTGTTCTGATTTGTTATTTATGTACGGCGCCTTGGTAATTGAAAGGCGTCTTATACAGTACATAAAATTATTATTATTATCAATGCCTCCCCGACCATGTAAGAACAAATGCTTGGAAATGACTGCAAACCTCTGCCAAACAAAACTCCTTTATTAACATTTCATCTTTGGCAAGTGAATAAAAGGAACTGGAGTAAGGTTTTTATGTGGAGGGGGGCGCTATGAACAAATCAAGTGGCTAACGTGTGTGCATATTTTGCTAAGAACTATATAGACTGTTGTCATCTGGACTGCTTACCTGCCACGCAGAAATCGAGACTGCTGTAATGAGGGTATCAAACAAAAGGGGAATCTTCAGAGAACATTCCAAATACCCCCACACCCACACTTCCAAGGGATGGAAAAGCATCTCACCAGTTTAATGGACTTGCAACGAAAGTGGTCTGGTACCAATGTATTTGGAAGAGACTGTTGCTCAGTTACCCGTTAATTGCTTATATAGCTTTTTCTTCTGACTGTTCTGCTCAAATAGAATAGCAACTGGATAAATGAACATTCTTTTCCACTGGATAATATAGTATGGGTTCCTGGAACCTGTCTTGTCCTGAGAAACTCACAACATTGTGGGATTTATGTGAGATCCTGCAAACTAGGATTAATATTTGCTCAGGGGCTAGGATAAAATAAATTAGGTTGCCTCCCACACATCTGACTTCTAAGTCTTGGTTGGGGTAACATATACTAGGTCATAATGCTCACAGTGTAATATGCCTTGGCACTTAGGAGGCAGTATAGCGCAGTGGCTTAAGGCTCTGAGCTGCAAATCTGGTAACATCTAGCAAACCAGACCGGGGTTTGAATCCCACAGCTTCCACTTGCATACTGTGTGACCCTGAGCAAGTCACTTAACTTCCCTGTGCTCCCAGGTCGCTCCTGTAAAAAAAGCTTTCAGCTTAGTGTGCTACTCCTGGTTAAACAACTAAATAAAAAAAAAATACAAAAAACTTTACCCCCTGCTGGGCACCTGTTAGGCCGCTCTACAAACAGCTATCCACAACTTGGAAAATTGTAAATGCTAAATTGTTTATATTGCTATAATCTGCTTGTTTATTATGCTTCCTTCTTCTTGTGACTGAATAGTCTACCACTCACCATTAAGTTATATTTTTGTTATATTTTCTCCCCCACCCCCAGAACATGTCTGGAAATTAGCTGCTATTCAGATCAGTATGTCTTTCCTGGTAAAAGTTTTAAAATAAATAAACAGTGCACCATCTCTGATACTGCATCAAGAACTGGAATTACCTAACTTGTGATCTGGGCCAAGCATGAAAAACGGGTGTCTTGTCAGAGAAAGCTTTCAATTTGACAGTGGAAATACATTGGTTGGGGGGGAACAGGCGCAATGGTCAGAACAGAAAGGTAACCATTCTGAAACCTTCCTCCCTCACTACAAAAGGAACAGCAGGAACTATTGAATTGTCACGATGTAGTAATGCATGCACTGTCGTTATGTTACTATATTTAATTTCTAATATGGCTAATTTCTTTGCAGACAATGTTCTTGACTGTACCTTCAGCATCATGTTTCCGAAAGCAGGGGTGCTTGAAGGTGCCTCACCTAAAAGTTTGCACTTCAGATCCTGGAGAGTCAGTGCCATACATAAGGCAATGCTGCACAGGCCAGGTCTCCAGCCAAGTGACACATACCGTACTGCCAACTCCCTTTCTGCGTTGTGATTGTAAGCACTGATGTACAAAACAGACCACACCTTATACATTGCTGGGAACTGACTCAACAATGCCAAAGGCATTCTGTGGCATTTGTACTGCTGACAACATTCTTCTCTGCTCATACATGCAGTGAAAACGTTCTCTGCATTTCTGTGAATTTTGTCATATTTTCAAATACTCTATAATACCCATCTGTCACAGACATATTTTAGCTAATTCCTTGTTATAATAAAGCTGGGGTTGACTCATGTACTGGGGGGTGGGAGTGCTCTGTTGCAAGTGCAATTCAGCCATAAATTTGTTTCTCTTTAAAGCAAATGGATAAAGCAGTCAAAACCAGTCATGGAGTTGGTCCAGCAACACATATGTAACCCCCTTGCAAATGGGGGTTCCTAGAAATGCCGGTCTGGGTTTATCTTAGCCTGTTTTGTTCTGTCCTTCTCCCGCTGTCTCTCAGGCTTCTCAAGACATGGCCTCTAATTTTTATGGCTTTCCAGGTCCTGTTTGCACTCGTGTGTGCCCAAGCTTGCGGTCAAATGAAAATCCAGCCCCTCTGGGCTTAAACTGCTGACTGCGAGCTCCCACTGCAAAAGTGCTGCCTCCAGGGCAGCGGGAGTCGCATTGGTATGCAAAGCGCCTTTGATGTGGAGCCACTTGTTTTGCGGTTGCCTCGGGGACTGTGCCGCTGGTCCCGGGATGCCTTCCACCTATTTGGGACCCGGTGACCACGGACAGCCTGCTGGGGGACCGCTCAGATGGGAATTAAAGGAGTTCTGACCGGGACTCATTTGAGTATGACTGTGTAGGGCCCCGGTCATCTGAATAATGCATAACAGTGTATCTGGCTGCCTCCAGGGTAGCTATGTTCAGCTCCAGCCGAAAAGTAAAGAATTAAAATGCTTTACATAATGGAACTGTTGCTGCTTGTTGGGAATATACTGTGCATGTGGGGAAAAGTGCTTAAAATTAAATTGTAACATGGCATCAATAGTGTGCCTGTCATCTTGCGCTGCGATAGGCGTAGGAGGTCATGAGACGGCAGCCGAAGCGGGCATTAACCCAGCGTATATGCCGTGCCAGCAGGCGAATGCCGTCACCATCAGACCCCTGCCTAGCAGCACTGAGACCAAGCTCAGCAGAGGGCGCCAACACCTCGGAGTCATCGCCCGGCGGAAAAGCGGGCATGGGAGCAGTACTCGCGGCCATCCGCGACAGGCAGCCAACCAGACCCAGGAGCAGCAGCGAGAGCCACCTGGAGCAGGGTACCACCGGAGCAGTGTGCGGGAGGAAGAGGAAGGAAGCCCCGAGCATGCACAGCGCGAGACTCCGCGCTCACATCCTCACGGAGACCTCCCGAGCGCATCACGGCAACAGCCGAGCGAAGTCACACAGGAGTGCGACAGAGAAGTTGGCTGCACACATCTGCGCGACTCCAGGGACAGCAGGTAAGGACTGCATCGGTACCTATCCAGGCATGTGCACCGCACTGTGAGAGCAGAGCACAGGGTCACAGGTCGCGCAGCCCCTCCGTGTGCCACTGTTTGTCTCGCACACTGGGACCGCTCCAGATGCCTCCACCGACCCGCACCCATGTTACAAACGCATTAAGCCACTCCGTCGGTGTGCTCTAATGCGATTGATGCGGGGGCAGTAGCCCCCGACCATGGGCCTCCCGGCACGCACTGCCCCCATGCATCAATCCAGCATTAGAGCACACTCCGTCGTGGCTTAATGCTTACATGAATACTGTTTCCTGGCATTCCAGTATCTGGGACTCTGTGTGTCAGCCTGTCAGCTGCTGCAAGGGGAGCTTGCATAAGTGCAGTAGCGACAGGAAAAGTAAAAGAGACATGTTTTTCATCTGTGCAGTGACTGCAAGTACAGCCTTTAAGCTATAGAACTGTGGGGCATTTGAGGCAAATAATTATTTCTTTCTGGCTGCACCAGGACATTATTCAGGACTGTATCTAATCTACTATAAGGGACAGTGGGTTAAGCAGCCATTGCCAGCAGTACAGCCAATTGGAACTGCAGCAATAGATAGCCAGGGCTTGTGGAACATTCAGTGCATCTCATGAGTATGCACCCAAGTGCTTACAGGGACATTATTTTAGGAGCAAATTCCACAACCCAATTGTGCCTCCAGTGTTCTGATTGACAGGTCCTTCAGCAATTTGGAGACATGTCACCCCATCCCTGCTACCAATCAGGAGTCAAGCTAGGCATACCTCTCAACTGTACCACGTTAAGAGGAATATTCCTCATTTTACTTCACAAAAGCTCCCTGTTCCACATTGTGAGGACTTGTTCCACATTCAGTATTAACATTTTAAAGCAAACATCTACAGTACAGTAAATGATGCAAACAATATATTATTCAATTAATAAAAAACTTTCTGAACATAAATGTAAACATTTTAACAGTGTTCTGAGCTTCCTAGGTAAAGATTTGATTGAGTGTTCCACATTTTGCTCATTTGTTCCACATTTTGAGAGGCAATGTTCCACATTTGGGGGACAAACGGTTGAGAAGTATGGAGCTAGGAGCTCTATAAAGAGACAATGTTGCCAGTTTGTCTGGAGATTCAGAGGGAGATTCAGAGATGCAGAGCTGAGAGAGAGAGCAGCAGAGCAGGCTCCAGCCTGCTGGGAGCTCCCCATGGGGGAGGGGCTCAGGCTCCAGCCATGCTATCAGGCCTGGGCCACTTAATTCAAGCCCTTTCAGTCTTCAGGGGCATTTGTTATTTTCTTCAGTTAACAGTTAACTAGTTACAATAATTGGGCTTTCTGCAGCAGCTAGTCTGGCGGTTGTCAGTACTGTCCTCCAGAGGCTAGCCTTCCCTCCCATGTCGGGGAAAGATGTGGACTGAAGATTCAAATGTCCAGCAACAGTGAGCGCAGACCAGACCAGATGACATCATGCAGTGGTGACAGTGCTGATCAAGTACCTCAGCAGTGAGCGAAGAAGTCTTCAGGATGCCTTCGACTACGGATGAGACCGTAAGGACCCTAAGTGAGTGCCCTTGTGCCCCAGATGCGAGGGAGAAGCTAAGCAAGTAATTTTGGGGGCTCCATGCCCCATTAAGAAATGTGTGCTGTTAAGTGTGAAGTATTGAAGTCATCAGTCTGGGCTACTAACCCCATATGAGACTGCCTCGTTCAAGTAATGGGTGCATCTTGTCTGTGGCCCAAATGGCTAAGTTGCAGGTGCAGCAAGATGCTGGGCTTAATGAATCATATAAATGTGTAGCTATGGGTTAGAGTCCTGCCATCGTGGAGCTGTCTGCCAAGGCAGTGCCTCACTTCATGAGACAGGAGGCCCTAGAGCATATTAATGTCTAAGATACCTTAAAGAGAATGTGCCTGTGTCTGCACAGAATTTCGTCTAAGAGTGCTTGGTATAAGTGTTAAATGGCTAGACATGCTGGATAGGACTCCGCTTGTGGATAATGTTCTTGATATATAGAATGTACTGGATGTGACTGCCTGTGACTAAAGTATGGGATGCTTGATAAAAGTGTAGTTGCCAACTTACTCTGGATGGATGCCTTTTGGTATATGAAGTATTGGATGTCACCGTGTTTAAACTACGTTTAGGATGCTTGACAGAACCAATACTCTCATTGCATTGGATGGGACTTTCAAATATTGTGCTGAATGTTTAGGATGTAAGAGCCACATAGTTTGTTCTGGAATGTTCAGAAGACTGTGAGTGCAGGGCAATCCCTGATTTGTCTGTGTAACTCCTCACCCCTGCCTTTTTAGCAAAATGACAGGTGGCATGCTTTTGAAGCTGACAGCAGTACCTGGTGGGGACTGGGTTCGGGGAGGATGAGGTTACTCGGCACAGGGGACCTAGGTTTGGCTACCTCTGCACAGGGGCACTCAAGTAAATCCGAACACAGGAAGCAATAATTGTAATGTCCAGAACCAGGAATGGGATTTTCCAGTGTGGCTTTTATTCACGCCCAAGCTGAACAAACAAAGCATAGATGAACCCCCATGGGGCTATATTTCCTGGTAATGCAGATTAGAGACAACAGAACACTTTATCACTATTTCCAGCCCTCAGGCTCTAAACCCACCAAGCACACAGCCCGGACTTGCATGCAGCTTTGGGTACACAGCTTGACTTGTACTCTACTTGGGTTTTCCCCACTGGTCCAGCTTCCCCTCCGGCCACTTGATCCGTGGTCCATTTGAGGAATGAACCAATTATCCTGTTGTGGCTCCCCAAACCACACTAGAGCCTTCGACTCCTAGAGAGAATTTTCCTTACAATCCCACGTCTGGGTAAATCCCTCATCACTGGCCAAGTGCCTGAGGTAAAATAGAAATCCACAGAAGAAATCTGTCGAGGTGGACCTGGTCACTAAAGATGGGGGGCCACCCACCTCCAGCTCCCACAGCCCATACCCAGCCATTTCACTGGAAACTGAACAGTTCCTTTACTGAAAACTTTCAAATGTAGATTCAGGGTAGACGTCTGTCACATCTCCTCTACATATCATTTGCATCCCACCAAGCTCTGGACTTGAACCTACTTTTACTTTGCTTAGCCCATTACTCTAGGCTTCCACTATTGTAGTAGTTCAATCCCCACATTGTCATACAGGTCCCAGGGTGAAAAACATAGGTCCTTTTAGCAAGAGCAGACACTCACCCTCACGTTGCAGGTGCCCCACAGGCGACTCACAAATCTTCTTGTTCTCCCAAATAAACTCTGGAACACATAGGCAGCTTTTCCTCTACAAGCAGAACTAGGGGGTTGTCCCAGGAATCTGCAGAGAACCCTTTCCTGCCCCCATCCCCGAAGGGAGGGGGCACTGAGACCCGAAAACAGTGGTCTCCACCACTTCAATTATCTTCTGTGTCTCTCTTTAAGGTGGAGACACACACCTTTTTACTTAAAAGTAGCCCTCTGTCAGGGCTGAGGCTCCTAGAGCCTTCACTGAGCTGCCTTCTCAGCAAGCTCCCAACTTCACATTGAACTGATTCACACTGTTAAAAACTTCCAACGTTCTAACCAACTCCCTTGCTGCAGATTCCAATGTGGCTCATGCAGCTGCGATAGTTCTATTGGTGGTGTCATCCCTCAGCCTCAGCGGAGACTGAGAACAGAGTGAGACAGTGTGAAACCCATTTAACTGGAGTTTTACAAGCTGCCGTCCCTGCCTACCACTAGGTCTTACTGGGATTCTAGTAACCCCAGGTAACAAGGGGGTTACATCTGCAAAGTGCAGGGCAATCCCTGCTTTGTCTGCTAAAGTGCAGGGCAATCCCTGTTGTGGTTGTAAATAGTATTTGCTGATTTACAAAAATCTGGTTCCAAGTTGTCCCCACCCTCAAATTAATAGCCGGCCACCTAGACCAGCTGCAGCTCCATCAGGCCTGCAACATCTTGGACTGTGGTATCTGTTTGACCAGTATGGTATGAGATTGCGGGGGTTTCTGCTGTATCTGGGACTGGTACCAGTGTGGGTATTATTAATAATTATGTTTAACATCTGATTTATCAGCAGCTAGATAGTCAAGGCTCTGGATGTCTTAAGTCGAATGGTAAAATGTGATTTATGTCTGCCTGTTAATATGTAGCCACCCAGCTGGAGGGTTCACCAGCAAAATCCAAAATTATCATCTGTAGAGGTGTAAATACAGTAAGATAACCTCTACTCCTTCTGTTTCCCTTTCCTAACTCCTTTATTTCCCGAAATAAATATCTTGTTGTTGTTGTTTGAAATCCTGTGTGAGCATATTATTACAGGTAGCCTTTAATTCAAAATGTGGAAATGTGGGGAACTGTGTATTGGGGCATGTCTGGGGAGGGCAACTGGTCATCGTGGGTGGTGTAGCAGCTCAGGGGGCTACACCCAGCACCACCTCACCTACGTAAAGCACCCTGAGTGGAGGCACTGTGCAAAGGTTTTAAAAAATGTTATTAGCTAGCGAACCCAAACCCCTTAACCTATGTCCAGGGTAGTAGGCAGGGGTGTAACACTGGGGGGTGGCACCACCCAGGAGTTACACATAGTTAAAATATAATTCTGGGAATGCAGTTAGATGTCAACATTCAACCAGATTCAGAGAGATTTAGCTGCCAGGGATGAAGTCACCGTGTGTCTCAGTACAATACCAGCTTCTTAAATACTTTACGGTAGCATTATATAGTGGATGTAACAAAGTAGTAGTTCTCAGGACCTTACTACATTTCGAAATACTTTATTGAAGTATAGAGGGCGTCATGAAGTAACCTGTCTCAGGACTTCACAATGTTTCTAAATACTTTACTGTAGTACTCTGTAGTGGGGGTAAAGATGTATCCTGCCTCAGAACTTTACAATGATCCTAAATGCATTACTGTACTATAAAGGGGTAACAAAGCAAATATTCTGAAATACTTTGCTGTAACATAGAGGGGTAATGCAGTAGTATGCCTTGTGGCTTTAATACATTCCTAAATAATTTACTGTAGTATATTATGAATGAAATGTATCTGTAATATTTTGGTAAAACTTAATAAAGCTTCTGTAATTTAATTTACTGTAGTGTAGTGGGAATAATGAAGTAGCATGTCTCAGGACTTTACTATGTTCCTAAATATTTTACTACAGTATAGTGGGGGCAATGAATTAGTCTGTCTCAGGAATTTACTACGTTCTGAAATACTTTGCTGTAGTATGGTGTACTAATGAAGTAGCATGTCTCAGGAATTTACAACATTCTTAAATACTTTATAGTAGCACAGCTGGGGTAGTAGCACAGCTGGTGTGTCTACTTTACTGCACTCCTAAATACTGTAGTATAAATACTATAGTATATTGCAGCTAGCAGGGATCAGTCCTGGAAGGGGTCTTATTCAAGCACAGAAAGAGCCGTACCAGGGTAGATAGTGGTGATCAGTGACAATTCCAATACAAAGTAAACCAAAGTCATGGCACTCACCATTCGCACAAAAATTAAAAGAAGAGTCACTACGAGATTTTGAAAAAGCCTTACACAAAGGTGAAATGTCAGAGCTCAGTCCTATAGTGCTCTTGACCCAGTTGGGTGTGTTTGTTGGTGGTGGCAACTGTAATAAACAAAGAAGCTGTTCTTCCTTTACCTACAAGCAATAACTCTTCATTTAATTTTTGTGTGACTGGTGAGTACTGTGACTTTGGTGTACTTTTATTTTTTCCATATAGGTGTTTGTACTCCTCGTCTCTGGCTGCCCTCTTCTGCTTGACTCCCCCCCCAGCCCCATCATCCTGGTATCACCGGGAATCATCTTCAGTCCGGTCACCAAGTGCGGAGCCTGCGGAGGGACGTACATCATCCTGCCGCCAGGGTTTTTTCCTCTATTTCTTCCCTTTCCCCATTGTTGGGTGCACACAGCCAGATGTGCATGCATGGAGGTGCGTACATGTCAGCAGACGTTCCGCAGCACCCTCCCCTTTCCAGGCACCCAACTGACCTGTACCACCCACAAACCTCCACATGGAGGCAGTCATTCAGCGGAAGCACCAGTCCCCCCTCCCTCCCTGGGAGAGGAGAGCTGTCCTCCGGATGCTTAATCCTCTCCCTCCCCAGCCAACCCCTGGCAGCACACTTGCACTGTGAATATGGTTCATCAGCATGGCAGGAGATAAGGCACGGATACCTCAGCCCTCCATGCCACTGGGCCGGCTTGGTCTACTTTTTACCTGTATTCAATAGGTTCATTAGTGACAATGGAAAGGATATCTGAGACAAGATGTGTGTCTTTGCTGACGACACAAACCTATGTGGCACAGCAGACAGTGAAGAAGGGATGAGGTAGCTTCAGAATGAACAAGAGAAGCTGGAAAAGAGGTCAAAGATCTGGAAGATAAGATTGAACACCAAGAGAGAAAAGGACACCACACACGAGTATTGGACAGGAGAGGTTAGGCTGGCCACGACTACAAATTGTGGGGTCATCATCAGTGATTCCCTCAAGCAAACCAGCCAGTGCAACAAGGCATACAGCAAGATATTGAGGATGCTGGGGTGTATCAGGAGGGATTTTTCATAGCTGGAGAAGCAAAGTGATACTGCCCTTATACAGACCATTGGTGAGGCTCATCTGGAATACCCTGTCAGTTCTGGAGCCCTCACCTGAGAAAGGACACAGACTTGCAGAAGTCAGTATAGCAAAAGGTCATAAAAATGATCCAAGGCCAGCAAGGCAGATGCTGTGAGTAATGGCAAGTGGCCCTTGATATGTGCTCACTGGAGGCCAAACACAAGAGGGGAGACTTGCTAGAGATATATAAGTTTATGAGGGGTATAAACAGGGTGAATAGTGAAGAACTGTTTATTACAAATAGGGACGCAGACACAAGATGTCACACTTGGAGGTTGGTTTTGGTGGTGGGGGTAAATTCACAAGGGATGCGATGAAGTCCTACTTCACTGAGAGGGTGGCTGAGCCAAAGAACAGGTTGCTGGCAGCAGTGGTGGAGGCAGGTACCTTAAATGGGTTCAAACATGGCTGGGACAGAGCAAGAGGGTTAACAGTTCCACTGAGGGATTTTGGGGGGAGGGTTGTTGGTGGGGAGGGGAGAGGGGGACATCCCAACAGGACCCTAGGTCTGGGGGTGAGGTAATAGAACATAGGTAGACTCGAGGAACCATTGATTTTTTTCAGCCAACAGATTCTGTTTCTATAAAGGGTGAGCATTAGCCTTGGTGCAAAGGTTGGGAATTACAGCCCTAGTGTGGGCTGTGTGCCCCTCATGGTGTGTGTTGTAGCTCCCAGGGTGGGCACTGAGGCAAGAGAGTGTCATTTCAGCTCCAGGGTGGACATTCTAGGTCTAGGGTGGGCAGTCAGGTAGTGAAGGTGGGTATTTATTTATTAGAAGATTCAGGTGATATCTTTGAGCACAAGTGCTCTTTCACAAAGGTTCTCCATCAGACTTACAAGTTTTACAGCAAGTGACCCAACAGAATTACAGTAGCTGTTACAATTACGTAAGAGACAGGGCGAATGAGTACATTCCAGAGAGAAAGCTTGCCTAACAAAACAAGAAACATCAAGCTGTGCAAGTGCAAAGCTTACTGAACAAGAACAGGTTCCAGCAGCAGGCTGCTAGTGACAGCAGAGCATAACAATGATGATTATGACTAGTTAAATGACAAACTGCACTTGTACTTTGAACTGGGCAAACCTTGGGAGGTTCAACATGGATTCCAGCAGTTCGTTTAGCCAGTCTGCTGCCCTAATGGCAAAGGAGTGCTTACACAGCTGAGTTCTGAGGAAAGGTAGTTCAACTGCATTCCTGGCCATGCTCCTTATGCATTACTGGTTAGACACTGGATGGAAACATTTTTTAGCATAGGGGCTGTTAGGCCTATCAGCGCTTTCTTGGCTAGTAGACAGGTATGAAACTTTATTCCACTGAGAGGGGGTAGCCAATTGGTTAGTGAATAAAGGTTACAGCTGTGAGTACACTTGTCAGTCCCTAACACAAAGTGGCAAGCTTTATTGAATGTCACCTTGACCTTGTTTAATGCAGAGTCACTGGCAGCTGCATAGATAGGTAGCCTGTAGTCTCCTAGGGACAGGATGGACCTGGACACAATCAGTAGCCTGGCTTCAGTGGTGAAGTTGTTCCGATTTCTAATTAGGGCACCCAGCCTTCTATTTACAGTGGACACCAGATTATCCATGTTAGGGATGAAAGATAAGAGTGTCATCCAGCACTACCCAGAGATATTTAAATTTCTCCACTTGATCCAGTATTAGACCTTTGTTATTGAGGATGACAAGGGGGAAGATCTTTTTCTTCATGGGATTGCTGGTAGAAAGCATGGATTTTTTTTTTTTGTAGTTGAGGACTAGTTTATTATTAGGGAACCATTTTTCTAAGGACTCGCGTTTCCTTGGACATTAGCAGTGAGATTGGTAAGGTTAGTGGCCTTAGTGTAGAAGACAGTATCCTGTGCATATAGGAGAACATGAGCTGACTGACAAGCTTCAGGCAATTGGTTAAAGGGATACATTCATGTACAGTGGCAGACATAGTTTGCAAGCCCATGAACAGTTCTTTTAATTGAGGCATTGGGCATACCTGTAGCTGGAAGCAGTCCAGAGATATAGATGACTCAGTCTGTGCAATATAAATACTACATTAGAGCCATTCTTAGAACCCTGTGATGTCAGTGACGATCAAGCAGTGCCTAACTCAATGCAGTTCTGCACTGCTTGATTGTCACTGACATCACAAGGTTCTAAGAATGGCTCTAATGTCGTCTTTATATTGCACAGACTCTACCATCTATATCTCTGGACTGCTTCCAGCTACAGGTATGCCCAGTACCTCAATTAAAATAACTTTTCATGGGCTTTTACACTATGTCTGCCACTGTACATGAATGTATCCCTTTAAAAACAAGGGCCAACGAGGAAGGCCTTAGATTAGAGCCTGGTGGCACACCTACAGATACTCTCCATCTGTCACACAGGGAGCAGTCGTCACCCTCTGTGTGCGCTCAGATAGATAACCTTGGAACCAGACCACTGAGAACCTAGACAGACCAAGGCCAGAAAGCTTACTGAGTAGCAGCTGATGGCTGACCAAATCAAATACCTTTGTTAGGTCAGTATAAGTGGTTCCACCCATATTACCAGAATCAAGGGCCTTGTGCGTACAGTTGGTTTATTCTACCAGTGCTGTATTGGTGCTGTGGAGTTAACTAAAACCATGCTGTTGGGCATGTTGCAGTTCATACTTTTCTAGGTATGTGGCTAGCTGGTCTGACACAATTCTCTCCAGGGCCTTAGACAGCAAGGAGAGGACTGAGATGGGTCTGTAATTGGCTATATTGGAATGATCACCATTTTTGAATACGGGTGTGACCAGTGCAAATTTCCACTTCTCTGGAAACTGGGCTTACCTCAGCGAAAAGCTGAAGATTTTGGAGATTGGGAGGGAGAGTTCATCCAGAGCCAGTGCGGGAAACTGCATGTCAAGTGTGGCCCCCCAAGTCTGGTTTTGTCAAGGACCTTTCTACTGTACTTGGGGGTGTCTTTAACTGATATGGTCTTGAAATAAAATTTAGGGTGCTTTAGGTCGGGGTTCTCCAAGAGACCAGTTTCATAATCAGACCCTCGGAGAAAGGCTAGTTAGGCACATCTGTGAAGAGATCACTGAGGTCTGCGAGTGCTTAATTGAATCTCTCAGTCACGCATTGACCAAGGACCTTTTTCCTGTCAACCATGAGCGTTCTTGGGGGCATTTTTTCACCTTTGCCCAGAAGCTCTGAAACATGTTCCCAAAATCTTTTCCCATTTCCCTAATTGTTTGTTGGACCTTCCAGTACTCTGATTTAGCCAGTCTTATCTCTCTGGTGTACTTGTTTCTGGCTTCTTTACATTTCTGGATGTGAGTCAGGGACCAGTTTCCCTAGCCCCTGACCACAGTCTATCCCTCTCTTTCATGAGAGCACGGAACTCAGGGGTGATACAGGCAGATGACGCTCCCCTTACCTTACATTTTTTTAGCAGCATAAATAAGTCACAGACTTTAGTGAATACAGTGATACAGAATTCAAGAGCAGAACTGATACTGGAAATTGCATCTAAGTAGCTCCAGTCAATTAAGGTTAGGTGGGATTTGAAGTCAGACAACTTACTTTTGTTTAGGACCCGGTTTGTGATGAGTCGGGGAGGAGGGGCTTGGGCTGTATGACTGCCTGTTCACAATGAACTCATGAGTGATCGCTTAGGGTGTCAGGCAGAACCTTGACTGATTTAACCCTGTCAGGGTGAGTTACCAGAATCCAGTTGATAAGTGTCATGTTCCCAGTTCTATAGTTGGTTCTAGTGGTTTCTGTGACCATTTGTGCTAGAACCTTTTGGCAATTCTGTCCCTATGGCTAGAGCTGAATTTAGCAACCCAGTTGATATTGAAATTACCACTGACTGTGCACTCCCAATTTCGGTTGATTTGCCTGAAGTATTTAATAAAGCACTGAAGGACAGTTTGATATTAGCAAGGGGATGTAGACTGACAGGAGGACGAGGGACTTGTGCCCTTGCCCCATTAGTAGTTCAGTTGCCAGGCATTTGCAGTCCCTATTCAGATCCTTGATTTCTAATGTGAAACTTGGTAGGTCAGCCCTAAGTTAGATAAGACATCCCCTCAGCTCCCTTCCCTATCCTGTCCTCGCTAACAATATTGAACCCTGGTATGGAGATGGCCAAATTGGGTATTTTGGGATTCAGCAAGGTTTCAGGAAAGGATATGATGTCAGGTCTTACTGCTGTGACCCAGGCTTCATGTTGGGAAAGTTTAGGTAGGAGGCCACCTATGTTTAGTGAGACTACCTTTAGCTTTCCTTGGCTATCACAGTTGAGGTGGGCTGCTGGGCCATGGTTAGAGT
The DNA here is from genome assembly GCA_016271365.2 of Neoceratodus forsteri. Lineage (NCBI taxonomy): Eukaryota > Metazoa > Chordata > Ceratodontiformes > Ceratodontidae > Neoceratodus > Neoceratodus forsteri. The sequence goes on from JADMNL010000023.1 coordinate 49,558,881, forward strand.
GAGCGTTCCTGGATAACAGGAGAAGTAGTAGTAGTAGTGTTAAGCCTCTTAAAGCTCTGTGATAGTGCATCAGTTACCATGGTTTTAACCTCAGAGGATAGGTCTTACACATGTCCCCAGAAAAAATGTGGCTCCGGGAAAAGCCTGTGGCATTCCTCAAGCGATACCAGCTAGAGGTTTTGAGTGAGGTGCTGGGGGACTTGGGCATTGTAGGGCCACTCAGGAAGGTCACAGGGCTGTGGGATCAATCTGTACTTGGTGGGAGGGTTGTTACTCCTGTCTCAGCCTGTGAGGTCACATAGTTCATCACAATAGGTAGATGGGCCAGCAGAATTAGCAGTGGTAGGGCTCCTTGTTTCAGATGGAGTAGGCAAGCCAAAGGAGGCATGAGACCCATTGTCAGGGCTGATTGCTGAGAATAATTTACCTGGAATCACCTTTACCAGCTTGTAAGATAGGGACCACCCAGATGTGGTGTGTGCAGTATTCACAGGAGTAACAGGTGTCTTACACCATTAAAATGAGCACACAACCGTAATACCCCTAGCAGACTGCAGGTGTCAGTGTCACCAGGACATCTGCAATACGCTCATGGTGAGCGACACCATTTGGATATAGTTTGCTACAATTCATCTACCAAGCTGAGAGTTTGAAACCAGTTCGTTAGCGTGTACTGTGGAGGCTTGGAGAGGGCCTTGCAGCACCACCGATTGTTGCAGCTTCATAGACAAGTTAGGATTATTCAGCACAGGTCAGTCACAAAGTGGAGTATGCAGCAGCTACTTACACAGTATGCATGTACATATTGTCTAGGGTACGTATACCTTTTAGCATTAAACAGCTAGTCCCACACTTCAATATAACAGAGTTAATACAGAGAATCTGTACACCCATAGCACTCTAAAACGTGACTTGACACAAAAATCAATCTAGTCCAGGTGTAATGAATCCAAATATAGTTCAGGATGGAAACTGCAGTCCAACAAAACCAGCGCACTAAAACAAAACAAAAAAAAAAAACAGTTAAATAGGGATGCTGCCCTGAGAAGAGACAGAAACTGATCAGTAGCAGCATTTGAAAGCCCCAGGGTGTCTCAGCTGGTAACTGTATGTGTGGGTATTCCGACAAATGGTCATTCTAGCTCTAGGATGGGCATGCCGGCTCTTGGGGTGGGTATTGAGAGACAGAGGGGAATTATGGCCCCTGGCTAGGACTTTATTTATTTGAATTTTGATGACCGGGTAAAGCCCACTGAGGTAGATATATCCCTTTTTCAGGGGCAACCCAGGGAAATACAGTTCCAATAGGACAGAAGACAACTTACAAAAGAAACGGATAGGCAGTTACACAGAAAAATATACAGAGTAATGTTTGCACACAGGGAAATACAGTTCCAATAGAAGAGAAGACAATTTACAAAAGAAACTGATAAGTAGTTGTACAGAATAATGTACAGAGTAATGTTTGCTCACAGTCGTAATCAACAAAAAGAAGAGTAGCTAGAGAGAGTAAATCTAATCAGACTTGTGTTTGTTAGTCCTCAAGTGCCATGGTTAAAGATAATTATGATGACTGCTACCAAACAAATCATAAGTGCCATGGTTAATCATTTGCAGACATAACAAGAATATAGGGTAGAGATATGATGGGAAGATAGAGGAGTAGAAATTGGGGGTGGTGGTGACATGAAGGAGGCAAGAGGAGTGAGGGCATTCAAAGGGGGGGGGACATGAAAGTTAGTAAGAGGTGCAGATTAGCGGGGGAAAAGAAAATTCCTTTGTAATATTTTTTGAACTGGGCAGAGATGTGCAGGAAAGTAGTCCATGTGGGAAGTTGTTCCATTTTTGGGGTGCTAGAAGGGCAAAGGAACTGGAACTTCTGGCCCTAGGATGGGCATTCCGACCCCCACTAGCCCCAGGATTGGCACTAAGAATGGGCACTTCAGCCTTCGGGTGGGCACAGATGATGAGCATTGCAAACCTAGGGTGGGTATTAGCACAGCGGGTGGGGATCTGGCACCCAGGGAAGTCATTCCGGGCGGTCCGGTTTTACTAGTCGGGTTTTCACCAAGTCTCAATAACCACCACCCTGTTTTGTATCTTATTGTTTGAAAACATGGCATGGGTGCATCCGTGTGCTGTGAGGATTCCCGCTGGTCTTGTGCCATCATGCTTTTTGTCAAGCCTACCTAACCAGTTGCTTCTAGCTTTTGGTGTAGTATCTATCTTTCACCGTTTCCAACCCGCCCCGCCCCGCCGGACTCTTGAGAAACAACCAATGGAATTTTAAGGGTGTTTCACACTTGGTTTGCTTTTCACACTCTTAGAATCAGCTGATGCACAATGTGGTTAAGTAATACAGTTTCAAAATATTCGCTCAAAATCGTACAGGTTAGCCCGCCCTTGGCAGGTGTGCAGTGTACCCGCCCATAGGCCGCCGGGACAGCGTTGCCATAGCCACCACATTGACGAAGGTTGACGAGAAACTGACCCGGCAGTGGAAATGCTGCTTAGTGCGACCGGAAGTGGAGAATTTCGTGTTCGGTGTTCTCGTAGAAGTCTGCTTATGGTAGCTGTCCGTGGAAGACTTGGTCGGGATCGCGGGAATCATGAAGTGAGTGCGGGCAAGGACGGAGGGAGAGAAGAATCTATAGGGAGCGCGGGGCACTACGTGGTACAGTAGAGCGGTATAGGGCTAATGTGGGACAGTTGAGAAGGGAGCTGTTAGGAGCAAAACAAGTGTGTTTATGCTTTTGTGGGATAGTTGAGAGGCATGGATAAATGGGGGTGGGGCGACTTGTAGCATGATGGTTCTTCCTCCTTATGTGGGGCAATTAAGTATGGACAGAGGGGTTCGGGGAGTGAAGGGTTGTATCATGAGGGATGTCCCTCCTTATGTAGAACAGTTGAGAAATATGAACAAAGGGCGTCGGGGGGCAGGGGTGAAGGGTTGTATCCTGAGGGATGTCCCTCATTATGTAAGATAGTTGAGAGGTGTGGACAGAGGGCTGGGGAGGGAGGGGAATTGTACCGTGAGGGCTGTCCCTCCTTACGTGGGACAGTTACATAGAAACATAGAAGTTGACGGCAGCTAAGGACCGCAAGGCCCATCCAGTCTGCCCATTTCTTTTTCTACCTTATAAATGTGCCATCGGCCTTTGCTCTGTCAGCGACCTATCTATTCATAGTCATTTGTATTGCTCCCTTATGCCTATCCCATACCTGTTTGAAGCCCTGCACTGTATTCATAGCCACCACTTCTTGTGGTAAGCCATTCCATGCATCCACCACCCTTTCTGTGAAAAAGAATTTCCTCACATTCCCCTTAATCGGCCTCCCTCTAATCTCATGCTGTGTCCTCTTGTCCTGCTATTTTTCTTATATTTAAACATGTTAGACTCTTTCCACCTTGTTTATGCCCTTAAGGTGTTTGAATGCCTCACGATCATATCACCTCTCTCCCTCCTTTGCTCAGGGTATACATATTAGCTCCGTTAATCTGTCCTCATATGTCTTCTGATGCAGTCCTGCACCATTTTGGTGCCTTCTCTGGACTGCCTCAGTTTTAGTTAATGTCCTTGTGAAGGTGTGGCCTCCAATACTGCACGCAGTACTCCAGATGGGGCCTAACCAATGTCTTGTACAGAGGGATTATTACCTCCCTCTTACGACTTGTGATACCCCTACTAATACACCCTAACACCCCCTAGCCTTACCTACTGCTTTAGAGGTCTGTTGGATGATTTTAGGTCATCAGTGATGATGATGCCCAAGTCTCTTTCTTCCTTTGTGACTGCTAGCAACTCCCTCCCAGCCTATAAGTGGCTTCAGGGTTTCTCTTCCTATGTGCATGATTTTGCACTTCTTTGCATTAAATCCAGTTGCCACTCTTCTGACCATTCTGCTAGTTTATCCAGATCTCTTCTCATTCTGCCCACCCCATCTGGCTCATCTACTCTGTTGCAGATCTTGGTGTCATCTGCAAACAGACAAGCCTTACCTCTAGTCCATCTGCAAGGTCACTAATGAAGATGTTGAATAGGACTGGCCCAGGACTGATCCCTGAGGTACCCCACTTGTGACTTGCATCTCTTCTGACTGTATACCATTTACCACCACTCTCTGTTTTCTGCCAGTCAACCAGTTTGCCACCCAGTTGACCAACTTCTGACCCACCCGAGCCTACCCAGCTTATTTATCAATCTTCTATGTGGAACAGTGTCAAAAGCTTTGCTGAAGTCAAGGTGGCGACATCAACTGCTCCCCTTGGTCCACCACTCTGGTTACCCAGTCAAAGAAATTTATGAGATTAGTTTGACAGGACCTTCCTTTGTAAACCTATGCTGTCTTGGATCCTGTGCCCCTATGGATTCAGGTGTTGCATTATCCTTTCCTTAAGGAGTGCCTCCATAATCTTGCCATTACTGAGGTAAGACTGACCGTCTGTAGTTCCCCGCCTCCCTGCTACCACTCTTGTGGAGCGGGATCACATGAGCCCTTCTCCAGTCTTCTGGGACCTCTCCTGTGCTCAGACTCACTAAACAATTCTGCTAATGGCTCTGCTAGTTCCTCCTTTAGTACCCTGGGATGTATGCCATCAGGTCCCATTGCCTTATCCACTCTGAGCTTAGCAAGCTCTTGTAGGACCCTTTCTTTTGTGAAGGGAGTAGTGCTCACCTCCCTCCCTCCCCCTGTGTCCATGATGCTGAGCTGTGGGCCCTGCCCTACCTTCTCTTCAGTAAATACTGAGCAAAAGTATCTATTTAGGATAGATGCCTTTACAGGGTCCTCCTCCTCACATGCTCCCTTTCTCCATTAAGCTTAGCAATCCCCTCTGGACTTTCTGCTTTCACTAATGTATCTATAGAAAGTCTTGTCATCCTTCTTTTACTGTTCGTGCTAGTATTTCCTCAGTTTGGGACTTTGCCTGCCTTACCTGCTTCCCTTAGGGCAGTTTGGTATGCCTCCTATCTTCATCCGCTGTGTTCCTTTATATTCCTGAAGGCCAGCCTTTGGCTCTGACCTTTCTGCTACTGTATTTGAGAACCAAAGTGGTTTCCTTCTTCTTTTGCACTTCCTTTTCTGTCTAACACAATGGGATGTTGCTTCAAGTATTGCATCCTTAATGCTTGCCCACTTTGCCTGCAGCCCCTCACCTGTGTTTCTTTTTGCCAGGCAGCTTAACTCTGTTGGCCATCTTATCAAAAGTCAGCTTCTCTGAAGTCCCATATTTTTGCCTTGAATGGGATGATTTAGATGTAGTAGCCAAATTGAACCATACCATGTGATGGTCACTGGCCCCAGGTGACCTTCTACCTGGAGATCTGTGATCCCTTCTTTGTTAGTCAGTACTAGATCTAGGATAGCCCTGCCTCTTGTGGGTTGCTGTACCAGTTGTTTGAGGCCCTCCCCCTGCAGGGAATCCACTGTGAGTCTAGTTCTGGCAGATGTTCCTGCTGGTATTGACCAATCTGTATCTGGCATGTTGAAGTCTCCCATTATCAGAACCTCCCCTTTAGCTGTCATGTTTTGTATATCTTCTAACAGTAATGTGTCTATGTCCTCCCTCTGGTCTGGGGGCCTGTAGACAACCCCAGTTCTTATGGCTGTCCATTTCCTGTTTCCAGGGTGACCCACAGTTCTTCTGGCTCCTTATGTGTATTCTGAATTTCTGTAGCTTTGATATTTTCATTAACATACAGGGCTACTCCCCCTTTTTGCACCTCGGTCTCTTCTGAACAATACATAGCTAGGTACTGAAGTCTCCCCAGTGTGGTTACTGGTAAACCACATCTCACTATTGCTACTAGTCCAGTTTAGCCTCTGACATTATTGCCTGCAGGTCTGGGATCTTATTTCCCAGGCTGTGAGCATTTGTGTACATGATTTTCCATTGGCCAGATTTTGGTGTGTTAGTTGTTGGGTGAAGTTTGGCATTACCCCTGTGCATCGTATGGGGAGACAAACCTTTTATCTTACCTGGTGATGCAAATGAACTGCAAACACGCTGAATTCCTGTTTGACCACTAGCTGAGGGGAGGGTGTTCTTCCCATTTGACGTGTATGGGGTGCTGCACCCCTCTCCCCATTTGCTAGTTTAAATATTCTGCAAAGACGTCAAACTTCTGCCCCAATGCACTGACTCCCTCTTTAGTCAGATGCAGTCCATCAAATTTAAAGAACTTTCGCTCCCAGAACTGTTGCCAGTTCCTACAAATCTGTGTCCTTTCCTGGCACCAGTCCTTGAGCCACGTGTTTAGCTCCCCTATCTCCCCTTCTTTGACCTTCCGTCCATCTGCTCCCCTCTCCCAGACTGGCAGGATCTCAGAGAAGGAGATGCGGGCGAAATAGATGATAGTTTGTCACCCAGCCTAGTCAGGTGTTCCTTGGTCTCCACAACTGACTGGCTGGCGATCGATAGTCCCTATGTGTACTAGGACATCAATGTTTTCTCCTGCTTTGTGAACAGTTTTAGCAATGCGGTCAGTGTCTCTCCATGCTGATGTACCTGGGAGACATCTGACCATCACCCCTGGCTGGAGATGGGTATCAACTCCACGAATCATGGAGTCTCCTATGATCAGAAGTTTTTTGGATTTCCTTTGTGCTTGTTTAGTTTTGGTTCCTGATTTGGGTGAGTTTTGTTGTGCTAGCTCCTGTGCCGCAGTGTCCTGCTCTGCAGTATCTTCTGCCTCTTTATTTGATTTCAGAGATAGAGGCAGATACCTGTTTATAGTGTTTATATGGTTTTGGAGGCAATGTGATGGAGAGCAGAGAGTGATGGGGCACCTGATTTGCTCCTCCTAACCACCTGCCAACCTCCTGGACCAACTACCCTCTGCGGTTGAGGTTTTCTGTTGGATGCTGGGGAAAGCAGGGTGGTTCTTATAATGTATTTCCTCTTCAATATGAAATTTGAGGCGGCAATCTCTGCTCATGCTGCCCGGAGCTGAGCCCTAAGATCTCCAAAGGCCCAGCATGTAGGACAGTGTCCTAAATCCTGTAAGACTGTCCTTCTGAAAATTGTTCCACAGTACCTGCAGTTAATGAAATCCATTCCAAATAAGTTGCTGGGTTTGTAACCTAGTCAGAGTAATTAGAAGGAAAAAAATGCAAGTAATGGTTTAATTGTGCTTTGTTTAACTTGTTATAACAAGTTAAATTACTAGTGCCCCTGTAAATGAGATCACCTTGTGGAGGCCCCACTGATCCGCCCTTCCTGCTCTGCCACAGGAAATGTCACAACTGTGTACCCTATAAAAGGAGTGTGTGTGGGTGGTTGGGGATGGGGTGGGGCTGGACCCTTCCCCTGCCTAAAAAGAACAACCGGATGAAAAACAAGGAGGTAAGAGAAACAATCAGTCAACAACAAATGCAGTAACCCTGAAAGCTTATCCTAATGTTAGATAAAACTGTAAAACCTGTAAAGCACCACCTGTAATAATTTCAGAGAAGATATACCCTGTCAGAAACACTTTGCTCCAGAGAAAAATAAAGCAGTAACAGAAGATATACCTTGCAAAAGACAATTTGAATCAGAAGATTACAGCAGTAATCTGTTAGCACACACCTGTAGGCACACCTTGTAATAATGCAGAAGAAGGTATACCAGCAACAACAATTTGAATCAGAGAAAAAATAAAGCAATGAAATGTTAGCAACAAACAGTAGCAATCCCTGTGTGTAGAAAATAAAAACACCACCACAAGTAAATCTGCTTAGCCAAACTAAGTCTTAATCCTTCTCCCTTGCTCTGGTAAATTTCTCTACTGCCTCTCAAGCAGTCTTAGATAGGAAAGAGCTCAGGTGAAGCTAAGGTGCCTTAGCCAGCAAACCAAGTCTTCTACCTCCAAGATATCAACTAACCTAACTTTTTAACCCTTCTTTCTGTTGGAAATTACTGATAGTTTGCCAGCTCCACCTCACATACACACCTAATCCTTTGGAAGAGCTGTGGAGGAAAAGCAATTAGCTTCTTCAATGTGAGAAGGAGACTGAAACACCTCTGAGACAACAAACCTTTTCAACAAACAAGAATAAAATAAAACACAGTGTCAAACAGTAATTTTGCTTAGCCCAATGATAAAAAAGTCACAAAAATGTAAGCTCCACCTGTAATGCAGTAATTTCAGAGAAGATATACCCTGTAAGAAACACTTTGCTCCAGAGAAAAATAAAGCAGTAACAGAAGATATACCTTGCAAAAGACAATTTGAATCAGAAGATTACAGCAGTAATCTGTTAGCACACACCTGTAGGCACACCTTGTAATAATGCAGAAGAAGGTATACCAGCAACAACAATTTGAATCAGAGAAAAAATAAAGCAATGAAATGTTAGCAACAAACAGTAGCAATCCCTGTGAGTAGAAAATAAAAACACCACCACAAGTAAATCTGCTTAGCCAAACTAAGTCTTAATCCTTCTCCCTTGCTCTGGTAATTTCTCTACTCTGCCTCTCAAGCAGTCTTAGAAGGAAAGAGCTCAGGTGAAGCTAGGTGCCTTGGCCAGCAAACCAAGTCTTCTACCTCTGTGAAAATGCCACCAGCCAGTCCTGCCCCAGTTAACAAACTCTGTGTATTACTAGTGCCTTTTTTTGGAGGGGGGATTGTAAAACTGGCATGGTAAAACTGAGAGCTTTGGGGTAGAGGAGTGAAAGGTTGTACCTCTGAGAAGAAAACCTTACTGGATTGGTTGACTTTTTCAGCCTGCCGATTTTCTAATACTAATTCCAAGACTTGTTCCCGAGTTAGTACTACCAGTTGAAGGGTATTGGCAGAGGGCCCCTTTGGGGTGGTGTTGAAGTGTTGTATCACGAGGGATTTCCATGCTTGTGTAGGATAATTGAGAAGTATGGACAGAGGGGTGGGGGTGAAGGGTTGTATCATGAGGGATGTCCCTCCCTATGTAGGACTGTTGAGAGGTGTAAACAGGGCTTTTGGGCGGGGCGGGCTTGTATCATGAAGGATGTTCCTCCTTATGTGGGAATATGGGACGTTTGAGAGCTTTGGGGTAGAGGAGTGAAAGGTTGTACCTCTGAGAAGAAAACCTTACTGGATTGGTTGACTTTTTCAGCCTGCCGATTTTCTAATACTAATTCCAAGACTTGTTCCCGAGTTAGTACTAACAGCATAGTGATACTTCAAAGCGTACATGTATACTCTTACCTCATCTGCTGGGTGCTGCTGCACCGAGTCAAACTCTATCAACCCCCCCCCCCCGCCACATATGCAAAAAAGTAAATCTGGACTGGTTTATATTTTTAGGGCACCAGTCCACCATGTGAAACCTTACTGCTGAATGATGTGCTCCTGATTTCTCGATCTCAGCCTCCCTGACTGTCATACGTAAGCAGTAATACCCAACAGGGTTGGCGGTATTGGGCAATACCGGACCGCCCGGGGTGTAATGAGGCCTGATACCGCAAGTGGAGGGCCTTATAGCCCCTGGAAGGTCCGGTATTGCCCATACCGCCCACCTTGGAGGGTACAGTGCTCTTAGAAAAATGGGTGAGTCATAAAATTGTAATCAAAAGTTACTACAAATAAAATAAATACATGAACTAAATAAATGCACTTGACCGTATGATTACCGTAAAGTAGTTCCTTATGTGGCTCAGTCTACAGCATTAGGGCACTGGTCATGCATGTTTCACTTTAATTACTGTGGCAATAGCCCCCCACCCCACCCCACACTGAGAATGATTTTGAGCATTTTCTTGTGGTACACTGCACCCCCTTCTTCATATGCCAGCGCGGCTGACAGCTGAAACAGTTTTATTTCTTACTCATGCCCTGCTCCTGTATTTGTTGCGATCCTGCTTGCCCACATGCCCGCTGTTGCCCACAAGAGACCTGAGTGCTCTGTGCTTTCACGGCACTACCAGAAAGGCATTTTTTTTAAATGACTGAGGTAAGAGCGAGTGCTGTGCAAGCTAAAGCAGATGGCATTCAAAGCAGCTGCATTCGCATCAGGACACAAGAACTCTGGTAAAGACTTGGAGAGGCTCACGCTGCTTGAGAGAGGCTTGTGCTGAACTTTTGTCATTTGCGTGAAGCCGATCTGACCGGCTCCCTTTTTCTTACATTTGAATTTTTTTTTTTTTTTTATTTTGGGCGATGGTCTAGTTACTGTTTAAGTAACTGAATTAAAAATAAGACAGATGGGGTTGTGTGAATGATATTTAGATTGGAGCCTGAATGACACAGGAAGCTGTCTCCGCTATTGTGATATGCTAGCGGTTTGTACTCAAAAACACAGATACTGTGTACCAGGTTATTTATTTATTTTTTGTCGTTTGTTAAAAGGCAGATTGGGAGAATAGCAGGATGATGGTCGGGTCTCAGCTTTCCGTAAGCGAGACAAAAAAAATGGCAGGCATTTAAAATTCAGCATTCCATTAGCGCCCAGATATTGGTAGTCAGGCTGGTTTGGGAATGGCACTTTTTTTTTTTTTATTTACCCGGGCTCTATTGTCTGATAGACGCCCACCTTTCCAGGGCTATCAGCCAATCAGAGTCCAGAGATTTCTTAGCCCATTTTCTAAAACATCCCTACCCCACATTCACCAGCACAAATATAGTACACTGAAAATTACAGCTAAACTGTCAGTAATTTATAAATGTTTCTTTCTTACCCCAGGAGTCCTTTAGCATCAGTAACTTTTCTGCACTTAGCTGGTTAGGTGCAACTGCCCCAGAGGTGTGCCTTTAAGAGATATTTAAATGAGTGTAGGGTCAAGCCAATCAAAAGACAGAAGGGAGTGTGAGCTGAGTGAGAGCTGTTGAATGCTTCAGAATTTTTTCTTTGCTGGTCTGAGCAATATTGTCTCGGAGGTGCCTCCCGACTTTCCTTGTTGACAGCCTCCTAATGCTTATTTCATTTGAGTAAAGTTTTCCTCATAAATTATTTCCTTTAGTGTGGTGAATGAAAGTTTTACTTTTTCTCGGGCGCCGTGCAAAATTTATTTTTAGCGCGACTGCACTATTTAGACTTTATTTTTACTGTGACTATTTAGTTTAAAGCCTAATTTTATCACGGGTGCCTATATTCGATGGTTTCCTTCAGTTTTGGGGCAAATTCTTGTGGGAACCGTCGAATTAGAGACAGTTGCCTTTTTTTTTACCTCTGACCTCGTGGGGTTTACTGCGAGGCATCTACAGTAGATTTCTAATTTAAACAGTGCCTGGGGGTTTTCTCTCTAGATTGGCAATTACGAGGAAACCTTTTCTGTTATATTACTGGACCTTGTTATCATCTGTGTCAGGACTGTCCGTAAGGGTCCAGCAGCCACCTGTGCGCAGTTGAGTATTACTGGGTTTCTATTAAGATTGGCACTGGTATAGATGCCAGTTTTACAACCCTCCCTCCAAAAAAAGGCACTAGTAATACACAAGAGTTTGTTAACTGGGGCAGGACTGGCTGGTGGCATTTTCACAGAAACCTGCACTCAGTTCGTAGGTCCAGAACTGGTTTGCTTTGCTTAACTTGACAAACATAGCAGACAAACCTTTGATTATTATGGCTGAGGATAAATCAGTGGTTTCCGACGAGGGGCCATTCAGAAGTACTAATACCAAAGCAGAGGTGCTGAGTAGCCCTCCAGATCCCAGCCAAAAAATAAAGCTTCCAAAGATGAGGTTCCTCACAAATTGAAAAATAATAAGAGCGACGAAAAAAGGAAGCCTGATCAAGCCTCTGATGAAGGGGCTAAAAAGAAACTCTTGTCAAGACAGATATGCTTCCGTTGCTCCTGAGAAAGCCAATGGCAAGAAAACAGGCAGCTTAAAGCGGACAGAAAAAACAAAACACAAACTGCGCAGGTTCTTCCGTCAGTGCAAGATATGGAAAAAGCATGGCAACTGTTGTAGACCCTTCAAAAGATGGGTCCTCGATTTACTGGGGCTGGCAAGCTGTCTTCCACAGTTCTCTCTTCTGTAGACTGAGGGTGATGCAGATGATGATCAATTCTATGATGCCCCTGACATGGATTGTGAGGGCCTGGACCCTCACCTTGGGGATCCCCCGGGTGACCACGAGGATCCTTTCTCTATGTTTATACAAAATATGCTGGACACCCTGGACGTCCCTATGCAGGAGCCCAACCAGGATGGTGATGAAGACGAAAATTATAGGAAGATGAAGGGTCTTTCATCCTCAAAGACCCAGGTCATCCCTGTCTATAATGTATTTAGGAAAAATACCATGAAGGTGCTTCAGCACCTCCACTTCAGTATCGGGTTGACAAGCGGCTTAAGGAAAAATCTAAATTGTCTGAAAATGGTACAGAGTTCCTGTCTGCACACCCTAGCCATGAAAGTATAGTGCAGCAGGCAGCTTGTGAGAAAGCTGGAGTCTCCTTGTCTCTCTCCCCCGACAGGGATTCCAGAAAATGTACTTCATAGCAAAGAAAATGTATGCCACCGCTTTCCTGCTTCTCAGGCTTTCTTCTTACATGGCATTCACAGCCAAATATCAGAAAGCCCTTTGGAAATCTGTCTAGGCTATTGCCCGCAACGGATCAGACTCTATGGTGCAGGAGCTGGTGGATACGTCAAAAACTGCCCTGGAAGATACTATGTACCAATTCCATATGGTAGATGACAACAGTGATGCAGCCTCTGGGGCAATGGCCCATGCCATCTCTCTGACGCTTCACCTGGCTTAGAACAACCAGTCTGACCACAGACACTCGGAACAAGGCCATGGATTTTCCTTGTGATCAAAATATGTTGTTTGATTACAGAACCACTGACTACATGAAAAAAGTCGAATCCTGGCAGAGCCAGTCATCTAAGCCTAAACCCGCCACCCCTCAGAGATCCCGTCCCAGAGGCGGTAGGGGCAGAAGTTTTGTTCCCAGGCCGTACAGTCCCTATCCCCAATCTGACTTTAGCCAGTACAGGGGGTCTTTCAGAGGCAGGGACAGAAGGGGCCAAAGAAGAGATGCCTCTACCCAGCCATCTGCCTCTCTGTGTAAGTCCTGATGTGAGTGTCCAGGTTGCCTCCCCATTTCCAGTTGGAGGCAGACTCTTTCACTGTCTTAAGCACTGGTCTCTCATCACGTTGGACAAGTGGGTGCTAGAGATAGTGGAGAAGGGCCTGTTATTACAGTTCAAGCAGCTGCCAGACCTCGAGTGTACCCAGGTGTCAAGACCTCTGTCCCCAACACAGATACCGCCGTTGGAAATGGAAGTACAAAACCTGGCTTTACGAGCAGTGGAGAAAGTCCCCACCCAAGAGAAGGGCAAGGACCTCTACTCCAGGTATTTTCTGACACAAAAGAAAACTGGGGAGTGGCAACCTATCTTAGATCTCCGATATTTAAACAAATATTTGAAAACCCCAAATTCAAAATGGTCACTCTGTCACTGGTCATACTGTCCTAACAGTGGAGAGACTGGCTATCCTCCCTCAACTTAAAGAACGCCTACTTCCACATACCCATAAGGAGATCTCATAGGAAGTTTCTTAGGTTCAGACTTCCTTTGGGTCACTATCAGTTCACCGCAATGACCTTCAGTCTATCCTCCGCCCCAAGAGTCTTTACCAAGTGTCTCGCAGTAGTACCAGCACATCTCAGGAGACTGGGTGTTGCTTTCCATCCTTATGTGGATGACTGGCTCATAGTAGCAAAGTCTCCTTGCCTGGTCAAGGAATCTTTTCTCACAGAACGCACTCTGGAATCTCTGGGTTTCCTGGTAAATCTAAAGAAATTTCACCTGGAACCCACCCAGCTGCTCACTCTCATAGGGGCCCAGCTGGACACTCCAAAGGGATATGCTTTCCTCTCACAGGAAAGAATTCAGAGTTTCCTTTCAGTGGCAAATTCTTTCACCCAGGGACAGCCAAGACCACATACACAAGACACGGCGGCTGAAGAACCCAAGAGAGGAGCCGAAAATCAATACGAATACAAATCACAAAATAACGGCTACAAATCTGCCACAAAAACAAGCCCGACACTAGGGCACGTTAAAAAATATAATTTTTATTAAGATACAAAATTGCACCCCCCAGTCAAAGACCAGCCAGACATTTCCTCAAACTTCTGGGACATATGGCCTCTGACTGCAGTAGTCCCAGGGGTCAGGTACAGGATGTGACTCCTGCAAGCCTACCTCAGAGCTCGCTGGTCTCAGAGAAGCAACAAATTTTCAAAGTTGATACCTGTGTCGGAGCAGTTCCTCCAACACTTGCTGTGGTGGAAAAACCCTGCAAATTTGCAGGCAGGGGATCCCTTTCAAGCTCCTCTTCCCACAAAGGTGATCACCACAGATGCCTTCCTTTTGGGCTTGGGAGCTCATTTAGACAGTGCCTCAGTAAGCAGTAACTGGGCTCCCGAAGAGTCACAGTTGCACATAAATCTTTTGGAACTCAGAGCAGTCTTACTAGCTCTCAAAGCTTTCGCTCCCAGCATAGAAGGGCAGGCGGTTCAAATTTGAATGGACAACACTACTGCAATGTTCTACACAAACAAGTAGGGTGGTACCAGATCAGGAATACTCTATTTGGAAGCTCTGAAGCTCTGGTCTCTAGCATTCTTCCTGGGAGTCAACCTCTCAGTTATTCACCTCCCAGGCAAACTCAGTACTCTGGCGGATGCTCTAAGCCGCATCAGTCAAAGTCAGAGCGAGTGGACACTGAACAAGCAAGTTCTAGCCACAGTGTTCAGGCAGTGGGGTACACCAGACGTGGATCTGTTTGCGTCTCCTCTCAGTTTTCAGCTTCCTTAGTACTGTTGCAGGCCCCCAATTCTGGGAACACTTCCTCTGGATGCCCTGATCCTGGACTGGTCAGGGAGGTTCCTATATGCATTTCCTCCCTTTCTCCTGATATTCAGGGTTTTGCTGAAACTTAGACAGCAGCCTGCATCAATGATCCTAGTGGCTCCGGACTGGCCCAGGCAAGCCTGGTACCCTCTCCTTCTCTCAATGTCCTGCAACAGGCCCATTCACTTACCTCCGACTCGCTCCCTGCTGACCCTTCCTCAGATGGGAGTGCAGTACCCAGACATACTTTCTTCACCTCAAGGCCTGGTGCTTGAGGAGTTAAGGGTTTGCATCCTCACAGTACTCTAAATAGGTCTTTAAGATACTGAGGATGACTAAAAAAAAATGAACACTAAGAAGACTTATGTAGCCAGATGGAAAAGGTTTGCCCTCTGGTACAAGAGAGAAAAGGTCGAACCCCTATCAGCTTCAGACCGTCAGCTGCTAGACTATCTGGTTCATCTACAGGTGTCAGGCTTGAAACCATCTTCACTCAAGCTACACCTGGTGGCAATTTCAGCCTACCTTTCAGTGGGAAAGAAGAAATCATTTTTTTCCCCCACAACATTTTTAAACAGTTTTTCAAAGCCCTCTTGCATCTCCAGACTCCATCCAAGGGAGCCTGTTCCTCATTGGATCCTGATCCTTTGCATAGATAGGCTCGAAAGGTGGATTCATGAGCCCGTGTCCACGGCCCACATCAAGTTTGTAACTTGGAGGACAGTCTTCCTGGTAGCGATTACATCTGCCAGGAGGATTTCAGAGCTACAGACCCTGTGCACTGAGTCGAATTACATCATCCCTCACAACGATAAAGTTGAGCTCAGGACAAATGAAAAAATGACTCACCTTAGTAATGTTGTTTTTCTAATGGAGTCTTGCTGTATTCTGACAATAGCAGTGAGTCCTAACCTTCGAACTGCCCCGGAGATGAAAGAGTTAACTTTCCATGCCAGGCATGGAACGCTGAGCTCGAGCTCGGTTGAGACTCTGTCTGTTGCTGTTTGAACTCAAACTGTCAAATCTTTATGAAGCTAAACTCACTGAGGGTCCTGTGTAGAGCTATGAACCTACACTAGCCAACTGGCTACTAAATATAATGAAAGATTTTTGGTCCCCAAAACAAGACTCAAGTCAGGAAACCCAAAAATGAAATAACACAACACCCACTCACCCAAAGAAAGAGGGTGATAATAAAATAAGGTGGGGCACTTCCTGAGTGCCAACATTGCTACTGCTCCTACCCACATCCCAAAACAAAGGTTCTGAGAGGGAAGGCGGAAGTAGAATACAGCAAGACTCCATTAGAAGAAACAACATTACTAAGGTGAGTAATTTTTTTTTTCTTAAACAACATGAAGTCTTGCTGTATTCTGACAATAACAGACTACAACAGCATCTCCATGGAGGAGGGACAGAATCTACTTAGGAAATAGGCTCTGAAGCAATGCTGTGCCAAACCGAGCATCACTCCTAGCCTGGGTATCCAGAGAGTAATGCTTGGTAAAAGTGTGAACTGTTTTCCAGGTAGCTGCTTGACATATCTCTAAGATAGGAATATCCCTGGCAGCAGCCAGAGAAGCAGCTGTACTTCTGGTAGAGTGAGCCCTCAGGCCTGAGGGTGGAATCCTACCCAGTTTCTGATGGCAAAATTGAATGCAAGAGACAATCCACCTGGCAATGGATCTTTTAGTGGCAGGTTTTCCTTTACCAACCTCACCATAAGGGAGGAACAGTTGGAGGGAGTCAAACCTGTGACCCTTGGTACGTTCTATGTAGTAGCTAAGGGCTCTTTTCACATCCAGACTGTGCAGTCTCCTCTCACCAGAGGAGGAATGGTCAGTGAAGAACACAGGAAGAGACATAGATTGGTTAAGGTGGAAGTCTGAAACCACCTTGGGTAAAAACTTCCTGTTGGTCCTGAGGACCACCTTAACTCTACAGAGAGAGATAAAATCAGGCTCCACTGACAAGGCTTGTAACTCGCTTATGCGCCTGGCAGAAGTGATGGCCACTAAGAAAACAGTTTTCCAAGTCAAGTACTTAAGTTCTGCTGAGGACAAAGGCTCAAAAGGGGGTTGCATAAGCTGAGCAATGCAAACATTAAGGTCCCAAGCAGGGCAGGATCCCTGAATGGCAGATTGGTAGTGAAGCAATCCCTTGAAAACTTGGAGAATACAGGGTGAGCTGAGAGAGAGAAGGCTTACCTGCTGGAAAAGCAGAAACAGCTGCCAGGTGCACCCATAGTGTAGCTGGTCTTTTTTTTACTTGTTTTAACCAGGTATGCTTTTCTATATAGATACATAGGCGTGTCGGCAGATGAAGCCTGTGGCCCACCCAGTCTGCCCATTTGAGCTTGTAAGTTCAGTTTGTTTTCAAGAAGTCTGTTGCCCCTAACCCCTGACCTCCAGAATTCCTTTATGTCTATCCCATGCATTCTTAATTCCCATGATTGTTTCAGCCCCCACCACTTCCTCTGGCAGGGTGTTGCACTTGTCCACCACCTGTTCTGTGAAGAAATTCTTTCTCATGTTTCCTCTGAATCGTCCTCTCTCCAACTTCATCCCATGTCCTCTAGTCCTGGAACATCTTTTTTGCTTAAAAATAGTGTTTTCCTGCACCCTGTTCCTCCCTGTAAGATACTTGTATGTTTCTATCATATCCCCCTCTCTCCTCCTCTCCTCCAGGGAGTACATGTTCAGTTCCTTCAACCTGTCTTCATAGGACTTGTAGATGCAATCCATGCACCATCTTTGTTGCCCTCCTCTGAACCTTCTCTACCCTGTCTATGTCCTTACGTGGTATGGTCTCAGAACTGTACACTGTACTCCAGGTGGGGCCTCACTAGTGTCTTGTATAAGCGGAATTATGACCTCCCTTTTCCTGCTGGTGATGCCTCTGCCTATACATCCCAGCATCCTATTTGCTTTACCTGCTGCCTTGTCACACTGTTTCCCTACCTTGAGGTCATCAGAGATGATAACCCCAAGATCCCTTTCCTGCTTGGTGCATGCTATATCCTCACCCCAACTGATATATTGTGCAGGTTTTTGTGCCCTATATGCATTATCTTGCACTTCTTTGCATTGAATTTCAACTGCCAAACCCTTGACCATTCTTCAAGTTTCTGCAGGTCGCTTCTCATTCTGTCTACACCCTCTGGTGTGTCTACTCTGTTACAGAGCTTTGTGTCATCAGCAACAGTGAAATTCTGCCTTCTAGGTCCTGCGCCATGTCACTGATGAAGATGTTGAATAGGACCGGTCCCAGCACTGATCCCTGTGGTACCCCACTGGTCACTCTTCTCTCTGTGGAGTGACAGCCATTTACCATCACCCTCTGTGTCCTGCCACCACGCAGTTACCTACCCACCACACTACTGTCCTGCCCACCCATATTCCCCAGTTTGTGTAATAGTCTTCTATGTGGCACAGTGTCAAGCCTTGCTGAAGTCCAGATAGGCCATGTCCACTGCCCTCCCCTGATCCACCTCCTAGTCACCCAGTCAAAAAATTCAATGAGGTTGGTCTGACATGACCTCCCCCTGGTGAAACCATGCTGCCTTGGGTCCTGTAGTTCATTGACAACCAGATGTTCCACCAATCTCTCCTTCAGTAGTGCTTCCGTGATCTTCCCCACTACTGAGGTGAGGCTGACTGGTCTGTAGTTCCCTGCTTCCTCTTTGTTCCCACTTTTGTATAAGGGACTACATCTGCTGTCCTCCAGTCTTTGGGTACCTCCCTGTTTCCAGTGATCGGCTAAACAGGATAGCCAGAGGTTCAGCCACCACCTCTCTTTAGTTCTTTAAGGACCCTGGGGTTGCACCCATCTGGCCCATTGCTTTATCAACTCTTATTACTTCCAGTTCCTTCAGGACCCTTTCTCGTGTAAAGTGACTTGTGTCCATTTCTGCACCATTCTCACCCCTTGTACTCCCTTCAGACCCATTACCCTCCTCTTCCTCAGTAAAGACTGAGCAGAAATACCTGTTCAGTCTGTCAGCTTTACTGTTGTCATCCTCCACGCGGCCCCCATCCTCCCTCTTCAGTCTCACTATCCCTCCCTCCCTTTGTCTTTCTTTTTTCACTTATGTACCTGTAAAAGGTTTTGTTCCCTCTACCCACTGATTTTGCAATGTGTTCTTCTGTCTGAGCTTTGGCTTCTCTTACTGACCTCCCTTTGCTTCTCCTGGTACTTCTCCCTATCCCCTTCTGCCTGTGTCTTTTTGTATTGCCTGAATGCAATCTTTTTGGCTTTCACTTTCTTTGCTACCTCTTTGGAAAACCATAATGGTCTCCTCTTCCTTTTCCTCTTGCTAACCTGCTTAATACATAATTCTGTTCTTGTAATCCCCATTTTAAATACTGTCCACTAAGCTGAAAGCTTTTTTACAGGAGCGACCTGGGAGCACAAGGAGGTTAAGTGACTTGCTCAGGGTCACACAGTATGCAAGTGGAAGCTGTGGGATTCAAACCCAGGTCTGGTCTGCTGGATGTCACCAGATTTGCAGCTCAGAGCCTTAGACCACTGCACTATACTGTCTGAGTCCCAAGCCATTCAGATGAACCATATAGTCAAGGACTGTGGGCAGGTCAGCAGACTCTAGGGAAATATGCTTCCCAGAGCACCATACGGAGAACCTTTTCCATTTGGAATTATAGGTAGTTCTGGTGGAAGGCTTCCTAGAAGCCTTCAGGATATCCATAACACCTTGAGAGAGGTGTAAATCAGCAAACTCTAACTCTTCAAGAGCCAGGCCTTGAGATTGAGAGATTTGAGATTCTGGTACCAAACCCTCCCCTGAGCACAGGTTAACAGGTTGTAATTCCTGGGAAGAAACAAGGGAAGGTGGACTGCTAACAGGAGAGGGTACCAGGGCTGTCTGGCCCAGTCTGGAGCAATCAGAATCACCTTGCAGGACTGAGACCTGATTTTTACTAGCACCTTGAACAGGAGAGAGAAGGGAGGGAAAAGCATACAGGAACTTCCCTTCCCAATTGAGAACCAGGGTATCCAGGGGGACTGAGCCCAACACTGGGGGCCTGCAGCAAAAAAGGGGAAGTTGGTGATTGTCTGGGGCTGCAAAAAGATCTATCTATGGGGTGCCCCATCTGGAGAAGATCACCTCCAAAACCAGGGGATCCAATGACCATTCGTGATGGCCCTGGGATATCCTGTTGAGAGCATCTGCCAGGACATTGTCCTTGCCTGGGAGGTGTACTGCTGTAAGGGAGGTGGTTAGGGAAAAAGCCAGAGACCACAACTTTATTGCTTCTGTGCACAAGGCCGTAGACAGAGTGCCCCCTTGCTTGTTGATATACCACATTGTGGTGGTATTGTCTGTCCTGATCTGAATAACCTTGTTCCGAACAAACTTGGAAAAAGCTTGAAGTGCTAGAAACACTGCTCTGAGTTCCAGCAGATTGATGTGAAGCAGAGATTCCTGAGGAGACCACAACCCTTGAGTGGTCAGGTCTCCCAAGTGGGCCCCCCACCCCAAGAGGGAGGCATCTGTAGTAAGGATTAGAGAGTGAGATTGAGTGACAAAAGGAACTTCTTGTCTTAGATTGTCCTGATCCTGCCACCACTGCAAAGCCTGGATCAGGGTTCGAGTCGCTGGTATCAGTTTGGTCAAAGGGTCCTTTTTCTGAGACCAAAAGGCTCTCAAGTGGAACTGAATGTCCCTCATCTGAAATCTTGCTCCCTGCACCACTGCTGTGGAAGCAGCTATGTGCCCCAAGCGCTGCAGAAAATGCCTTGCTGGTCGAGACACCTGTAGGGTGAATGAAGAGGCCAGTGTGATAAGGGTCCTTGCCCTGTCCAGGGGAAGGAAGGCTCTTGCCTTCTCTGTATCTAGCTCTGCGCCTATGAAGGTGAGGAGCTGATCAGGCTCTAGAACTGACTGTGAAAGATTCAGAAGGAAACCTAGAGAGGCGAGCAGTTGCTGAGTTATGTGTAAGTGTAACTTGACTTGGTCTGGGGACTGGCCTACTATGAGCCAGTCGTCCAGGTATGGGAAAATGGCAATCCTTTGCCTTCTTAGGGAAGCAACTACTACTGCCAGGCATTTTGTGAACACCCTTGGAGCAGAGGTTAGGCCGAAAGGTATTGCTATGAATTGGTAATGACCTGAGGGCAGCTCGAATCTGAGGTACTTTCGATGGGAGCTTCTGATGAGAATATGGAAATAGGCATCCTTGAGGTCCAGGGAGACTAGCCAGTCCCCTGGCCTTAGAGAGGGTAGAATTATTTCCAGAGTCACCATTTTGAACTTTGGCTTTAAAAGGTGCTTGTTTAAATATCTGAGATTCAGGATGGGCCTCCATTCTCCTGTCTTTTTGGGGGTGAGGAAGTACCTGGAGTACAATCCCTTCCCTTTGTGTAGGGGTGGAACCCTTTCTGCAGCCCTGAGAGCCAAGAGGGAAGAGACCTCTGACTCTAGGGCAAGTGCCTCTGAAGGATTTGCAGGTGGAAAGGATCTGGTTCTCATCTTTGGAAACTTTTTGAAGCTGAGAACCAGTCCCTGGCTTACTACTTCCAGGACCCATTTGTCTGATGTTAAAGACTTCCAGTCCTGGACAAAGTAAGCCAGCCTGCCCCCTACATGTGGTGGAGAATCGGCCCTGGCAAACCTATCTGGGTGCCTGTTTGGCATGGGGTTTAGACTGAGGGGTGGAAGCAGGCCTGCTTGTACCTCTTCTGCCTCTCCCTCTAAAGAACCCCCTCTGAGCATAGGCAGAAGAGGAGGCCTGGGCTTGGTAGAAAGGCCTATGAAAAGGCCTGCCCCTGCCCCTGGGATGCTGCCTTTGAGGAGTGGCTTGCCTTTCCTTGGCCTGGGCACTCCTATAGGTGGTCTTGTATTCATCCATTTTCTTCATGTACTTCTCTGTTTGCTCCCCAAACAGAGAATTGCCCACAACAGGAAAATCCATGGCCTTAGTCTGGGTATCCTGAGACAGGCTAGTACATCTGAGCCAAGCCATCCTACGAAGGGCCACAGATTAGCCATGACTCTAGATGAAACATCATTGGAGTCCACTGCAGCATGGAATTGCAGCTTGGATGCCTCAATACCATCAGCAGCCACCTGCTCCAGCTCCTTGGCAAGCTGGCCAGGGACCTGTTTAGCTAAAGCCAAGACAGTGTCCCATCTAGATTTCTGATATCTAGCTGTATAGGCCATGTAATTGGCCTGCCTGAGTCCCAAAGATGCTGCCATGTACTGTTTCTTTGCCATGGCATCAGTCCTCCTGGAGTCCTTATCTGGGGGTGTGTGAAGCCAAGGGTATATTAGTCTTATCACAGGCTGCAGCCTGCACCACCCCAACATGGCTACATTGCTGGGTAAGGAACTCCGTAATTTGAGCCTGACAGAGTATACCTTTTGTCCATTCCTTTCTCCACAGGAGGTATAGAATTAGAAGTCTTTAAAATCTTAAATGTCTGTTTCCCAAAAGACTTGTGTAGGGGAATCGATAGCCTCCTGGACTCTGGAATAGCCATCATTTCCACATAGTCAGGCTCTTCCTGGTCATCCACAGCTTCTTCCATAGGAAGCTGAAGGGTTTCGGCCACTTTCTTGTAAAACATGAAATGGGAGGGGGACTCAGAAAGCCTGGGAGGAGACACTCCTGAAGGTCTGTCTAGGGAGATGTCCGGGTCAGTGGGCACATCTAGACTTTCATAAGCACATTCACTTTCCTCATACTCTCCTTCTTCCTCATCCGGTTCATAAAATTCCTCCAAATCATAATCGGAACCGGTGAAACCAGCCGAACCGAGCGTCTTCCTGATGGTGCCGGTTCGGTCGGAACCGGGAATAGCGATTGAACAATTTTTATCGCTTTGGCTATTTCATCAGCGGTTGGAGAAAAAACTTTTGGATCCACACCAGCTGATTTATCCTTCTTGTTCTCTTAACCAAACTGACTCTCAGAATCGGTTCTCCTTTGCTCAAGAAGTTTCGCCCTGGTCAGAGGGCACTCCTTCTGGTTCGGTTTGAACTGAATCGGCTGGCCATCTGGGCAGCAGACTTTTTGGCCTCCCTTTCCCTGAGCCTACCAACTCTCTTTTTTAGGGTAGCTGCAGGAAATTTTTTACAAATCTGGCAGTCTGAATCGAGGTGGTCAAACCCCAGACAATAACACAGGTGGTGTGGGGGTCAGCCTTAGCAAAGATTTCCCCCCACACACTACAGTGTTGAAACCCAGTGGACCCGGTTTTTCTTTTGGGTTTCTCAGACATAGTGCCAGTCCTAACCAAACTTACCCTTTTAATGGCAGTCCCGCCAGGCAAGACACTCTTATCGGTTCCTGACCGTGTTACGGGTTGTGGAAAAAACCATAGTAAAATCTGTTTTTTTTTTTCAGAACCGATAAGAACCGGTAACCACACTCTAAAAGAAGAAATAAAGATCTTTAAACAACTTGATCGGTTCAAACCGAACCGATGAACCGTTACAAGTTCCACACAGAATAGAAAAACAATATAAACCTATCTAGTATTCATGAATACCACAGACAGAGACTGAACCGACAGGTTGCGGTTTAAATTCGGTTGAAAACCGAGAAAAACTGTACTTTAACTGATAAATTGACCGAGCAAAGGAGAAATTTCCGGAGCGACTGTTCAGTGAAGCGGAGTAAAGAATCTGACGGTTTGAGTTCAAACAGCAACAGACAGTCTCAACCGAGCTCTAGCTCAGCGTTCCATGCCTGGCATGGAAAGTTAACTCTTTCATCTCCGTGGCAGTTTGAAGGTTGGGACTCACTGCTATTGTCAGAATACAGCAAGACTTCATGTTGTTTGAAAGGAAATTTCTGCCAAAGGTAGTTTGAGTTTCACTTGAACCAGTCCATTACTCTGCCTGTCTTCGTTTTGAGCCATCCACTCCTGGCGAGCAAAAGCTCCACAGCTTGGAAGTCAGAAGAGCCATCTTTCACTACCTAGAGCATACTAGACAGTCCAGAGGCTCTTCCACTCAGTTGTTCCTCACCTACGGGGCTGTAGGCAGAGGAAGACCAGCTACCAAGAGAGCTATTTCTCGTTTGTTGGTCTTTTGTATTAGATTCTGCTATGAGAAAGCTGGTCAACAACCTTTAGTGGGGCTCGGGGCCCATTCCGTCAGGGGCACTGCAGCCTCGCTTGCAGCAGCAAGGGACATTCCCCTACTGGATGTCTGCAAAACAGCTACCTGGAAATCTGTGCACACCTTTGTGAAACACCACAGTTTGGATGTGCAGACCAGATCTGATGCCAGATTTGGCAGGGCGGTTCTGCAGAGCCTCTTTGCTATGTAGGTTCTCTGCCCGCCTCCCACTTGGTACTGCTGGGTAGTCTGCAAAAAAGTTACTGATGCTAAAGGACTTCTGGGGTAAGAAGAAGAAGAAATTTCCACAGTAATCTTTCTTCCAAGGGGTCCTTTAGCATCAGTAAGCTCCCACCCTTCCTCCCCGGTTCACCTGTCTGAGAAGGGCTGAGTCACCTTTTACTAAATTTGGAGTTTTTTATTGATGAGTTTTTAACTCGTGTTGCTGTTGTTTCTGTTTCCACTTTTGTGGGCATTTGCATGTTTTTGAATCCTGTTAATTCTTTTTTGGGGCATTTGCCCTCGTTTTTTCTTGAAAAAATTCTGAAGCTTTCAACAGCTCTCACTCAGCTCACACCCCCTCCTGTCTTTTCAGGGTTTTAAATAATTGATTAGCAGTTTTTTTTCCTTGGGACAATACTAACTGTACAGAAAGTATTTATATAGGTTTTTTAGAAGTGTTATGTTTGTTAAACACAGTGAGGCAAGTGCTATGCATTTTCACAGTGTTTTAGCACTTTTATGAGCAAAACGCAAATCAATTTTTAGAGTTAAATAAAACCCTGCTTTTGATTGTCTTGGCCCTACGCTCATTTAAATATCTCTTAAAGGCACACCTCTGGGGCAGTTGCACTTAGCCAGCTAAGTGCACAAAAGTTACTGATGCTAAAGGACCCCTTGGAAGAAAGAAGATTATGCGGTGAGTCATTTTTTCTTCTTTCTTTCTTATTGCACTCTGTAGAATCTGGGGGAGGACTGCTTTCATACAGGAGGTGCTTGGGAACACCAGCAAACTTGCTTCTGAGATGCAGCTATTAAACCTGTCCGGTTCAGTGCAGGACACTCCAGGAGCACAGAAAACAAGTTGAAGGTTCCCAATTTTCTACGGTCCTCAACTTATGTAAAACAAATATTTATACTTTCCTACTGGCCACTATGTGGATTTTTCTCCCTGATAACTTTGCAGTGCAGGAGAGTGCAGCATTTTCGGAAGATAGGTGAACAAAATGGCAGTTTTGGATCCAGGCTGCAATATTGGCAAAAACTACATCAGTTTCGATGATCGCCGGAAATCTTTGGTCGTAATACTGAGGGATCTCACTCCTTTTGTGGGTCAGTTGAGAGGTATGAACAGTGTAGTTCTGAAGGGTAAAATGAGAAATGTTCCTCATAATAAGTCTTATCAGTTGAGAGCTATCCTCTCTGTACTTGATCGGATCCTTGAGAAACTGGTGGCTTCATAGCTCACTGACCATATAACCAAGTATGATCATCTGTCTACAGTCCAACATGGGTTTAGGGAAAGGTCGTGGAACCACCTCTGTTCTAACTGAACTCACTAATGACAGTCTCGTTATGGGCGTTGGTCTGTTAACCAGAGTGATGGTTGGCTGATCTCTCGCTACTCTGCTCAGGCATAACTTTCAGTGGTATCTGTCTTGTTGCCTTTAAATGATTCTTTAACTACTTAAATGGAAGAATGCAGAAAGTCAAGTTAACATAGAAACATAGAATTTGACGGCAGATAAGGACCGCTTGGCCCACCTAGTCTGCCCATTTTCCTACCTAACAGATAAGCTGCAGATCCTAGTTAACCAACAGCTTACTTCTTCCTACCCCCAACTAGGACTGCCTTATGTCTGTCCCATGCATTCTTGAATTCCCCCACTGTTCTTGACTCCACTACCTCCTCAGGGAGGCTGTTCCATGCATCCACAACCCTCTCTGTGAAAAAATACTTCCTCACATTACCTCTGAGCCATCCCCCCTCTATCTTCAAATTGTGCCCCCTTGTTCTTGCACATCTCTTTTTCTGAAAGATACTACCCTCTTGGACTTTGAGTCCCTTGAGGTACTTGAAAGTTTCTGTCATGTCCCCTCTCTCTCTCTCTTTTCCTCAAGGGTATACATATTAAGCTCCTAAGCTCCTTTAGTCTTTCTTTGCATGTCTTCTGGTGCAGACCCTGCACCATTTTGGTTGCCTTCCTCTGGACAGCCTCCACTTTATGTCTTTGCGGAGATGGGGTCTCCAGAACTGCACAAAGTACTCCAGATGGGGGTCTCACCAACTGTCTGTACAGAGGGATAACAACTTCCTGTTTTCTACTGTTGATGCCTCTCCCTATGCATCCTGGTATCCCCCCAGCCTTCCTTCCTGCCTTTTCACATTATTTGCCCACTTTTAGGTCATCTGATATAATTACCCCAGGTCCCTTTCCATTTTTACTGTTGTCAGTATCTCACCCTCCATTGTGTATTCTTCCCCTGGGTTTTTTTTTTCCAGCTGCATTATCTTGCACTTCTTTGAATTGAATCTTAGCTGCCATACATTTGACCATTCCTCCAACCTTGCCAAGTCCTTTCTCATCCTTTCCACTCCTTGTGTATCAACCCTGTTGCAGAATCTTTGTGTTGTCTGCAAAGAGACATACTTTTCCTTCCAGTCCCTCTGCAGTGTCACTTATAAAGACATTAAAGAGGACCGTTCCCAGTACTGAACCCTGTGGTACCCCACTAGTAACTCCCCTTTCTTCAGAGTAAACTCTGTTTACTATTACCCTCTGTATCCTGTTGTCCAGCCAATTTTTAACGCAGGCTACCACCTTGGGACCCACTCCAAGGCTGGCTAACTTGTATATTAATCTTTTGTGTGGGACTGTGTCAAATGCCTTGCTAAAGTCTAGGTAGGCCATGTCCACAGCCCCTCCCTGGTCTACCACATTGGTCACCCAGTCAAAGAAATCTATTGGATTCATCTGACATGACCTTCCCACTGTGAATCCAAGTTGCCTTGGGTCCTGTGTCCACTTGGAATGCGCTGCCGGATGAGGTCATCTCATTGAAGACGGTGGGCAGCTTTAAGAGAGGCTGGGATAGGCATAGGGGAAAGGTAAGGATCATGGGTAGGGAGGATGGGAAGAGTGGGGAGGGAGGGCAGGTACATTAGCTCAAGCTGTGGACCCTGGAGTACGAGTAGACTTCATAGACTAGATGGCATTCTTCTGCTGGCTTCTTCGTATGGTCGTGTGGAAAGATTAGTAAAGATGGTAGCTGAAGACCAGTTGGGATTTGTGGAGGCAGACTAAGCAGGCACCATCTGGGCAGACTGGTTGGGCCAAGTGGTTCTTTTCTGCCGACAGATTTTATGTTTGGTGACTGAGGTTGCCACCACTTTGCAATTTATTGATTCT
This sequence comes from Neoceratodus forsteri, assembly GCA_016271365.2. NCBI lineage: Eukaryota > Metazoa > Chordata > Ceratodontiformes > Ceratodontidae > Neoceratodus > Neoceratodus forsteri. Next base: position 49,586,150 of record JADMNL010000023.1, read on the forward strand.
AGGATGGTCTTGGTCAAACTACTGTTTAGGCTCTGTTTACTGTGATCGGCTTCTTATTATAATTGTCAATTTTATCAACTGTAATCACGTTTTCATATCTTATTATTGCATGACCATTGTTTTGTGGTATCCCGTTGTTGCTATCTTAATTATATTGTAATTCTTCGCTCATTCCTGAAAGTTGGTATCGTTATGCTTCGTGCACTTACCTGGTGAACAAAAACTAAATATATGCAATTCCTGCCTGGCCACTGTGATGTTATAACACTGCCATATCCCCTTGTCTTTTCTGCTCTCCCTTGTACTTGCCATTTATTCCCACCCAGCTGCTCTGGTGTTGTATGTAACATGGCTGTATTCCCAGTCTTTCTTGCTCACTCTTGTACTTGCCAGTTATTCCTGCCTACCTGCTGCAATGTTGTATGTAATAAAGCTGTGTTCCTCTGCCTTTCCTGCTCACTCTCAAGGGTACTTGATGGTTATTAGTGCCTGGCCACTGTCATGTTGTATGTCCACTGTCATGTTGCATGTAACACTGCTGTATTCTCTGCCTTTACTTCTCACTTTCCTGGTACTTGCCAGTTATTCCTTTCTTGCTGATTTGATGTTACATGCCACAGGACCATCGCCGGCCAATCAGCCTTCTCTTACCTCTTCCCTAAACTCTGGAATCACCTGCCACTTCAGATCCACCTCTCATCTTCCAAACACTCCCTATCCTCGGCCCTCACTAACTTCTTTTGCACCAGATTGCATCTGCCCTTGACCCCCACCCTGCCTGCTCCTCCCCACCCCCTTGTGCCTGACCAGCAGCTTGGCCTCCGCCCAATTGCCTGGCTTATATACTGCCCTACGCACTTCTTCACTACCTCTGATTTTCCATCAGATCTCTCCCTACCCTCCCCGCTCCTTCCCCTCCTCAGTAATCCACGCTTCTCAACCTCACGCACCACTGCCACTCACCTCTCCCCCACCACCCTTATCACCCCCCACTTCACCTCTCCTACTCCTACTGTCAACTGCTCCGTTTCAACTCTCATCTTGCCACTGCCACCCTTGCATTGCTACTGGCACTTACCAAACATGTATTAACCGGATGTGTTCCATGTTATGTATACCCTGTCCTTCATGCTCTGATCGCTGTACTGTTGCACCTATTGTTTAAATGCTCTATAGTCCCCCTGTATTGTTCCATCTATTGTAAACAATGTGATCATGTTATCCCTTCTACCCATGTACACCATCTGTATTGCGCAATTCTATATTTGTCTATATATGATCTGCCTCCACTATAATCCTTTCCCCCCAGGTCGCACCGTGAGATGAGCATCTTTTTGCTCAGCGTGCCTTTCCTGGTGAAACAATTTCAGTAAATAAATAAATATTCCTTGCCTTTCCTGCTCTCTCTGATACTTGCCAGTAATTCCTGCATGGCTGCGCTGCGATATTGTATGTAAATCTGTTATTCCCTGCCTTTCCTGATACTTGACAGTTATTCCCTGCCTGTCTGCTGTGATGTTGCATGTAACACAGCTATATTTCCTGCTTTCCAGTTCTCCCTGGTACTTATCAGTCACTCCTGCCTGGGTGCTGTGATGCTATATGTAACAGCAATATTTTCTACCTTTCCTGCTCCCTCTCCTGGTATTCCCCGGTGTCCTGGCCAAATTTCCCCCATTCACTAAAAATACCATCAGCAGCTTAAAATCTGGTTCAGTTTCACTGGCATCCATCTGTATCCCCTTCCCCTGGGACGAGGCTGAAAATAGGCAAATTGTTTAGTCCTCCTTCCTGGTCAACAAAAACTAAGTTCCCTGCCTTTCCTGGTATTTGCTAGTTATTCCTGCCTGGTCGCTGCGATGTAGTATGTAACACAGCTATATTTCCTGCCTTTCTTGCTCACTATCCTGGTACTTGCCAGTTATTCCTTCCTTGGTGCTGCAATGTTGTATGTAACACAGCTGTATTCCCTGCCTTTACTGCTCATTCTGGTACTTGCCAATTATTACCAGCTGGGTGCAGCAGTGTCATATGTAACACTACTATGTTCCCTCTTTTTCCCCACTCGCTGGTTGATTTTCAAACTTTGACAGTTATTGCTGGGTTCTCTGTGGATTGGCTTGTCAGAGATTCCCAGAACTAAACAGAAATCTCGACTTTCAGGGAAAAAGAGTGTCAGCTGTTACAAGACCGGCTTAACAGTGTTTTTAGCAACCTATGCCTCAGTTGTTTTTATGTTGGTGCGCTTGCGCAGCTAACATCTTGCGGTAGTGCAGATTTGGAGGCGTGGTCACTGTTGGGCGAATGCAGCTCACGCATCAGTAGATGCATCCCTCATTCCCCAATCAGCCTGCATGCCGGCACCACACCACCCGGGCGAGCACATCTAAGGAAAGGTCCGCTGCAATGTGAGCAAAGCTCATCGCACGCAGCGGACCTCCTGACGTGCTTACCTGGAAACACAAACATGGTGGCAACACTGCCCGCCAAACTGCCAACTTCGGAGGTGCCCAATCCCCCTGTCTGCTTACCCTGCACCCAATGTATAAAGCGATGGGAGCCTGACCGCCTGGCATAAAGAACCCCAATTTGTTATATATGCCAAGGTGCCCAATCCCTTCGGCTCTTGCCCCTACTCTCTCAGGTAGCCAACAAGGTGCCCAGTCCCCCGTCGGCTACAGCTGCCCCCCAAAAAAACAGGCTCCATTGGCACTCTGGGAGCCCACCCCAGCTTGCCACATGCCCCTGTAAACAGAAAACAGTCCCACAATGTTTTTTTTTTTATTATTATTTTATTTTTGTACCTGTGGAAAAGAAATGGTCCCTCAGTGGTCTCCCTGCCCCCCTTCCACAACCCGCGCCCATCCACTGCTCAGCCTGCTCCCCCACACCCGTCTCACCCCATGCCTCACTGGAGTCAAGCGCGATAATCTTCGGTGGACCGGGAACACATCTGCACTCTTCAAAGCCGACCGCGAACTGAGGAAATGCCGGTAAGCTGTATAATGGAATAAATAGTTTTTTTTTCAACTTGGATGCATATCTCAGGCATTTTTTGGAATTTTGGCACCAAATTTTCAACATGGGGTTTTTGGGACCCCTCCTCATGAATTCTGGCACTGTCATGGAGTTATTCAGTCCCGAAAAGTGATTTCGTGGTCACTGCATGGAATCACTTTTCAGGAGCGAGTAACAAAATGACAGTGCCACTGTTCACGTGGGGAGCTCTCAAAAGCCTATGTTGCAAATTTGGTGGCAGAACTCCTAAAAATGGCTGTTTTACAAGCGTTTGTTGCGCTGTTTCTACACACGCTCATAACGTTATGAATTTGCAATATTTTCACTCCAGATCTTCAAATTTGCCATTTTTCCACACCTCCTGGTGAACAGTAGAGCTGTCATTTTACATATCCTGCCCAAAATGTGTTTTCGCATGTCTGGTGCAGAATAGCGTGGGCGCTGTGTGAAATCACTTTTCGGGCCAGTTTGAGGAAATTACAGTGACACTGTTCATGAGCAGAGGTCCTAAAATGTCTATGTTGAAAATTTGGTGCCAAAAGTCCATAAAATGACTGTGTTGCAAGTGTGCATTGCGCAGTTTCCATGCATCCTTATAACTTCACAAATCTGCAATATTTCCATGCCAGATTTTCAACACTGGCATTTTTTTTACACCTCCTTATGAACAGTACAACTGTCATTTTTCACATCCTGCCCAAAATGTGTTTCTGCACCTATGGCGCACAATGGCGTGGTCGCTGTGGGAAATCAACTTTTGGGACAGATTAACAAAATTGGACCACCACTGTTCATAAGGGGAGGTCCCAAAATGCCTGTGTTACAAATGTGGCCACCAAACTCCCAAAAATTATGGGGTTACGGACGTGTGTTACGCAGTTTGTATGCATGCTCGTTGCTTCACTAGTATTTCATATTGTCACTCCAGATTTTCAACATTGCCATTTTTTTATGCCTACTCATGAACAATACGGTTGTCATCCTCCACATCCTGCCCAAAAATGTGTTTTCGTCCCTTTGTTGCCATATGGCACAGCTGCTGTGCAAAACCACCTTTCAGGTAACAGTGATTGTGCCGCTTTTCGTGAGGTGGCCTGACAAGCAGCCCATGTTGAAAATGTGGAGTGAAACTACCACCACACGCCTACGGTGTTAGGGTTTCCAACTGTATTACCCCTCCCGTACGGACTGACCGGTTTCAGGGGTGTGACTTGGGATAATCGGATGCCATTCCACCCCACCCTGCAGCCACTGACAGGCATCGTGGTGTGCCTTGCACTGTTCGGCCACAAAGTTCACCCCACGCTCCTATACTGCACCCACGTCAGTGTATTTCCTTATGGAATGGGGTAAGTATAATGCCCAAAGACCCTAATCACACCCTGACACTTGTCAGTGTCTACCGGTAGGGTGAGGTACAATGGCATGAGCGCCGACGTAGACCAAAGGCACACCCTCGGCTTCGTCACTCTCTACAGTGTGGGGGTGGAGTTGGCATCACTTCAGTACTTCACTGGCATTCCTGTTATGCGTCTCTAGCTCCAGCACTGCCAATGCCAGCGTGACAACATTCGGCATTGACAGATGCTTGTTTGGTCCAGATCTACTGGTTCTCTTTGCAGAAGTTTGGCAGAAACGGAGCAGAGACCTAAAAAGTATATATGGCTGAGGATAAATCAAATTACTAAAACTAAAAATTCAAGCAGGGGTGCTGATGAAGCCTCTTAAGTCCCAGCCAAATAAATAAAGCTTCCAAAGGAACTGATAAAGTTCCTCACAAAATAATATTAAAAAAATAAATAAATAAATAAAAGTAATAAGGGGCACTGATGAAGTGTCCAAAAAGGAAGCATCAAGTTACTGATGAAGTGGCTAAAAGGATGGTCTGCAGACAAAAATGATACTGTTGCTCGTGGAAAACCTATTAGTGAGACAACAGCATGTAAAACATACAGAAGAAAAAGAAGAAAAAAAAACCATCTACAGCACAGTCTGCACAAGATCTCCCATTTGTGCAGGATATGGCAAAAGCATAGCACAACTTTCAGACCCTACATAAAATGGGGTCTATGCTTGCAAGGGCTACTAAACACTCTTCCACAGTTCTTGCTCCAGAGACTGTGAGGGTGATGCAGATGATGATGATGAGTATTTTTCTGATGCCACGACATGAATTTGGAGGGCCTAGAACCCTATGTGTCCACTATACTCTTTTTTTGAGCTTCCTCTGCTAACCAAGAGGATCCCTCTCTATGCTTATGTTTATCCAAAACATGCTAGACACCCTGGACCTCCCTACTTGGGAGTCCTTCCAGGATGTGGAGGAGGATAAAGATTATTGGGAGATGAAAGATCTCCCACCTCATTAAAGACTGGTCGTACCTATCTGTAATGAAAAATATAAATAAAAAAAACATGAAACTGTTTCAAACCCCCGCTTCTGTGGCAGGGGTTGACAGGCAGACTAACAAAAAAAAAAAAATGCGTGTGTGTGTGTCTATACACACACATATAATATTATATATATATATATATATATATATATATATATATATATGTATACAATGTACATACATACACATCTATCTATATATCTATATCTCTAAAAACAATGCTGAGTGCTTGTCTGTACATCCAGGCCATGAGAGTATAGTGCAGCAGGCGGCTTGTGAGAAAGCTGGGGTCTCCTTGTCCTCCTTACCTCTGAACAAGGACTCCAGAAAAATAAATTTCACAGCAAACCACAGCTGCTTGTCAGACTTTTTCCTACATGGCTTTCACGGCTAAATATTAGAAAGCACTGTAGAATTTGTCCTGGCCATTGTCTGCAAGGGTTTGGATACAATGGTACAGGAGCTAGTGGATACGGCAAAAACTGCCCTGGAGGCTATGTAGTTCCAGTTCCACATGACAGATGACAACAAGGATGCTGCCTCCAGAGCCGGGGCCCATGCCATCTCTCTGAGGCACTTTGCCTGGCTTAGAACTACCAGTCTAACCACAGACATCCAGTCTAAGGCCATGGACTTCCTCTGTAATCAAATCATGTTGTTTGATATGAGAATAACTGACTGCAATAGGGTCTCTTGGCTAAACCTAAGCTTCCTGCCATGTGAAAATTCCACCCAAGTGCAGAAGCGGCAGAGGTTTTGTTTCCCAGGCCTTATATTCCCTACCCCCAGTCTGACTTCTGTCAGTACAGGGGTGCTTTCAGAGGGAGAGGCAGAAAGGGCCAAAGAGGGACACCTCTACCCAGCAACAGCTTCGCAGTCTAAGCCCTGAGGCAGGCCTCAAGTGTACCCAGATTAAGCCTCTATCCCCATCACAGATGTTACTGTTGGAGATGGAGGTAAAAACACTTCTAGCTGTGTGAGTGGTGGAGAGGGTCCTGGCCCACGAAAAGGGCCAAGGGCCTCTACTCCAGTTATTTTCTGACACAAAAGAAAACTGCGGAGTGGGAGCTATGTTGCTGTTAAAAACCCAAATTCAGGATGGTCCCTCTGTTACTAGTCATACAGTCCCTACAGCAGGGAGACTGGCTAGCCTCCCTGGACATAAAGGACTCCTTTTTTCCATATACCCAAAAGGAGGTCTCACAGGCAGTTTTCTCAGATTTAAACTCCCTTCAGCCTATCCTTGGCCCCATGATTCTGTACAAAGTGCCTGACTGTGGTAGCCGCACCTCAGGAAACTGGGCGTCTCTGTCTACCCCTATTAACCGATTAGCTCAAAGTGCCATAGTCTCCTTGTCAGGTCAGGGAGTCTTTTTCCCTTACAGGGCTCACTCTGGAATCTCTGGGTTCTCTGCTAAATCTAAATAAAGTCTCACCTGGAACTCACCCAGCTACTCACCTTCATATGAGCTCAGCTGGACACCCAGAAAGTGTATACCTACCCCCACTGGGTGAGAATTCAGACGCTCCCTCAGTGGCAAATTATCTCTTCCAGGGACAGCAAGACCAGCCAGGCATTTCCTCAGGCTATTGGGACACATGGCTTCAATGTCTGCAGTGGTCCCAGGATTTAGGTACAGGATGAAACACCTGCAAGCCTATGTTAGAGCTTGCTGGTCTCAAAGAAGCAACAATTTTTCAAAGCTGATACCTGTGTCGGAGCAGTTCCTTCAGACTCTGCTTTGGTGGAAGAACCCTGCAAATCTGGCAGTAGGGATACCCTTCCTGCCTCCGCTTCCCACAAAGGCGTGCACCACAGAAGCCTCCCTCCTGGGGTGGGGAACACATCTGGGCAGTGCCTCAGTAAGTGACACCTGGACTCTTCAAAAATCACAGTTACACATAAACATTAGGGAACTCAAAGCAATCTTTCTGGCTCTCAAAGCATTTGCTCCTGTCATAGGACAGACTGTACAAATTGAAACAGGCAACACCACTGCAATGTTTTACGTAAACAAGCAGGGTTGTACCAGATCAAGAATATTCTGTTTGGAGGCTATGAAAATCTGATCTCTCGCCTTCTCCCTGGGAGTTGGCTTTTCAGATATCCATCTCCCTGGCAAACAATACCCTGGCAGATGCTCTAAGTCGCATTAGTCAAGGCTGGAGTGAATGGACTCTGAACAAGCAAATACTAGCCACAGTGTTCAGGTGGTGGGGCACACCAGAAGCGGAGCTGTTTACCTCTCCCTCAACTTCCAACTTCTTCAGTACTGTTGCATGCCCCCGGAAACGCCTCCCCTGGATGCCTTGATCCTGGACTGGTTAGGAGGTTCCTGTATGCAATCCCACCTTTTTTCTCTGATATTCAGGGTATTGCTGAGACTTGGACAGCAGTCTGCATCAGTGATTCTGGTGGCTCCAGATTGGCCCAGTGCCCTCTTCCACTATTCGGCAGCAGGTCCATCCGCCTACCACCAACTCACTGTCTGATGACCTTTCCTCAGACAGGCGTGCATTATCCAGACATACACTCTCTTCACCTCAAGGCCTGGTTCTTGAGGAGTTAGTTTCCATCCTCTCAGTACTCAGAACAGGTACTTAAGAGCCTGAGAATGGCAAAAAACCTAACACAAAAAAGATTTGCAGCCAAATGGAAACAGTTCTCCATCTGGTGCAGCAGCAAAAAGGTCAGTCCTCTTACAGCTTCAGACCAAAAGCTGCTGGATTACCTAGTACATCTGTAGGTGTCAGGCTTGAGATCCTCTTCCTTCAAGCTACACCTGACTGCAGTTTCAGCCTATTTTGCAGTGTGAAAGAAAAAGTCACTTTTTACCCACACCATATTGAAACAGTTTTTTCAAAGGCCTCTTGCACCTCCAGCCTCCAGTCAGGGAGCCGGTCCCTCCTTGGAGACTGAATCTCTGCATTGCCAGGCTCATGGAACCACTCTTTGAGCCTATGGCCACTGCACATATCAAGTTTGTGACCTGGAAGTAGGTCTTCCCGGAGGCCATTACCTAAGCCAGAAGGATTTCAGAGTTACAGGCCCTGTGCACTGAGCCTAATTACATCATTCCTCACAACGATAAAATTGGACTCGGGACAAATAGGACGTTTCTGCCTAGGTGGTTTCAAAGTTTCACCTAAACCAGTCCATTACTCTACCGGTCTTCTTTACTTAGAAATCCACTCTTGGTGAGCAAAAGCTCCACAGCTTGGATGTCAAGAGAGCTCAATTTTTTTATTGCCTAGAGCATACTAGGCAGTCCGGAGGCTCTTCCACTCGGTTGTTCCTCACCTACGGGGATGTAGGCAGAGGAGGACCAGCTACCAAGAGACTACTTCTGCTGGTTAGTCTCTTGTGTGAGATTCTGCTATGAAAAGGCTGGTCATCAGCCTATTGTGGGGTTCAATGCCCTCTCCATCAGGGGCACTGCAGCCTCTGTGGCAGCAGCAAGGCACATACCCCTTCTGGATGTCTGCAGAGCAGCTACCGGGAAATCTGTGCACACCTTCGTGAAGCGCTACAGTTTAAGGGCGGTTCTGCAGTGTCTGTTTCCTAAGTAGGTTCTCTGTCCACCTCCCACTTGGTCCCGCTTGGTAGTCTGCTATAGATACTGATGCTAAAGGACTCCTGGGGTAAAAAGAAAAAAATTACCGCAGTAATCTCCTTTCTTCCAAGGGGTGCTTTAGCGGCAGTAAGCTCCCACCCTTCCTCCCTGGTTCACCTGTCAGGAGAAGGGCTCTGTTCTCAGTTTTCTTACCAAATTTTAGTTTTTATTAATGAGTTTTCATGCTCAGGTTATCGGTTTCCAGTTTTCGGACATTTGCATGTTTTTTTGACCTGTTTAGGGGCAAGTGCCCATTTTTTTTTTTTTTTTGAAATTTTTTAAATTCTGAAACCCTTCAGGCTGCTCTTACTCTGCACACTCCACTCCTGTGTTTTGATTAGCTGATGCCATATTTCATTATAACTCTGTTAAAGGCATATCTCCAGGGCAGTTGCACCTAGCTAGCTAACTGCTATAGTTATTGATGCTGAAGGACTCCTTGGAAAAAAGATTACTACGATGTGTAATTTTTTCTTCCCTGCCTTTCCTGCTCATTCTCTTGGTACTTGCCAGTTATTCCTGTCTGACTGCTGTGATGTATGTAACACCACTATATTCCATACCTTTCCTGCTCACTCTCCTAGTACTTGCCAGTTATTCCTGCCTGGCCACTGTGAAGTTGTATGTAACACTACTATATTCGCTGTCCTTCCCACTCGCTGTCCTGGTACTTGCCTTTATTCCTGCTTGGCTGCTGCGATGGTGTATGTTACACAGCTATATACCCTACCTGTCCTGCTCTCCTGGTACTTGCCAGTTATTCCTGCTTGACCACTGCGATGACGTTGTATGTAACACAGCTATATTCCCTGCCTTTCCTGTTCACTCTTCTGGTACTTTCCAGATATTTCTGCCTGGCCGCTGTGATGTTGTTTGTAACACAGCTATATTCCCTGTCTGCTTCGATGTTGTATGTAACAACTATATTCCCTACCTTTCCTGCTCATTCTCCTGGTACTTCCCATTATTCTTGCCTGGCCACTGCAATGTTGCTTGTAACACAGCTATATTCCCTGCCTTTCCTGCTCACTCACCAGGTACTTGGCAGTTACTTCTGTCTGGCCAGGGCATTGTTGTATGTAACACAGCTATATTCCTTGCCTTTCTTGCTCACTCTCTTGGTGCTTGCCAGTGATTCCGGCCTGTGCGCTTCGATGATGTATGTAACACTGCTGTATTCCCTGCCTTTCTTGCTCTCCCTGGTATTTGCCAGTTATTCGTGCCTGGCCACTGCGGTATTGTATTTAAAACTGCTTATATTCCCTGCCTTTCTTGCGCACTCTCCTGGTACTTGCCAGTTATTCCTGTCTGACAGCTGTGCTGTTGTATGTAACACCGCTGTATTCCCTTCCTTTACTGTTCACTCTCTTGATACTAGCCAGTTATTCCTGCCTGGCTGCTGCGATGTTGTGTGTAACACAACTATATTCCCTGCCTTTCCTGCTCACTCCCCTGGTACTTGTCATTATTTCTGCCTGGCCGCTGCAATGTTGTATGTAACATGGCTATAGTCTGTAGCTTTCCTGCTCTCCTAGTACTTGCCAAGTATTCCTGCTTGGCCTCTGCGATATTGTATTTAACACTTCTCTATTCCCTGCCTTTCATGCTTACTCTCCTTGTACTTGCCAGGTATTCCTGCGTGGCCGCTGCAATTTTGTATGTAACACAGCTACCTTACCTGCTCACTCTCCTGGTACTTACCATTATTCCTGTCTGACTGCTGTGATGTTGTATATAATACCTCTATATTCCCTAGAGCAAAATGTTAAGTAAGTAAATAAAATCTGCTGATCTGGCAAAACTGTTGATTTGTGCGATCTGTGAAAAGCATCCTGTGCATGCTGGAGCTGAACATTATGTCAGTGTGGAACTGTGTCTCAGGTAAACACTAGGCCTGCCTTTAAACGTTGGCCCTTATGCATACAGCTGCACTAGTTTATGTACATTTAACTGGGAGAAGGGGTGTGCCCTTCCTCTGTCCACATTACTAAGGCCTTTTCCTGGCCTGGTGGCCGGGGAATGTCCATTGTGTGATTCCATGAGTCTGGCTTTCAAAAGTTACCATTTGTCTTTTTCAGCCCACTGACGAAGGTGAAACTAATCAATGAATTGAACCAGCGAGAGGCTGATCTAGGGATAGATGAAAAAGCATCGTGGCACATGCAATATAAGGACAGTGCTTGGATATTCGTAGGTGAGTAAATTATCTAAGTTGCTTGGAAGCAACAGATTTCCAGCTTGTCGATTATGGGGGCCAGAGCAGGGAGGCTGAAAGGGAATATTTAGTAGATCATCCTCTGTTCAGATTTGTCTGGTGTTTGGATGTTTGTATTGTTTTTATTAGGAGGAGTTCTGTGTACATCTCCAAACTACGTGCATACACTCCAGAGCCCCAAACCCAAGGTAAGGCATTGTAGGGATGCAAATGCATGTGTGCGGCGGGCCTGACAAGAGTGGACTAGAGCAAAATTCTCCCTTTCAACAGGCTTTTACCCTAGTTCCAGTTTAGATTAAGAACTATGGCAAGGTACGTCACAAACAGCAGTATGACGATATGGCATGATATTGCCCACTGATAAGTTTATTGTTGGAAAAATCTAATAGAACTATAATCGGGCAACATGTTGTACCATGATAAACTATCTTCACTTTCTCACTTTCAGTGCTGTGGTGCAAGCTACATACCTACTCCCCCACCCCCCAAAACACAAACAAATCCGGTTTTTACTCTTTTTTTTTTTTTTTCTTTCTCTCCCTAAAATAAGTAATGCCATAAAGTATGGTGATAATTTATTAGCATATATCTTTTTTTTTTTTGTTTGTTAAATAAATATCATGGTACTGATATTATGACATCTCTACAGTAAATTACATACATGTGTTTTGTCCTGTTGGGACTCCTTAATGTAGTGGCAGCTTCTTGGGGCTGCAGGGAAGGGAACTGCAGGTGGCATCTTCTGGTTACAAGGTCAGGGGCAGTAGAGCCCAGAGCAGCGGCCTCTCCACGGAGCAGCAGCGGTATCTTTCAGCTGCAGAAGTGGAATCAAGAGCAGCGGCATCTTGCGGCAGTCTGAGAGGGGACCGTGAGGAGCAGCGCAGAAAATATTTTCAGATTTTTGTCCCTACCCGTCCAGGATCGTTCACCTGCCAATCCAGCCACAGTGGAAGGCCCAATGAAAAGAGCTGAGCCGGAGCACCAATCAGGGAGAGGGGCACGCAAGACAAAAGCTTTCCAGGCTTTAAAAAGATGCCCTGGCCCAGAGCAAGGAAGAACAGTGATGGCTTCTTGTGGCCGCGAGGAGAGGAGCTGCAGGCGGCATCTTCCAGCCGCAGGGTCGGGGCAGTGGAGTCCAGAGCAGTGGCCTCTCCAGGAAGCAGCAGTGGCATCTTTCAGCTGCAGGAGCAGAATCGAGAGCAGCGGCATCTTGCGGCTGTCTGAGAGAGGGAACCATGAGGAGCAGCAGAGAAAGGATTTTTGTCCCTCCACCCACCACGGCCCTGCCTCTATTAAATGCCCATAGGAGTAGGATCTTCACCAAGGAAGAGCTCATTTGTAATCCCAAAAGACAGAAAAGGGCGGATTACTTATAATTGGGCTAATCCAGGAAGGAACTCATTGGTAATCTCAAAGCATCAGAAAAGGGCTGCTCACTTGAAGCTGACCTGGAAGGGGTCTGGGAAAAAGAGGTTTATTGCTTCTGGGGGCCTGCTCATTTGAGCAATAGGGAGACAATGTGTGTGTTTTTTTTTTTTTGTTTTTTTTTCTTTTTTTTCCCCTGCTTGTTAAATTTAATTATGATTACCTGTGTATGACTAACTGAGCGGGCAGTATCTGCTGATCAGTTGAAACTGATTTGAAAAATGGACTGGGGAAGAGAGCTTTTATTGCTTCTGGGACCTACTCAAAGCCAACAAGAAGGGGCTGATCACTTGAGCAACAGGGGGAAAAACTGCTTGTTCAAAGAGAGGTTTTAGTGCTTCTGGGACAACGCAAAGCCAGCAGGAAGAGGCTGATGACTTGAGCAACAGGGAAACAAACTACTCCTTGTTGAAATAATGATTGCCAGTTAATTGACTAACTGAGGGTACAGTAAGAAATAATTATGGTTGCCTGCTGTTTGATTAACTGAGGGGACAGTATCTGCTGGCACGTTGGAAGGGCACTAGATGCATATATAGGGAACTGTGTCAGCTTATTTTTGTTTTTGGGGGGGCACTAGGTGTATACATAGGGGGCTGTGTCATCTTATTTTTGCTTTTGAGGGTGGGGGCTCCTGGCGGACGGGGTATAGAGTGGTGTAAGTGGACAGGGAGAGGACAGGTCTTGAGGAGAAGCTAACCAAGCTGACTGAAATGTAAAGGGAAGGGAGAGCCTAAAAGTTTGTCTGAAAAGACTGATAGCTGGCAGAAGGAGTAAGAGTCAAGCAGGAAAGGGAGGGCAGGACAAGGAAGGTGAAATATGGACAGCAAGGAGGAACCAGCTTGGGCGGGGGGTCATGGCAGAAGAGATTGGGGGATCGTAAGGATGGGGCTGAGAGGAAGGGGCATCAGCTGCAGGTCCCACCTTGGGGAGAGAGACAAAAATAAGCACCAAGCAGGGAAGGCAGCAGGGGTGCCACAGGCGGGGGATAGTTGACTGTAATGGTTGTGGGGCTGCTGTTTTCTTGAGAATGCTATATAAGATAGGGAAGTGCCCTATATGTCAAAACTATGGAGGATGGAGGCTGAACTAGCAAAGTGGAATGGGGAACTTGAGAGGAGGGCAGGGGAGGGGAGGGGAAGGTCCATAGGGGCAGAGAGGAAGCAAGAGGGGAAGAGGACAGCAAGAGGCTCAGAGATGGATGAGGCCACAGAAGCTATGGACAGGAGAGAGCAGAGGATTTTGAACTTGCAGGAGATATACAGTAGAGATCAAACAGGTACTGGTGTCTGACTGGATTGAGGGACATGAAGGGGAGGGAAGGGAGGGAGCCCGGGAGGCCAGGAGAGGTAAGGGAAGATGAGAGGGTGCATGAGAAGGGGGAATAAGGGCAGCAAAGCGGCAGAAAAATGTAGGAGGAGAGCAAACAGGTGGTAGGGACATGGGGAAAGGGAATACACAGCACGACAGGGAAACAGGGAGGAGGACATGGAAAACATAGGGCTGGGGGGCAAGAGAAATGAGGACCGGGCAGGACTCATACAAGGGGACTTCCCAAGAGAGGCAGGGATAAAGCCAGTAGGAAGAAAGAGGGGAGGACGACAAGGGGGCAGGGGGTAGCCAAGGTGGAGAAGACAGAAGGGGAGGACTGGAAGCAAGGTGCAAGAATGGGAAGAATGCAAGAATGGGAAGGAGCCTATACTGGAAGCAGGAGGCAAAAATGGACAGGACAATAGGGGAGGAGCAGGCCTGGGGACAGAAAGACCGGGGGCAGTGATTGTAGACAGGGATTCAATCATTAAGGGGATTTGGTGGCAGAGGAGGAAAGTAGAATTCAAAGGGAGGTCAGTGTTCTGTGATCCAGGAATAGAGGTGAAAAGGTCATTTCCCAGGATAAAGGACTGTCAGTCTAGTGCATGGGAAACTGCACCTGATAGTGCATCTGGGAACAAATGACTTAGCTGGGGATGAGGTGGTGCAAAGGAGGTTCAGGGAGTTGGCGGAGAGCTGTAAAGGTGTGGTCAGCTCCCTGGCCACCTCAGAGGTCCTACCAGTACATTGCGCTAGCACAGCCAGGCAACTCAAGGTAAAGGATTTTAACCTCTGGCTGAGGAAGTGGTGTGGAGAGAAGGGATTTACATGTCTGGGAGTCTGGGGGATACATGGGGGGATGAACACCTGTACGCAAGAGAGCAGGCTACATATAAACTACGCAGGGGCTAGAATACTGAGAGAGAAACTGCAGGGGTACATTGACGGAGAGGCTGGGGTGAACTGGGATTTAAACTAGAAAGGGAGTGCGGCACTGGGGGAAGGGATCCTCGGCCTAATGGGACAATCCAGCCAACACTCTCCCAGCACATGAGGTGAGAGATGGATTAAGGAGCGGGGGGGGTGGGCGGAATTCTAGCCAATGACAGGAGCATAGGGAACAAATGGCAGACCTGGAGGCAGTGGTGGGGCTGGACAAGCTGGACCTAAGAGCAATAACAGAAACATGGTGGATGGAGGGACGTAGCTGGGAGATGGAGCTTCAAGGGTACAGTCTATTTAGAAGAGATAGGCAGGGGGAAAAAGGGGCAGGTGTAGCCCTCTACATGCAGGAGGGGATGGAGGCAGTGGAAGGTAGGAGGGGCAGGGGATCTGCTGAGATCCTTTGGGGTTACGTTGGGAGTAATGAGGGGGCAGTAAGGATAGGGGGGTAGTATACAGACCACCTCATCGGGCGAGGAGGTGGACCAGGAACTGGCTAGGGAGATAACAGGAAAGGGCCAGAAAAGGGGAAATCCTAGTGGTGGGGGACCTGAACCTACCAGATGTGGACTGGCAAACTCCAGTGGCTGCAATGGAAAGGAGCAAGGGCTTATTGGAATCCCTACAGGATACTCTCCTAAGCCATCTAGTTAAGGAACCTACTGGGGAGAGGCTACACTAGATGCCGTCTTAACAAACAGACAGAATAGGGGAGGTTGAGGTTGGTGAAAACTTGGGGGAACATTGACCATTGGATGGTCAGGTTCTCCATCCAGGTAGGGGTGGAATTGGAAGGGTCATTCACCAGGGTGCTCGACTTCAGGAGGGCAAATTTTGAGAAAATGAGGGACATCCTAAGAAGAGAGCTTGCAGGGATCCAGGAACTGGAGGAGGTAGAGCTGCTGTGGGAAGTAATTAAGGGAGGAATTCTCAAGGCTACGGAGCAATGCATCCAGAAAATTGGCAAGCTTAAAAGGGGAAGGAAACCACTGTGCTTCACGGCAGGGGTTAGGGAGGCTGTCTGGGAGAAGAAGAAGGACTTTAAGGCCTACAAATGGTCACAGGGGATGACGGAAAAGAAGATCTACAAGGATAAACTTGGGGAAGCGGGAAGAACAATTAGAAAGGCAAAAGCAGGCACACAAGAGAAAATAGCAAGGGAAGTGAAGAGGGGTGCCGAGATTTTATAGGTATGTGAGTGATAATGGGGAAAAACAGGCTAGAGATTCCAAAACTTAGAGGAAGGGGGTAAAATAGTAGGTGAGGAGGAGAAGGCAGCACTCCTAAATGAGTATTTTGCATCTGCTGTTACGACAGAGAAGAAAGGGAAAAGGCCTAAATTGGTAGGAAGGGGAGGAAGGGCAAAGAAGCAGACACAAGTCCATTCGTGGTGGAGAGGGTGATGGAGGAGCTGGGAAAGCTAAAAACTGACAAGGCCATGGGGCCTGACCAGGTACACCTAAGGGTGCTTTGATGCTAAGGGAGGATCCGGCAGAGCCTCTGGCAAGACTGTTTAATCTATCCCTGGAATCGGGGAGGGTACCGGGAGACTGGAAAAAGGCTGAGGTGGTACCAATATACAAGGGAGGGAGGAAAGAGGAACCTGGCAACTACCGCCCAGTCAGTCTAACCTTGGTTGTGGGTAGGCTGATGGAGACTCTCATAAAGGAAAGGCCGGTGAGGTACCTAGAGGAGGAGGGTCTGATTGATGATAACCAACATGGGTTCACAGGTGGCAGATGTTGCCAGACCAACCTGATCGAATTCTTTGAGGGGGTATGGAGGTATATGATTTGGGGGGGGATGTGGCCTATCTGGATTTTCAGAAGGCGTTTGACTCTGTCTCACATAGAAGGTTGGCAAGCAGATTGAGCAGTCTGGGCATGGGGGCTAGGCTTGCAAAGTGGATGGAAAATTGGTTGGCTGGAAGGGCCCAGAGAGTGGTGGTCAGTGGGAAGCACTCCAGGGAACTAAGGATGATGAGCGGGGTGCCACAGGGGTCGGTGCTGGGGCCCATACTATTTAATGTGTATGTGGGGGACTTGGCAGAGGGTCTGAATGGAAAAGTGTGTTTGTTTGCAGACGACACAAAGTTATATAACAGGGTGGACACTCCGGGGGGGGGAGGGGAGGATGAAGCAGGATCTAGCCAGGATGGAGGAGTGGGCAGAAAAGTGGCAGCTGCAGTTTAATACAGATAAGTACAAAATAATGCATATAGGTCGAAATAACCACAGAGCTGCATACTACCGGGTGGGGGAGTACCACTGCAAGCCACTGAGCAGGAAAAGGACCTAGGGATATGGATTATGGACACATTAAGGGCCAGTAGGCAGTGTGAACGGGCAGCTGGGAAAGCAGTGGGGTGCTGGCATGCATTGGGAGGGACTTCAAGAGTAGGAGGAGGGAGGCGATCATGCCATTATATAAAACACTGGTCCGTCCGGCAGCTGGAGTATAGAGTTCATTTCTGGAGGCCCCACCTACCTGCAAGGGGACAAGGATAGGCTGGAAAGAGTACAGAGAAGGGCGACCAAGATGATTCAGGGGATGTAGGGAAAAACATATGGAGAAAGACTGGAAGAACTCTGTCTTTGTACGCAGGAAATGAGATGGGAGAGGGGGGACATGGTGGAAACCTTCAAGTATATGAAGGGCATAAACAAGGTTAGGGGGTTAGCATCTTTAGGCTGAGTGAAAACAGAACTACCAGAGGGCGTGCTTATAAGCTGGAGGGGGGCAGATTTAAGGGGAATGTGAGGGGGAGTTATTTCTTGGAGAGGGTTGTACAACCGTGGAACAGGTTGCCGGGGTGGGTGGCAGAGGTGAACATGGTGGAAAAATTCAGAATAGCATGGACAACTATATGGGTCGGGGGGGGTGAGAGAGCAGAGGGATGGGAAGTAAAAGGGAGGTGGGGGGCTATCTCGGGCATACTGGCTGGGCCAAATGGTCTTTTTTCTGTCAGCAAATTCTGTGATTCTAGTGCAGTCATTGTCTTAGTTTGTTACCACGTCTACCCCAGAGGGACTTGGGCATTTAGTACACAGGAAGGTAGCAGCGCAGTCACGATCTCAGCTGTTTACCAGGATAGCCCCAGAGGGATTCAGGCAGGGCTCCAGATAAGAGGAGTACCAACCTATTTTAGTCACCTAATTTTAGGAAATATTCTTCAGAAAATGTTTTTCTTACCCCAGGAGTCCTTAAGCATCAGTAACTTTTTTGTACTTAGCTGGCTAGGTGCAGCTGCCCCGGAGGTGTGCCTGTAAGAGAGATTTAAATGAGCTTAGTGCCAAGCCAGTCAAAAGACAGGAGAGGGTGTGAGCTGAGTGAGAGCTGTTAAAGGTTTCAGAATTTTTTTTCTCCGCTGGATTGAGCAATATTGCCTCTGCGGTGTCTCCCAACTTTCCTTGTTGACAGCCTCCTAGTGCTTATCTGGGTAAAGTTTTCCTCATAAATTATTTCTTTTAGTGCGCTGAGTGAAAGTTTTAGTTTTTCAGTAGCACTGTGCACATTTTTTATTTTTAGCGCGACCGTGCTATTTTAACTTTATTTTTCCTGCGACTATTTAGTTTAATGCCTAATTTTATCGCGGGTGCTTATTTTTGAAGGTTTCCTTAATTTTTGGGCAAATTCTTCTGGGAGCTGTCAAATTAGGCACAGTTGCCTTGTTGTTTAACAGAGACCTTGCAGGGTTTACTGCAAGGCACCTGCAGTGTATTTCAAATTTAAACAGTGCCTGGGGGGTTTCCTCTCTAGATTGGCAATCATGAGGAAACCTTTTTTGTTATATTACTGGACCTTGGTATCATCTGTGTCAGGACTGTCCATAAGGGTCCAGCAGACACCTGTGCGCAGTTGAGTACTACTGGGTTCCTATTAAAATTGTCACTGGTATAGATCCCAGTTCTACAACCAAAAAAAATATAAAAAGGCACTAGTAATAGACAGAGTTTATTAACCGGGGCAGGACTGGCTGGTGGCATTTTCACAGAAACCTGCACTCAGTTCGTAGGTCCAGGACTGGTTTAATTTGCTTAAATTGACAAACATAACAGACAAACCTTTGATTATTATGGCAGAGGATAAATCAAAGGCTGCAGATGAGGGGCCAGTCAGAAGTACTAATACTAAAAGCAGAAGTGCTGAGGAACCCTCCAGATCCCGGCCAAAAAATAAAGCTTCCAAAGATGAAGTTCCTCACAAATTGAAAAATAATAAGAGTGACAAAAAAAAACAAAAAAAAGCTTGATCAAGCCTCTGAAGTGGCTAAAAAGAAACTGTTAAGACAAATATGCTCCCGTTGCTCCTGGGGAAAGTCATAGCGAGACGACGGGCAGCTTAAAGCATACAGAAAAAAACAAAACACAAACTGCTGAGGTTCTTCTATCAGTGCAAGACATCGAAAAAGCATAGCAACCGTTTCAGACCCTTCAAAAGATGGGTCCTCCATTTACTGGGGCTGGTAAGCACACTTCCACAGTTCTCTGTTCTGTAGAGTGTGAGGGTGATGCAGGTAATCAGTTTTATGATGCCCCTGACATAGATTTTGAGGGCCTTGAGCCCTAGGAGACCCTGGACCCTCATCTTGGGGATTCCCCGGGTGACCACGAGGAGCCTTCCTCTATGTTTACATTTATACAAAATATGCTGGATACCCTGGACCTCCCTATGCAGGAGCCCATCCAGGATGTCAGTGAAAACAAAGATTATAGGGAGATGCAGGGTCTTTCATCCTCAAAGACCCTGGTCATCCCCATCTATAGTGCATTTAGAAAAATACCATGAAGGTGCTTCAACACCCCACTTCAGTATCAGAGATTGATAAGCAGCTTGAGAGAAAATATAAGTTGTCTAAAAATGGTACTGAGTTCCTGTCTGCACACCCTAGCCACAAAAGATGGCCGATGTCATCTCTCTGAGATGCCTCGCCTGGCTTAGAACAACCATTCTGACCACAGACACTCAGAACAAAGCCATGGATTTTCCCTGTGATCAAAATATGTTGTTTGATTGCAGAACCACTCACTACATGAAAAAAGTCAGCGAATACAAGGTCTCCTGGCAGAGCCGGTCATCCAAACCTAAGCCCGCCACCCCTCAGAGATCCCGTCCTCGGGCGGTAGGGGCAGAAATCTTGTTCCCAGGTCTTACAGTCCCTATCCCCAATCTGACTTCGGCCAGTACAGGGGGTCTTTCAGAGGCAGGGGCAGAAGGGGCCAAAGAAGAGCGTCCTCTACCCAGCCATCTGCCTCTGTTTGAGTCCTGATGTGAGTGTCCAGGTTGCCTTCCCGCTTCCGAGGCAGACTATCCCACTATCTTAAGCACGGTCCCTCATCACGTCGGACAAGTGGGTGCTGGAGATAGTGGAGAAGGGTCTGTCATTACAGTTCAGGCAGCTGCCAGACCTCAAGCGTACCCAGGTGTCAAGACCTCTGTCCCCAACACAGATACCACTGTTGGAAATGGAGGTAGAAAAGAAAACTGGGGAGTGGTGACCTATCTTAGATCTCAGATATTTAAACAAAAATCTGAAAAAAAAAAACCAAACATTCAAAATGGTCACTCTGTCACTAGTCATACAATCCTTACAGTATGGAGACTGGCTAGCCTCCCTAGACTTAAACGATGCCTACTTCCACATACCCATAAGGAGATTTCACAAGAAGTGTCTAAGGTTCCAACTTCCTTCAGGTCACTGCAATTCTCTTCATTCTGTCCGCGGCCCCAAGAGTCTTTACCTAGTGTTTCGCAGTGGTAGCAGCACATCTCAGGAGACTGGGTGTCTCTCTCTACCCCATCTGGACGACTGACTCATAGTAGCAAAGTCTCCTTGCCAGGTCATGGAATCTCTTTCCCTCACAGAACGCACTCTGGAGTCTCCGGGTTTCCTGATAAATCTAAAGAAATCTCTCCTGGAACCCACCCAGCTGCTCACCTTCATAGGGGCCCAGCTGGACATTCAGAAGGCATATATTTTCCTCCCACAGGAAATAATTCAGAGTTTCCTTTCAGTGGCAGATTCTTTCACCCGGGGACAGCCAAGACCAGCCAGACATTTTCTCAAATTTCTGGGACATATGGCCTCTATGACTGCAGTAGTCCCAGGGATCAGGTACAGGTTGAGACTGCTGAAAGCCTACCTCAGAGCTCGCTGGTCTGAGAAGCAACACATTTTCAAAGTTGATACCTGTGTCAGAGCAGTTCCTTCCAAAACTTGTGGTGGAACAACCCTGCAAATTTGCAGGCAGGGGTTTCCTTTCAAGCTCCTCTTCCCACAAAGGTGATAATCACAGATGCCTCCCTTTTGGGCTGGGGAGCTCATTTGGACAGTGCCTCAGTTAGCGGCAGCTGGGCTCCTGAAGATTCACAGTTGCACATAAATCTTTTGGAACTTAAAGCAGCCTTACTAGCTCAGTGCCTTCGCTCCCAGCCTAGAAGGGCAGGCAGTTCAAATTTCAACGGACAACACCACTGCAGTGCTCTACATAAACAAGCAGGGTGGTACCAGATCAGGAATGCTCTCTTTGGAAGCTCTGGTCTCTAGCCTTCTCCCTGAGAGTCAGCCTCTCAGCTATTCACCTCCCAGGCAAACTTAATACTCTGGCGGATGCTCTAAGCCACATTAATCAAGGCCAGAGTGAATGGACACTGAACAAGCAACTTCTAGCCACAGTGTTCAGGCAGTGGGGCACACCAGACGTGGATCTGTTTGCCTCTCCTCTTAAGTTTCAGCTTCCTCAGTACTGTTGCAGGCCCCCAGTTCCGGGAACACTTCCTCTGGATACTCTGATCCTGGACTGGTCAGGGAGGTTCCTATATGCATTTCCTCCTTTTCCCCTGATATTCAGGGTTTTGCTGAAACTCAGACAGCAGCCTGCATTGATGATCCTAGTGGCTCCGGACTGGCCCAGGCAGGCCTGGTACCCTCTCCTTCTGTCAGTGTCCTGCAACAGGCCCATTCGCCTGCCTCCAACTCACTCCCTGCTGACCCTTCCTCAGACTGGGGTGCACTACTCAGATATACACTCTGTTCACCTCAAGGCCTGGTTCTTGAGGAGTTAAGAGTTTCCATTGTCACAGTACTCTGAACAGGTCCTTAAGATACTGAGGATGGCTAAAAAAATGTACCCTAAGGAAACTTGTGCAGCCAGATGGAAAAGGTTTTCCCTCTGGTGCAAGAGCGAAGAGGTTGAACCCCTATCAGCTTCAGACCCTCGGCTGCTAGACTACCTGGTACACCTGCAGGCATCAGGCTTGAAACCATCTTCACTCAAGCTACACCTGACTGCGATTTCAGCCTACCTTTCAGTGGGAAAGAAGAAATCAGTTTTTTCCCCACAACATTTTTAAACAGTTTTTCAGAGGCCTCTTGCACAAGGGTGTAGACAGGCATACTCACTGTATACATTTGTGTACAGTTTTGTTGAGTGCCTGTCACAAACCTTAAGCCACTCTGTTAATATTATCATTCTAATCTGTAGTATTTGGGTTAGTATAGGCCACTGAGGAGTGTCTGATACATGTATAATCTCTTTAGAGAGTAGAGGAATCATCTGACAACAATCTGACTTGTTTGGAAGGGGGTGCCATTTGGAAAGGATGTGTACATTTTTTAATGGAGGGGGGTGTAACTGTTGGAGATTGTGTACAAAACAGAAATTTCTGGATACACTCCTGCTCTTGCACCTCCAGCCTGCAACCAGGGAGCCTATGTCCATGGCCCACATCAAGTTTGTAACTTGGAAGACCGTCTTCCTGGTAGCCATTACGTCTGCCAGGAGGATTTCAGAGCTACAGGACCTGTGCATTGAGCTGAATAACATCATCCTTCACAATGATAAAGTTGAGCTCAGGACAAATATGACATTTCTGCCGAAGGTGGTTTGCATTTCACTTGAATCAGTCCAGTATTCTGCCTCTCTTTTTTTACTGAGCCATCCACTCGTGGTGAGCAAAAGCTCCACAGCTTGGATGTCAGAAGAGCCATCTTTCACTACCTAGAGCATACTAGACAGTCCAGAGGCTCTTCTACTCCAATTGTTCCTCACCAGCGGGGATGTAGGCAGAGGAAGACCAGCTACCAAGAGAACTGTTTCTCGTTGGTTGGTCTCTTGTATTAAATTCTGCTATGAGAAAGCTGGTCAACAACCTCCAGTGGGGCTCAGGGCCCTCTCCATCAGGGGCACTGCAGCTCGCTTGCAGCAGCAAGGGACATTCCCCTACTGGATGTCTGCAAAGCTGCTACCTGTTAATCTGTGCACACCTTTGTGAAACACTACAGTTTGGATGTGCAGACTAGATTTGACGCCAAATTTGGCAGGGCGGTTCTGCAGAGCCTCTTTGCTATGTAGGTTCTCTGCCCGCTTCCCACTTGGTACTGCTCGGTAGTCTGGAAAAAAGTTACTGATGCTAAAGGACTCCTGGGGTAAGAAGAAAACATGGCTCACCACAGTAATCTTCTTTCTTCTAAGGGGTCCTTTAGCATCAGAAATCTCCCACCCTTCCTTCGTGGTTCACCTGTCGGAGAAGGGCTCTTTATGTCATCTTTTACCAAATTTGGAGTTTTTTATTGATGAGTTTTTAACTCGTGTTGCTGTTGTTTCTTTTTCCACTTTTGTGGACATTTGCATGTTTTTTGAATCCTGTTGATTCTTTCTCGGAGCATTTGCCCTCGTTTTTGCTTGAAAAATTTCTGAAGCCTTCATCAGCTCTCACTCAGCTGACACCCCCTCATGTCTTTTGATTGGCTTGTCCCTAAACTCATTTAAATATCTCTTCACACCTCCGGGGCAGTTGCACCTAGCCAGCTAAGTGCAAAAAAGTTCCTGATGCTAAAGGACCCCTTGGAAGAAAAATTACTGCAGTGAGTAATTTTTTCTTAATGAGTACCAGTACTTGCCCAACATTTGTAAATACTTCACACTCCAAAGAATTGTGCTTCATAACAAAAGCGTTGATTCAAAAGTAGCGTTTTACAACACTTGTATCCATTCCAATTTTGTTTTACTCACTATATTTTAAAACTGGTGAGTAAATTACTCCTACCTGCCAACATTATCTGGAGTATTGCTGGCACCTGATCAGTTCTTATCTAGGAAAAAAACTACATAGTTTTTAAAAATGTACTCCTCACTCAACTCTGTCCAAACATTTGTACACATCTAAATTTGGTTTTACTCTCCTCACTTTCAAAATGAGGAGTGCAGTACTCGTCCCATAATCATCTTATCTGGAGCCCTGGATTTGGGCATTTAGTACACTCAGAAGTAGAAGTGCAGTCACTATCCTAGCCAATTTTCAGGACAGCCCCTGAGGGAATTGGGCATTTAGTACACTCGAAGGTAGCAGCACAGTCCCTATCATAGCCCAGGGAATCGGGCATTTGGTACACTTGAAGGTAGCAGCACAGTCTGTATCAGAGCCAAGTAACAGAACAGCTCTAGAGGGAATCACGCATTTAGTACACTTGGAGGTAGGAGCGCAGTTACTGTCTCAGCCAAATACGAGGACCGCCGCAGAGGGAATCGGGCATTTAGTACACTCTAGAAGGTAGCAGTACAGTCCCTATCACAGCCCAGGGAATTGGGCATTTGGTACACTCGAAGGTAGCAGCACAGTCCCTATCACAGCCCATGGAATCTGGCATTTGGTACACACGAAAGTAGCAGCACAGTCGCTATCAGAGCCAAGTAACAGAACAGCTTTAGAGGGAATCACGCATTTAGTACACTCGGAGGTAGCAGTGCTGTCACTATCCCAGTACCAGGTCAGCCCCAGTAGAAATAGGGCATTTAGTACACTTGGAGGTAGCAGTGCAGTCACTATCTCAGCCAAGTACCAGGACAGCCACAGAGGGAATCGGGCATTTAGTACACTAGAAGGTAGCAGCACAGTTCCTATCACAGCCCAGGGAATCTGGCATTTGGTACACTTGAAGGTAGCAGCACAGTTCCTATCACAGCCCAGGGAATCTGGCATTTGGTACACTTGAAGGTAGCTGCACAGTCCCTATCACAGCCCAGGGATTCGGGCATTTAGTACACTCTAGAAGGTAGCAGCACAGTTCCTATCACAGCCCGGGGAATCAGGCATTTGGTACACTCGAAGGTAGCAGCATAGTCTCTATCACAGCCAAGTACCAGGACAGCCCCGGAGGGAATCGGACATTTAGTACACTCGGAGATGGCAGCACAGTCACTATCACAGACAAGTACCAGAACAACCCCAGAGGGAGTGAGGTATTTAGTACACTGGGGTGTAGCCCACAGGAGTGGGAGCTAGAAAGAAGATCACTGTGTAGGATTATAACAGATGCAGGGAGAGCAAGGTGTAGGATGTTTAACGGATACATGGTGAGCAGTGTGTAGGATTCATAATGAATGCAAGGAGAGAGCTTTAAGAACTGGTGACTGTTAATACAGTGGAGGGATTCAAGAAGGGCTGGGACATGTATAAGGGGAGGGTTAAACTGAGAAATGCCATATCTGGAGGTGTAACTCTGATGGGGTGGTCAGCTTGGGGGGGATTTACGGGGGAGGCAGGGAGGGCAGCGACGTGCCCAGACCGGGTGCTGATTTTCGAGCAGACTCGATAGACCATTAGGCCTACTCTGCTGGCATCTTAGTATGTTAGTATGATCGATAATGGATGCAAGGAGAGAGGTGTAGGGTCCATAATGGATGCAAGGAGAACATTTCATAGGGTCAATGATGTATGGATGGATACAAGTTGAGCACAGTGTAAGATCCATAAAGGATGCAGGGAGAGCAGTGTGTAGGATCCACATATGATGCAAGGAGAACAGTGTGTAGGATCCATAAAGGATGCAAGAAGAGCAGGTGTGCAGGATCTGCAAAGGATGCAGGGAGAACGGTGTGTAGGATGCAAGGAGAGCCAGTATGCAGGATCTGTAAAGGATTTGGGGAGAGTTGTAGAATCTATAAAAGGATACTAGGAAAGCAGTGTGTAGGATCCATAATGGATTCGGGGAATGCTGTGTGTGTAGGATCTGCAAAGGATGTGGGAGGAACAGTATGCAGGATCCATAAAGGGTGCATGGGATGCAGTGTGCAGGATCCATGAAGGATGCAAAGAGAGAATAGTGTAGGATCCATGAAGGATACAAGGGGAGCATTGTGTAGGATCCATAAAGGATGCAAGGGGAGCAGTGTGCAGGATCCATAAAGGATGCAAGGGGAGCAGTGTACAGGATCCATAAAGGATGCAGTGAGAGCAGCATGCAGGATCCAGAAAGGCTACATTAGGTGCACTGTACAAGATCCATGAAGGATGCAAGGAGAGCACTGTGTACGATCCATGAAGGATGCAAGGAGAGCATTGTAAAGGATCCATGAAGGATAAAAGGCAGTGTGTAGGATCCATAAAGGATGCAGGAAGAGCAGTGTGTAGGATCCAGAAAGGATGCAGCGAGAGCAGTGTGCAGGATCCATAAAGGATGCAGTGAGAGAGGTGTACAGGATCTATAAAGGATGCATTAGGCGTAATGTACAAGATCTGTGTAGGATCTGAGAAGGATGCAAGAGGAGCAGTGTGTTGGATCCATGGAGGATGCAAGGAGAGCAGTGTGTAGGATGAATAAAGGATGCATTGGGCGCAATGTACAGGATCCATGAAGGATGCAGTGGGAGCAAGGGGGCAGCATGTAGGATCTGTGAAGGATGCAAGAGGAGCAGTGGGTAGGATCCATGAAGGATGCAAGAGGAGCAGTGGGTGGGATCCATGAAAGATGAAAGGAGAGCACCTTTTAGGATCTTTAAAGGAAGTGAGGAGAACAGCGGGTGGGATCCATAAAGGATGTAAGGTGGGGCAATTTATTCATTATATATTGTGCTGACAATCGGGTGTTACTATTAAGGAGGCAGCATCATAATTTATTCATAAATACTTCCAGCTTCTACTAGATTGAAGATGAGTGCAGGCTGCGCAACTGTGGGACTAAACTTTTCTATTACAAAGTATTTGGGTGCCATGGGGGAGGTGGGGGCTAGTGGGCATGTTGAATGGAGGGTTGTTTACTGAACACCAGGGTTGGAACTTGTTTGTAAGTCGGGGTTGGATGAGGTTCATACTTTAGCATGGGTGGGGATGTGGGATTTTTTTATTATAAGGATGACTGGTTCTGAGCCCAATTTTGGATTTGGGCATATTTGTGTGCAGTGGGGGAAGGGGGGTCCAGACTGGTGTGTGTGTTTGGTGTAGGGAGTGATTTACCTAAACCTGGGGGTTGTGCTGGGGTAGTGGAGTTGCGGAGGCTTAGAATTTAGTACGGGAGGGCGGTTGTTATTTATTTATTTGTATTTATTTTATTATAGGACGACTGGAGGAGTATTTAAAATCTTTGATACACATTAAGTCAGATGCACGCTATGTGCTGTCAGGGGCAGAGTTCCATTGTGGTTTGGGTGGGAGAGTTTGATGTTGAACACGGATGCCTGATCAGATCGACTTGCTAAATCTGTATTGAATTTGATATCCTAAAATTTAGGAAGTTTGATTTTTGACAGCTTTATGTGTAGATAGGAAATCCTACATTTCTGCCAATATCTGAGGTATCCATTTTTTAACTAGATATCCAAGCAACCAGAATACAAATACACAGTAAGTTCGTTATGTACAGCAAGGCATAAAGATTACAGCAGCAACTTGCAATGTACTAAGTGCAGAAAGTACAGTGATACCACAGGGTCCATTTTTAACATCTTTTTCTAGTTGAGGGCACAGTATAGATTGCCCTGGGCTTGTGCAATTACCCCTGGACATGTCCATGCTGATTTGAGTGGAGAATTGCACAGAAGTTGCTACCTTTTATTCCTGGAAGTGTTCTGTGTATGAGTAGTAGGTTGTAAGTGTCACGTTAAACTGATTATTTGAATTGCTCAGACAGTATCAATGCTGCATTTGTCTCTACTGAAAGATCTGTGAAATTCACATGTGACTGTGGCTGCAGAAATCCAAATTATTCAGTTTCTGTGCCTCTCCCCAAACCCCTAACATGCATTCCTAAAGCCTCAGATCTGTTTTTGGGAATATCTCCACAGGTCACCTTGATTTCAAACTGAGGCCCTGCCTCTGAGTGGTTGTAACATCACCGAGACCCTTTATGAGGCCTTAGTTACAGATGGTTATGAAATGAGGCTTGTATCACAAACAAAAGCAGGCATTTTGGCAGGCAGTGTAGCCTAGAGGTTAAAGTAACACTCTGTAAACGAGTTTGGTACATCCAGCAGAGCTGGGTTTGATTCCCACAATCTCATCTTGCATACTGTGTGATGCTGCGCCAGTCACCTAACCTTCCCAGTGCTCCTGGGTTGTCGCTGTAAATGGGCCTTATACCCAGTGGTCCTTACCCAGTTAACAAAGAATACAGAAAAGCGATTGACAGCTAGAGCAGGAGGACACGATAGCCTACTGTGCTGTTGACTTAGTAAGTTCTGGTAACAAGCGGCAGACAAATTCTTTCATTTGATTTTGATTGCTGCTTGTAACTTGGCTAACTGGTCAGTAGGAGCATGAGGTGTAGTCCTGTACACGTGAGCTTCAAGACCAGCTTTATCTTCCTCATCACCAAAAGGAGGCTCACGGGGAACTGTTGGGGTCAAACTGCAGCTGGTGTTGGCAGTAAATGACACATCAAAGTCCATATCTGAGCACTGATGCCCACTGGTAAAGACGGATTTTGGAATTACAGACTGGCCAATCAGATAAGGAGGGATTTAACCCATGACAGGGTCTGGGTTTACTAGCATTAATCCACGCCTGGGGGAGGGGGTTGGAGTCTCGAGACAAAACTGAGTGACTTCAACCACCCAGGCGTAGATTAATGCTCTGTAAACCCATACCCTGGAGTGGGTTAATCCTCTCATAACATGGGTAATGTTATTAGATTTTACTTAAATAGTAAAATCAAGCCCTGTGAACATGCAACTGTGGGTATATCAGAGATTAATCAATGGTCAGGTGACCTGTTTGGACGAATCAGACAATATTTTCAGAACCCTCGTTATGAGGGTAAAATAACCCAGTGGGAATCTGATAATGCAGGTAAACAAAAATGGAAATGTAGCCACCTTTTAAAGGGTTTGCTTTCGGATGTTCAGCATGCTGCAGGGCATTTTGTCACGAGATATGCACTGCTAACATGGAACTGTAATTAGCTGAATCAGTAATTTAGATTTATTAAAGGAAAACTGCACCCTCATCTTCTAAATGTCATTTTTTCCCCCATGTAGCTGTTAAAGATGTATGTAACTGCTTCAGTTAGTTTTCACACTTCATACTAGGCCTTGTCACTGTCCTGGGAGGGTCCATTTCGTGGTTGTTGAAATCTCATTGTTCCTGAGAGCTGCATTAGCATATGAGAATGTGATGCGCAATCAACCTTTAAACTCCCCAGTATGCCTGTCTGCTTAAGTAGTTTTAAAAGAAACAAGCTGCAAGAAGGTGTGAAATATCACATTTACCTTCCGTGAGTTTTACAAGCTATCTGAGTTGTAAAGCAGGTTTTTTCCCCTTTAAACTCCATTCGGTTTATATGTTTCCAGAGAGTTTTTGCAGAGTATTTGTTATTTCAGCATAGAGATACTTGATATAAATGGTTGATCTGACGACATGTTCTTATATGCTAATGCAGCTCTCGGGGACAATGAGATTTCATCAACCATGAAATGGACCCTCCCAGGACAGTGACATGACCTAGTATGAAGTGTGAAAACTAACTGAAGCAGTTGCATACATCTTTAACAACTACATGAAAAGAGTTGTCTGAGATGGAAACAAATAACGTTTAGAAGATATGAGGATGCAGTTTTCCTTTAAAGTGAACAGTCGGCACTGAGAACTTTACACCCGCCTGTGGGGCTTGTCCCAATTTGCATTTTTTTTTTTTTAACTTTTTTTATTTATTTTATACACTTAATATGCAAAACAGTTAAATATTAGGCCCTGACATTGGAGGTAGAGACAAGAGAGGATATATATCATTACAGAAAAATAGTACATATGATACCATGCATTAAATTAATTTCAATAGGTGTGTGTATTAGTAAGCAGCATAAACATACTAATTTAATTTTCTTAGTATCCCATATTTTTGGTTTAAATAAATCTTAATATTTATTAGAAGAAATTAAAGTTTAAATGGATGCTGTAGCTTTTGCTTTTATATGATACAACCAAAAATGTCATTGTTGCATGTCGTCTTATTTTCTGTGCCAATACAGACATACCTTTTTCAGAATCAGTAGGGGACTTCCCTTCATGAGAAGAGTCTGAATTATACTGTTCTCTAAGAAGGATGACCAGCTGATCTGTTTCAAAAAAATTTACTGTTTCCCTTTGCAGTTAATTCAGACTTTTGCCACGGCTCTAGAACCTCTTGGTGATAGGTGAGAAACTTTCTCCCGTGTTGTTGGGTAAGGAATGAAAGTCTGGGTATACGTAGAAGAGGTATTCTTTGTAAAGCATTTGGCCTAGCTTGACCAACAGGTCTCAGTCAGATTCGAACGCAAAACTGACATGGGTAGTAGCTTTTGCGCCAGATGGCAATGTGGAAGGCTGATGTTGTGAGGTATTGGCATTACGTGGAGAAACTGTTTTGATGAGACAAAATGCCTTCATGATGAGGGAGATTTTCTGCCAGCAAATCATAGACTACATTGAAAATGTCTTTCATATGATCACTGAAAGAATCAGAATCCTTATCAAGTGCATCTGGAAGGTTGAGTCTCAGGTTTCTAATGGAGGACCTGATTTTCTACATTTACTGTGTTGCGATGGAGGTTATTATTTTGCTTCACCAGTCACCACAGCTGTAGTAGTGGCTTCCATTGCTGTAATCGTATTATGGATGCTGTTGATATTTTTGCGTTCTTCACATTTGCATCAATTTGCAGTTGTATGCAGAATCTTTTTTTTTTTTTTTTTCACTTACTGTTTATTGCAGTACAGTAGATTGGGGCAGGCTAATTCGGCGTATTTATTTATTTCAAGAGTTTAACCAGGAAAAACATACTGAGCTAAATAGCTAGTTTGTAGATGTGTCCTGGGGAAGGGGATGAGAAGAGTGCAGTAATAAATTACATCCCTGAAGTTACAATTATAATAATAATAATAATAATAATGAAAAGTTAACAGTTAAGAGGAAGCACAGTGTTCAAATAGTGCAGAACGTAGCATATCAATAGCAGCAGTTCAGGGAAGTGCAGCTGGCAGCAAAATGAGGGAGGGACGGGAGATTGCAAGTACAACTGGGACAAGTCTACAGGGAATAGTGGATCAGTAAATCAGGGCAGTAGGGGG
The DNA here is from genome assembly GCA_016271365.2 of Neoceratodus forsteri. NCBI lineage: Eukaryota > Metazoa > Chordata > Ceratodontiformes > Ceratodontidae > Neoceratodus > Neoceratodus forsteri. The sequence goes on from JADMNL010000023.1 coordinate 49,617,388, forward strand.
AGGGAGTAAATACAGTATGGAAGGAGAAAGAGTGGGACTAGCTTAGGGTCAGAGACAACTACAGGAGTGAGTAGTGAAGTCACGGAGGAGGGGTTTTAGAGATGGGGAAAGGGAGCATTTTGAATAGCAATGGGGAGGGTGTGCCAGAGTTTGAGGAAGTGGAAGGAGAAAGCAGCTTGACCAGCAGAGGGTTTTGCAGTGGGGAGGGTGAGAGCACGGGTGTCAGAGCTGCGGAAGGAGGGAGGATAACGGGAGGAAGGGGTGTGTGTGTGTGGGGGAACCAGCCAGAATTTGGAGACAAAGGTGGCACAAAGAGTGAGGTGCCTGGAATTAAGGGAGGGCAAAGAGGGGGAGAAATACAGGGAAGAGTGGTGGGTTCTGGGGAGGCAATCCAGGGTAAATCAACAAAAGGAGAGAAAAGGGATCCAGCCTGGAAAAGATGGAGTTGGGAGTAGTGCTGTATGCAGTGTCGCCGTAATTAAAGAGAAGTAGAATCATCTTCGTGAAAACTCTCTACGGGCAGGAATCTGGATGCATCGTTTACTCCCCCTTCGTCACTTCTCAGCTCTTCCTTAAACTTTGATCCAACTACAATGATATTTGCTTTGTCACTGGATTTTCTTGGAGAACACACCACTGTGCCCTCTACAAAGTGATTGATTGGCACCCTGTGAAGGGGCATTTCACCACAAAGATCTTTGTTTTCTCCCTAAAGTTCACCTGAATAAACTACCACTGAACATTGCATCACTCGTCCCCAAATCTGTTCCTGCCCGCCAAACCATAGGAGCCTCTAGCAATGTTTTCAGCATCCCATTCTTCCACACCTCACTTGCACAGAATTCCATAAGGGCACAAAACAGTGCAACTTGCTCCCACCCGACTACCTTGCCCGCAGCACTATATATGTCTTTCAAAGGTCCTTCAAGAGCTTCCTCCGAGTAAAATTTGCATGCACGTGTTCTAATACTGGCTGAATCTAACTCTGCTCTCTACCATCTCCCTTTCCAATTCCACATATTTTTTTCCCTACTGTTTTTCCCTCATCCGCCATCCCATCTTCTCTACCAGCACCCCCATTTCCTTCCCTCTTTCTTTTTTTTTTTTTTTTTTTTTTTTTTATGGTATTTTTGAGATAAAAATTAATACTGAGGTACACCAGTTGACATATGTAGTATATAACCACAACATAAGTCATCTTCTCTAAACAGTTTCCCAGGATAAAAACGGTAAAAATTCTATTAATAACATATATAGGTGGTGACTAGTATCGTATACAGAGCATTAATGCAAGGTAAAAGTCATATAGAATGTCCGTAGTTCTTGAGTTAAAAAAAAAAAAAAAAAATTTGTCATATGTATTAAATGTTGAGTCCATATAGTAACAACACTTTTCTCATTTTCCTTCTGGCACATATCAAATTTAATTTTCAAGGGACAAAAGAAGGGTCCAAAGGTGTGATATAAAATACCCATTTTCTCCATCTCAGTTCAATTAAATCCATTCTATCTACTGATCTAGCAATCAGTCTTTCTAATATATATCTGAGCACCCCATGCCATTCCTGGAAGGTAGGGAAGGACTCTCTGCCCCATCGATTACCTATATTCTGGCGGCCAATAAAGTTATTACTAATCAGCAAAGAGCCTTTCTGAATACGGAGACTTTCCGGTGGGATAGATAGAAGTACCAATTCTGGGATCAGAACAGCTTCCTCTCCCACTATTTCTGCCAAGGCAGATGATACATTATGCCAGAAAACTCTCAGTCCTGGACAGGACCACAAAATGTGAGTATGGCCTGCATACTGTTCCCCACATCTTCTCCAACAATCACCAGTGATTGTAGCAGTGAATTTAGAAAGTTTTGCAGGAGTATGAAAAAAACTGCTAGTCTTCCATGCAAATTTATGCCAGTAGGGGGCATTCAAGAGGCCTAAAGATTGTTTAGTATATTTTTCCCAGTCATCTATTTGAACTGGCAGGGGGGAGCTCTCTATTCCAAGCCTCTAATATTCCCCTAGTGGACTCTCTAGACAATTTCTGAAGACTCATATAAAGTAATCCTATAAAATGTGGCCAGATTTGCCCCTCTCTAGTGGTTATAGCGAGATGGAAACGTGAGGGGTGGGGTTTAGGTAAAAAGCTCAGGGTTACAGCCCTGTGTCCTACAGATTCCTTGAGTCGTGTATACAACATATGGTCTTGTGGTGGGAGCCTGTAACTGTCCTCTAGTTTCATGAAAGGAATGAAACCCACCAAATCCATAATTTTTGTAAATTGAAGAGAGACCTCTGTTGGCCTAGATCTGTAAAGTCTGCTTCTCTTGTGGTGAAAGGGGTTTGACCACCAAACAGAGGAGGTCCAGATGGGATAGAATTGACTTCAATTCTGGAGTTTTTAAGGTTGCACCAGACCTTTAAGTTAGACTGTGCTCCTGTATTAAATGGTAGCTCTCTTTTGAGGGGGGCTCTAATGGAGGACAGCAAATCTGGGATGTCATGAAGTTGATTAAGAGCTATTTCCAAAACCTTCCAAGGAAGGTCATGATTCGGATTGCACCAATTAAATATTCAAGCTAAAACTGTAGCTTGGGCATATTTTTGGAGATCAGGTAGATTCAGTCCCCCCACCCCTTTCCCTTTAGGTAGCTGCAGTATTGACTACTTTTACTTTTGGTCTTTTACCCACCCAAACGAATCTAGCGAGGGATCTATTCCAGGAGATAAAATATATCTGCGAAGGAAATTCTGGGATTGTCGAAAATAAATATAATAAACTGGGTAGAATGTTCATACGTATTAAGACCACTTCAGAATATAATGGTAAATGGAGTTGGGACCAGCGGTGTAGGTCTAGTTCCATTTGTTGGGTAAGGGGCTCATAGTTAAGTAGCATAAGATTAGAGATCTGTTGCGGTAGTTGTGTACCTAAATATTTTATTTGTCTTGTTCCATCTAAAAGGTAATTGTGCTTTTGAATTTGGAGGGGAGTAATGAAAAGTAAATACTTCTGTCTTGGTAAGGTTTGTCTGATATCCAGAAATCTGGCAAATTGATCTAGCGCACTCCAGATAGCTGGGAGGGAGGTTTCTGGGTAAGTTACTGTGAGTAGGATATCATCTGCATATAAGGTTAGTTTCCAAGTTTGATTCCCTATAAGTACTCCTGAAATCCTCACTGATTTTTCTAATGGTCATAGCCAGGGGTTCAATATACAGAGCAAAAAGGAGTGGGGAGAGGGGACATCCCTGTTGAGTGCCCCTCTCGAGGGGCGTAGGTGAAGGGATACCGCCATTGATCTTAATGTAGGCTTTTGGTGAGGAAAAGATTTGCTCTAGCCAAGCTATAAAATCTTTTGGGAAGTCAAAGGCTGCCAGGACCTCCCACAGGTATCTCCAGGAGACCCTGTCCAAGGCCTTGTATGCGTCCAAGCTCAGCAATGCTGCAGGTGTCTTTGATCTAGATAGGTAATCCATAGTATGAAATGTTCTTTGGACATTGTCAGCAGTTCGTCTCATTCAGAGAAATCCAGCCTGGTCTGCATGGACTAGACCCGGTAGGACAGCCTCCAGCCGGCTTGACCAAATCGACATCAAAAATTTACAGTCACTATTTAGGACCGAGATGGGTCTAAATCTATAGTTCTCAGACTTTGCCTCAATGAGCCTCCCCAAATCCACAGAAAAGATTTTGAGCCTCCCCCACAAACTGAAATAATCTTGGGCCTCACCAAAGAAAAACAGTACACTGTACGTTGCACAGTACGCCATGAATAAATTGAAACCCCTTTGAGTATTTGACTCTCATTCAGTTCTTTGTGTTCTACTGATCTGGAACATTTGAAAAAGAGCACCTGTCCTCAATGGTGTTGTCTGAATAAACTATTAAATAAATAAATGTTATTGAGCACTGTACTCCCCCACACACACACACACAGGCCAGCCTACTTGCTCTGCTATTTTGATTCTTGAACCATTGTTATCCCTTGTTGCAGTACCTTTGTGGGTTCAGACTACTTTCTCTGTTTCCTCTTGCCTGGAATAATCTTCCTACATAGCTTGCCTCCCCCTTCCTGCAACTTCTCAGAGATTACATTGCTCCTTCCTACTATTCGCTTAGCACTTCTATGCTCAACCCTTGCATTTGGGCTGTTCTGCCATCAGTCTACAAATTGATCAATTGCCACCATTCATTGTTTGTTCATTGTTCCTATTTGTTTGCACTGTTCATTTGTATTACTTGACTGCTTTGCAATTACCTTTTTAAAATGTATCCACTCCATACCCTTCTGTGGGTACACCTGAATTGAGCCACGACTCATTCATCTTCCCTTGTCACCGATTTGTAAATAAATACATACATTTTGCCTACTATTGTCATCTTTCAGTTTGCTTCATCCCTTCACACAAAATATATAAAACTCAAAATTTAAATACATTACTTTTTCAGACGTGCTTGAGCTTCCCTTGGAACAAGTTGGGGCCTCCCTAGGGAGGCTGGCCTCACCATTTGAGAACCACTGGTCTAAATGATTCCGGCGAAAGAGGATCTTTTCCTGGTTTTAGGATAGCTGAAATGGCTGCATAGGACCACGGGGGCAGCATTCCCCTCTCTACCTCCACAAAGGCCTGTTTCATTGGCACCATTCAGCTCCAAACCCATCCGGGTTAGGGCAGGGCATTTTAACGTTTTAGATTTACCGATGGCTAATTGAAGTTCTCTAGTTGAGATGGGGCTCAGCAGGGAGGCTTGTTGTGCTTCTCTCAAATTGGGAAGGTAAAGCGGAGCCAGAAACTGATGAATTGAATCCTCTGATGGAGGGTTCTGGTTAGCATATAGTGCCTCGTAATATTCCCGGAATGTTTGTTATTTGTGATCCCTTATAATGGAAGTTTCCCCGTTTGAGGGTCTTTAATACCTGCTATGGTCATTGACTGTCTGTAAGGTGTAGTTCTCTTTGCCAAATTTCTGGCACCCTTTGAGCCACCCTCATAATAAAACTTCTTGAGATATAAAAAGGCCAACTGTACCTTATAATCTAATATACCTTGAATTTCCGATTGTACTCTTCTTGGCTCCTCCTGGGGCACCCCTTCCCCTCGGGCATGTCTCTCCTGGAGGTCCCCAAGTATCACCTGTAACTGTTTGTATGTAGATTCCCTCTGTTTGTTCTTATGGGAGGAGTACGATATAATTTCTCCATGCAGCACGGCTTTAATAGTGTCCCAAATAATAATAGCAGGCATATCAGGGTTAGCATTTTCATTTATAAGCTGAGTAATCCGGTCCCCCATTTTAGTTTTAAATTCTGTTTCTTTAAGTAGAGCTAAATTCAACTGCCACAAGGATGTTTTATGTTTTTTACCTAAATCTACCTTCAATAGAAGCGGGGTGCGATCTGAGAGCTGTCGTGCTGCCAGTGAAATATCCTGTACTCTATCCAAGAGCTTGGTGGAAATGAAAAAAATAATCGACTCTAGAGAAGGAGTGATGCCTAGGGAAGAAATACCACTTAACTGCTTTTATCTTGTTTATGCACATGACTACAAACTTTTGTAAATGATGTCCTATAAATTATTATTTTACATGACACTTTCATTCTCCTGTGTCTATTTATAAGTTCCTGCGTATAAGATTTTACCTCAGCCTTGTATGAACTGCACTGTAAATTCTCTTGTATCTTTGTAATTTCATGTATAACTGGACATTTGTGAAGACGGGCATTTTTGCTCACATACTCTCCAGTATAGAGTAAAATTGATTGCTTTCTTTGTTCCTGTAAAGTGCCCCAAACTTAGGGTGCAGTTTCTGGTGGATTTCATCCACATGGGTAAATGTCAAGATGACAATCTAACCATGCCTTGAGGTATTTAAAGGAGAAGACATCCTCAGTCACAACACCATCATGGGTCTGGAAGGAAGGAAGAGTTGGGGGGGGAGCTTGGTAAGTGCCTGCGGTCAGTGGTCATGGAGACCATTTTGCATACTTCCAAGCTAACAGTTGCTGTAACCAGAAATTCAGAATCTCCTGCAGCTGGTATCAGCACTGGGCTGCTGCAGTGGGAAATTTCAGTGGCCTGCAGTGCATGTCGAGCTTTTATAAGCTTGAATCAGATGTTTGCTGGTCCCACCAGTGCCACTGTGCTAAGTACAGTTTTTTGTGTCTGTACTTGGCTCCCGCAGGACAAGCAAACAAAAAAAGATACAGTCTACAACTGTAGTAAACAGTAAGTTTAAAAATATATATATTTTTTTTTGCATACAAACTGCAAATTGGGACAAGCCCTACAGTTGGGTGTGGGGTTCTGAGTGCTGACTTTGTCCCTTTAAACATTATAATATAGCTGTGACAGATAGAAGAATTGTGTTGGCTAATGAGCATTCCAGTCTGTGTAATTATCTCATCACAGTTATATAAGCAGGTCTTCCTACTCAGTCAGAACCTCCCCTTTTAACTCCCAAACACATTTTTTATGTATTGCTACACTTTTATTTTTGAAAGCCATCATATAGGTGTAGTAAGATACTTCAGGGATGTGTAATTATGGTCATTATAAAAAGGGTTACTGAAATGGAACTTCCTGATTGGCTGTGAAGAAAAAATTACTTACTATAGTAATATTGTTTCTTCCAGGAGATCCCTCAGTATGCTTGACTTATGCAGTTTTGCCAGTTGGGTTTAGCTATCCAAGAGATGGAATTTATGCTAATGATGGCAAAGCATTAACCAGTCAGATTCTAGTTGGAGAGTGCTGCCTGTAGGTGCTGCTGTTGGATTCATTTTGTAGCCTTAGGGGCAAAAGGCACCAATCCCTAACCCTATTCTAGAACTATGGAAAGAAATATAAAAATAAACCACCTATAGGCAGACTGTATACACCATGCTTCACTGTGACACATCACAAATGTTTTATGACCCTCCAGCAAGAAATCTGGCATGTGGCCAGGACTGAGAACTGTTTACAGTAAAGTTATGTGAGTGGAAGATGGGTGGTTGGTCAAGCATACCGAGGGATCCCCTGGAAGAAACAATATTACTACGGTAATTTTTTCCTCACCCCAGGAATCCCTCAGTATGCTTGAGTTATACATATTACAAAGCAGTGTAGTTGGGAGGAGGCAACAGAGCCTACTTTGGGAGCAGGTTCTGCAGGACTGCAGTGCCAAATTTGGCATCTGATCTGGGCTATACATCCAAGCAGTAGTGCTTTGTAAAGGTACATACAGTCTTCCAAGTAGCTGCTTTATAGATATAGAGCAAGGGTATGTCCCTTGCTGCAGTCACTGAGGGTGCAGTGCCCCTAATGGAGTGGGCCCTGAGGTGTCTGTCCGCCAGCCTTACTGTAGCAGAATTGAATGCAAGAGATTAACCAGTAGGAGATAGTTCTCTTAGAGGCTGGCTTGCCTTTGCTTACCTCACCATAGGAGAGAAACAGTTGGGTGTGAAGAAGACCTGAGCTGCTTGGTGTGCTCTAGATGCTGTAGTAGGTCAGTGCCCTTTTGACATCCAGGCTGTGGAGCCTGCAGGTGCCAGGAGTGGATTTGTCTGTGAAAAACGCAGGGAGAGTTATAGATTGGTTGAAGTAAAATTCGGACACCACTTTGGGAGGAAATGTCCTATTGGTTCTGAGAACTACTTTATCCCTGCAGGTTCAGTGCAGAGGGCTTGCAGTTCTGATATCCTCCTGGCTGAAGTGATGACTACCAGCAGTACTGTTTTCAAGGTGATATACTTTAGGTCTGCCATAGCCATAGATTCGAATGGAGATTCCATCAACTTAGCTATACACAGGTTCAAATCCGGGAAAGGGGGAGAGGGAGAGACAGGTTGAGGTTCAAATCCCGCGGGGCGGAGAGACAGGTTGACAGGTTTCCTAAGTTGGGATTGAAGGTGCAGCAGGTTAAAAATGGGATAAGAAATAACAGGTTTCTCTTTGTCTGCTGAAATGTAGGCTGAAAGGGCTGCCAGGTGGATTTTCAGGGATGAGGCCTTAAGGCCTGATGCTTGCAGGTGAACCAGATAGTCCAGTATAGAGGACAGGCTAGCTTGCAGTGGGTCAATATTTTGTTTTTTACACCAGAAAGAGAACCTCTTCCATTTGGAAGCATAGGTCTTTTTGGTACTTGGTTTCTTGGCTATTTGAAGAATCCTTAGGAGGACTTCCCAAAATTAACATACTAACATACTAAAATGCCAGCAGAATAGGCCTAATGGTCTTTCGTGTCTGCTCGTTTGGTCAGCCCCCACCTTGGGTGCTGACCTTGCTGTCCCCCTCGCCTTCTCTGGCTTCTCCCTTCCCAGTTCCGGATATTCTTGCTGCATTGGATTTTGCTTCCAGAACCCTTCCCCTGTACCTGTCCACCCCTCTTGAACCCCTCCACTGTCTCTGCCTCCACCAGCCCCTAGGTAGTGCATTCCATGGCTCTACCACCCTCTCAGTGAAGTAGCACCTCCTCCTTTCTCCCCTGAATCTTCCCCCCTCCAGTTTCCACCCATGCCCTCTAGTGGCCCCCTCCTCCTTCCTTCGAAGCACCCTCACTGTTCCTCCCCTATTTACCCTCTTCATGTACCTGAAGACCTCTATCATGTCCCCCCGGTCCCTTCTCTCTTCCAAAGTGTACATATTTGACAGAGGTTGGAAACTCTAGGTCTTCAAATACCAGGCTTTGAGGCAGAGAAACTCCATGGTGGGGTATGTTATCCCCGTCTGAGTTAGGGTCAGGAGACTGTGGTTTGAGGGTAGGCGTATGGGTTGTTTGACTGACAGGGCGAGGAGCAGGGCGTACCAGTGTTGCCTTGCCCAATCTGGAGCCACCAGGATCATTGTTGCTGGTTGCTTTCTGAGCTTGATTAGCACTCTGAGGATCAGGGGAAATGAAGGAAAGGTGTACAGGAACCTCCCTGTCCAGTTTAGGGAGAGAGCGTCCACTGGCACAGAGTCCAGTGCCGAAGGCCTGAAACAGTACAGGGGGATTTGATGATTACGTTTGAAGGCGAAGAGGTCTACTTCTGGGGTGCCTCACCTCCTGAAGACTGTAGCTAGTACTTGTTTGATTAGGGTCCACTCATGGTGGTCCTGGCTGATGCGGCTCAGAGAGTCTGCCAGCACATTGTCCTTGCCTGGCAGGTGAATGGCAGTTAATTGCATGTCCAGGGAGTAAGCCAGTGGCCAGATCTTCATGGCCTCTGTACAGAGCTTTGAGGATCTTGTGCCCCCTTGTTTGTTGATGTAGAATGTGGTGGTGTTGTCTGTCCTGTTTTGGACAGATTGGATTTTTAGTTGGGGTGCAAAGGCTTTTACAGCCAGATATGCAGCCCTGAGTTTGAGGAGGTTTATGTGATACTTGGACTCCCTGGGAGACCACACCCCACTTATGGACTTGTCTGCCAGGTGTGCTTCCCACCCTAGCAGGGAGGCAGGCGTCTATAGTGAGCACTCTGGAGGGTTCCTTCTGTTGGAAGGGGATCCCTTCCCTGAAGTTGTACCTGTCTTTCCACAAGTCCAGGGCTTGTAGAAGAATCCTTGTGACTGGAATCAGCTTTGTTAGGGAGTCCCTTTTTTGAGGTCAGTGAACCCTCAGATGGTACTGAATGTCCCTCATCTGAAACTTGGTGCCTGGAACTACTGCTGTAGTAGAGGCCATGTGGCCTAGGAGTCTGAGGAAATGCCTGGCTGGCCTTGGTTGACCAGTTACAGACAAGTCTGCCAGATTCTGGAGGTTCTCTACCCTGTCTAGTGGATGCAGGGCTTTCCCTTTGTGGGTGTCCAGCTCTGCTCCAGTGAACTCCAGAAGTTGAATGGACTCCAACTGGGACTTTTCTGTGTTAATCAGAAAGCCCAGCGACTCCAGAAAGAGCTGTGTGAGACTGAGAGAGTCTCTGAGGTTTTTGGAGAGACTAGTCTACTGTCAGCCAGTCATTCAGGTAAGGAAAGACAGAGACCTGCTGTTTTCTGAGATGGGCTGCCACTACTGCCAGGCACTTTGTGAAGACTCTGGGGGCTGAGGAAAGGCCGAATGGTAGTACTGCAAAATGGTAGTGTCCAGAGGGCAGTCTGAATCTGAGATACTTTCTGTGAGCGGGCCTGATCAGGAAGTAAAAATAGGCATCTCTGAGGTCTAGGGAGGCTAACCAGTCTCCCTACTGTAAGGAAGTGATCACCACTGACAGGGTGGCCATTTTGAATGTGAGATTGACCAGGTGCTTGTTCAGGTATCTGAGGTCTAGAATGGGTCGCCAGTCCCTTTTCTTTTTTGGGGGTGAGAAGGTATCTTGAGTAGAGGCCCCTTCCCCTCTGGGACAGAGGCACCCTTTCTGTTACATTTGCTAACAGGAGAGATTGGCCGTCAACTCCAACAGAATCTTTTCTGTGAGGGTCAGAGGCTTGAAACTTTTGTGGAACTGCTGTTTGGGAAATTTCTTGAACTGCAGGTTAAGCCCTTGGCCCACCACCTCCAGCACACACTTGTCTGTGGTGATGTGTTGCCACTGGTGGAGGTAGTGGGTCAGCCTTCCCCCTTCTGGCATAGGGGAGGCGACCTAGGCATTCCAGTCAGGAGTTTTGTTTGGACTGGGTTTTTGGTGAGGGGATGTGGTCACTGCGCTTCTGAGCCCCCCTGCCTCTTCCACTGAAGTATCCTCTCATCTGAGAGTAATCTATGGGCATAAGATAGAAGGCCCTGGGGTAATAACTTCTGCCACTGCCCCCTCTTCCATGGGGCCTGTAGGAAGTGAAGGCTTTCTCTCTTGCTGCATTACTCTTGTAGGTGGTTTTGTATTCTTCTATCTTTTTCATATATGCCTCTGTCTCGTCTCCAAAGAGAGAATTGTTCTTGCAGGGGAAGTCCATAGCTTTAGTCTGGGTATCCTGAGAGAGGTTGGTGGTTCTCAACCATGCAAACATCCTGAGTGAGATGGCTTGAACCCTGGATCTGGAGGCGGTGTCATTGGCATCTATAGTCATATGAAACTGGTACTTTGTGGCATCTAAGACAGTTTAGGCAATTTCTGCCGGGTCCTAGGCAGTGTTATCAGGAGCTTTCTGGCTAACAGCCAGAACTGAGTTCCACAGTGCCTTTTGGTTCTGTGCTGTGTATGCCATATAAATAGAGAGGCGGAGCAGCAGAGAGGCTGTGGTATAAGATTTCTTTCCCATGGTATCCAGTTTTCTAGACTCTTTGTCTGGAGGCTGGGAAGAAAGGCGCACCTCAGCCTTGTCACAGGCTGCAGCTTGTACAACACCTTTGTGATCAGGATGGATGTAAAGGTACCTGTCATTTGTTTTATCCAGCTGGTACTTTTTTCGTCCAATTTCTTATCCACACCTGGGATAGAGGTGGGATTCTGGAGGAGTTTGAAAGTGGCCCTACGGAGGGTCTTGTGTATTGGAAGGAGCAGCTTCTCCGGGAGACTATCATATGTAGAAAGTTTGCCTCTTCATCCTCATCTGTAGTCTCCTGTATGTAGAGGTCAGGAATGTCCATCATCTGTTGGATAGGTGTGTAATGGGAAGAAAAATCTTCCTGACCATGAAAAGGAGAGCCAAATTCCTGGTCAGGGGATACGTCAGACTGAATGGGTTCACCCTCCCTCCTCCTCCTCCTCATTTCCTTCCTCATAGAAAAAACCCTTGTCAGGGTCAGTGGGAATAGGCATAGAAGGGCCAGCTGGGGCTCTAAACAGATTGCCCATTGCTTGAAAGGTCCGATATAGTTGCCAAGCCTTTGCCATTTCCTCAGGAGAGGGCATATTTTGTTGCAACACTGGCACCTCCCTTTGTTCTTCAGCAGGAGGGGCAGTGGTGTGTTTTCCTTTTTTGTTTCTTTTAAGCAGGCACTGGGTCAGAAACCTTCTCAGAATGTCTTTGGTTTGGCTTGGTCTGAATTATTTTTGTCAGACTTATTTTCTAATGGGTCCTCGGAGGACCTGTCTTTTGTTTTATGATGAGAGGAGGACCCCTTTTCAGAAGGCTTATTAGAGAGGAGGCAGACTGAGAAGCCATAATTAAGGCTGTATTTTTTTTCATGGTTAGCACAGATTTCACGATTTCTGCAAAATTTGGCCAATTCCGTGAAAAATATACAGTAGTTACCTGGAAAGTTTCCAAAAACCGTGGTCCTGGTACAGTCACGCCCAGATCCAGCATAGTACTTGGCGCTGTATCGACATTTCAACCCAGCCCTTCAGATCTTGCGAACGTAAAGCAAGCCCACCCCCCAACACACACACAATAGCTGCTCTTTGAAACTGACGCACAGCATCATGAAATTCAGCCCTAGCCAAGTCAGAGAAGGCCAACCTGCAGAAAGAGCATTGGCAGTCTAAAAGCGGGTTGAAACTGCTCCGGTTCAGGTGGGGCATACAGCTAAAGTGTACGCACAGTAGGAATGCAGACTTTAAAGAATCCCACAAAGGCTGTCAGCAGAAGGAGTGGGAGAAGTCTCGAGGTACCATCTCTGTAAACTGCTTAGTGAGAACTTAGAGCTTATCCTGATGTTCCACTTGCTTAGCTTGTGTTTGAGGATTTAAATCATTAAAAAGAAATAATCTCTTCCTGTCCCACTCAGCTTCTCTGGCTTTTGTTTTGCTGTTTTCTCATATGAAAGCAAGCTTTAAGCGTAAGGAGCCCCTCCCATGTACACAGGATCTGACTAAAAATCAAAACTCTCATTCTCACTGATGTCTGTCATACTGTGCTGTGAAAAACGATAAATTCCAACATGAACTTGCTCTGAAATTCACAATATTTTACCATGAAAAAAATATAGCCTTATCCATAATTTCCAGCCTTTTGGCTCTTTTCTACCTGTTTTAGAGCAAAATTTAGTGCAGAGTTCACAGTTAGCAGAAGTGTAACCTGGACCTAAACAGCTTAAGCAAAGGTTGTGGCCATCTGCCTTAGCCACGATTTTAAAGCACTTAACACAATTTTTAAATCCTGCAGGTCCAGTCCAGTCTGTCTGACGTACCAGTCTCATCAGAAGACCTTAAAATTGGTTCCCAAAAGGAAAAAATTAAAACTTTGCAGTCAGTTCCCAAATGCAGCGGAACCATGAATAACAGTTCCTAAATTATGAAATATAAAAGAAAAATTACCACTAAATGTGGTTCCCTTAAAAATAAGAGCGATAAAAAACTAAGTTAAATACTACAAAACAGAAAAAATTTACCATAAGTAGTCCCCGGTCAGGAAAAAGTGGAACCACAAAGAAAACCTCTTGTCAGGGAAGTTTCCTCAGTTCCTGAGAACCGATGGGAACCGAAGAAAACTATAAAATACTGAAAAACAAACAAAAAAAAAAATCCCAAAGGCAGCACCAACTATAGAAAATAAAGCAACTTTTAAAGAAATAAACTTCTTCAGGCGATGAGGTATAGAGAGAGAGCTCCAGGGTAAACTTGTTCAGTCAGGCAGAGAAATTAATCTGACTAACAGCAGCACCTATAGGCAGCACTCTCCAACTACAACCTGATTGGCTAATGCTTTGTCATCACTAGCGTAAGTTCCATCTCCGGGGCAGCTGAACCCAGCTGGCAAAACTGCACAAGTCAAGCATACTGAGGGATTCCTGGGGTGAGAACATTCTCTTATGCCTGTATTAATGTTAGGTAAACATATGTAGAGTCTAATAAAATCATGGTACAACTCTGTTTTACCCGTTTTTATAATATCAGTTCTGCACTCCCAGTGGTTATGTTAATGTTCATTTATTCACGGTCTGGGGCATGTAGCATTCAGCTATGCCTTGTGCCACAATACAACCCGTGAGGGTGTGACAGAATATTAACATAACCCTGTCCTTGTGTAACCCCCCTACAAATGGGGGTTCCTAAAAAGCCTCCTAGGAGCTGCCTAAGTGTTCCCCTGGTGGTTGGCGTTCGGTGTTTAAGCCGTTTTAAATGGCGATGCTGTGATTGCCTTTAGAGCCTCTGTGTACTGTCCCTTTAAGGGCTGCCTCTTGTGGTGATAATTAGTTCAAATGGGGGGGGGGGTCTGTGTGTTTGCCTGCTCGAGTCCTGCTTGAGCTGCTGCCTGAGTGCTCCATTTTTGCTGTCGCTGATTGCGCAGAGGGAGCACGTTATAAAGATGTAACTACTTGCTGGGAATTGTTAAAAGTGATAATGAAGATACAGTTTGTTCTAACCTGTTTTCTTGCAGCCTGGACTGTTTCTGTTGTGCCCCACCATGTTGGTCCTGAACTGTTGAAGTGGGCCAATCGAATCATGAGGACGCCCTAGGGAGTCGACTGACCAATGAAGATACAACTAGTAATACTGGGAAGTGGCATTATGGGCTATGACGCTTTTTTGCACCACTGAGAGCAAAAGTAGAATGACTGGCGTATGTAGCCAGCCTATGAGATCGGGTAGCGCCCGAGCTGTGAGGATGCCCATGCTGCTAGGGGCAGAGATGTTGTGACTGTGGAGCTGAAGGGGCTCTGAGCTTCTGCCGCGGCTGCCGCACGCTGGAGAGGCCCTAGGCGGCCGTTTCCCATAGCCAAAAAGCTTTGGACTAAATCCGCCGGCATGCGGTCAGAGGAGGCTGTGTATAAACACAGCTACCTACCAGGCTCAACCTGTAGAGGACTGGAGAATCTGCTGAATCACGCTCGGCCTGTCAGGAAAGTTGAAGCCGCAGTGAAACCCCCCATAGCTGTGAGTTCGGTCAAGTTCAGGGAGCAGCTGCCTGGTATGGTACCCCTCTGTTGTTTTCCATATAAATGTGTGAGGAAGCCGTTGAAGCTCAGGCTCAGCCCTGCAAATGGTGAAGGAGTGGTTATCTGCTGGAGTTGTGAGTACTGGATCAGGGTAGCTCCCTGTTAAGCTACAAACAGTGGCAAAAAATCACTTTGTTGTACTGCTAACTGTACTAATTGAGCTTTCTGCTCCCTCTGATCTTCTCAGGGATTACATGCTCGCTTGTGTCAGGGCCCCAACCAGCTGCACCGAGGAACTAGCCCTTAGGGCTTGGGTACCCCTAGACAGTGACTGATAGGTTTAGGCCTGTGCACAGAGCCATAGGTAGTTAAATATACTTAATAGTGATAAGTCAATCACCCTGATTTCCCCCGGTCCTTGTTATCTCCCCTCAAATAAATCAGATTGTTTGTTTTGCAACTGTACCCTGGCTGATTTGTGTCTTACTGAGGATATACTGCACAGCGAATATTTGATAACTGTACCTTACTTTCCAGGGGGTCTCCGGAATGAGCTGAGTGGTTCGAGCTGGGGGGTAAGTGTTCAGGGGGAGAGCATTGTAATTAATCCGTGTGAGCCACTAGTGGGAAGAAAGGGGGGTTGCAGTAACCCAGAGGGCTGTGACCGAATCAACCTTGACTGTCTTAACCCTGACCTCTAGGTGGAGGCACCCGTCAACTGATCTGGGAACTTTACCCTGTCGCAGCTGAGACAGGCAGGGGTGGTAGCCCTTAGGATAGCACCCCCCTGGGGGTTACACTTGCTTTATCGCATAATACACTTTCTCAGGTGTATTTAAAGGCACTCTGTTCCACCGTGTGCCTAACAACCCACCCATAATTACACAGATTGCTTTTCTTTTCTTTTTTCTTTTAAAACTAAAGCCTTTGGGCAAAATTCCCTGTATTCATAGGTGACTGGTCATGGCGTACACATAGATAAAAACAATACTTGACAATACACAAGTTTGACCAAATAATAAATTGCAGATCGTAAGAGTTGTAAGTATTGGGTGAACTAACTTAGTTCTTAAGCAAACAGGTAAAGTGACGTTTTCTACTTAAGACTTAACGGAATTCAATTCCAAAAAACACCAAGCTGGTAGTAAAAAGATGCTTGCCCTATGTTTTTGGTACATTTGGGTAATGTAAAACTCTGGTAAAGATTATTGATTCTGAAACTAAAGATTTTAAATGCACTGCAACTTTACCATACGTTAGTTTCCAGGCCTGACATCCAAGTTGGAACTGAATTTTTTATTTTAGCTTTTGCCATGTAGTAACACTGTGTAACATACATTTACAGATACATATATGTTGCTCAGATAGGAAATGAAAGGAAAGCAAGATAATTTATTCAGAAGAAGCTCACTTCTGTGTAAAAATGTTTCAGAAGAATAGGTAACTAAACCATAGTCAATTATTTGGAAAATAGGAGTCAAAATAACAATTTTTTTTTTTTTTTTTTTTTTTTTTGCATCAGCTGTAAACTTTGATCTATTTCTAAACAGAAAGCCTGTTCCCTGATCAGCTCTCTTAATAGTATATTCAGTATGTTTTTGAAGTGTCAGGCAGCTATCTAGGGTCAAGCTGAGATATCTTTACTTGATCCAAGATAGTTCTATCCAGTGTTTTTATCTCAAGTGGAAATTGGGAGCCAATATGCTTTTAGAACTGAGTAACATGGTTTTTGCTTTGCTTTTGGAATTTAACCACAATTAGTTACTAATAAACCATTCCTGAACGGAATCAAAATCAGACTGTAATGAATTCCCCAAACTCTGTAAATTGTTACTGTGTGAAAAGATTAGTGTCATCCCCATACAGCAGGACTTTAACAGAAGATCATTATGAAATAAACTAAAAAGGAATGGACTGTGTAACACCTAGAATAACAGGAAGAATGGCTGGAAGTTGATTCTGAATTTTAACCTGCTGTACACAGTTAGGTAAACTTTGAACCAATCAGCAACTGAGGGAGAGAAACCAATATGTTCTAAACTGTGAAGCACTAAAAACGGATGCACAAGCTGCCATGCCTTGGACACTTCAGTATAAATCAAATCTGTTGCTTGCACTGGTTTAGAAAAGGGGGTTGGGGGCACATGCAAACTGCTGAGAAATTCCATTCTTTATGAAAGTCTGACATGGAGGAAAAGGTCTAACCTTGAATTATATGTAAATGCAAACCCTCACATGTAACAGCATTAAATGAGCATCAGAAGAATGTCATGCTGCTTTTTCCTTTTTCCCAGGAGGCCTACATTCAGATCTAACAGAAGGAGACATTATCTGCGTATTCTCACAGTAAGTTTGGCTTTATTACTGCAAATTGTGGCAAATAAAATTTCTTACGAAACAGAATTTTAATTTAAACTATTGAATAGTTTGTACTTGCTGTTTATATTTACATTTTTAGGCCAGTCCCAGGGCCCTCCTTCTATTTACACACACCCCTTATCCCAGTTTAGGACCCCCAAGGAATGGAAGCACCTAGAAATGGCCACACAGGAAGGGAGATCACTTTTGGTCCCATTAGCATGCCCGGTACCCCAGATGGACAGAATGAGCCCCAGCTATGAAACCACAAGTGTTACCCTGGCTGCCTGGTATAGATTTTGTAACTATCCTAGGGTACAGATGCCACTGCTTTGTGTGGAATTTGACATTTGAACCCGTCGAAACAGACCCCTGGTAAAATGGCAGTTGAGGTAGATCTTCTTGCTACCAGTTGCAGAAAGGAATAATCAAAGCATTTTATTTGTTTGTTTACCAGGTAGGTGCTCTGATCCAATGGACCATTTTCAGGCATGACCTGGGTCATAGAGATGTCACGTGGGTAATACAGACAATACAGTTACATTAACGGAGAATGGGACAGGGAGTAGAACAAGTAGAATACATTGAATGGATGTACTGCATGAGACTGAAATGCAGAAGCCCGACACTCGTATCCCGAAACCTATTGCCCGACACTCGGTATCGTGGGAATTGCCCACGGCAGAGGTTTGTTTTATGTTTCAGGGGGCTTTGCCCCAGCACCCCCCTTATTTTAGATTACAAACTCTGCCGCAGGCAAATCCCAGAATGTTGGGATACTGAGTGTCAGGCAGTCGGTTTCGGGATACCGAGTGTCTGACTTTTGCATTTCAGACTTAAGTAATACTCCCCATTGAATGCATTGGAAACAAAATACAAATAAAGTGCAAGAATACAATGGTATACAGTAGAATACAAAAAGTGCAAGAATACAGTGGTATACAGTAGAATGCAAATAAAGTGCAAGAATACAGTGGTATACAGTAGAATGCAAATAAAGTGCAAGAATACAATGGTATATAATAGAATGCAAATAAAGTGCAAGAATACAATGGTATACAATAGAATGCAAATAAAGTGCAAGTGCAGTATACACGATGTACAGACAGGCCATCATAAGAATGTTCAGTATGGTACAACGGGACAGTTTTGTCTTGGGTATGGAAGGGAAAGGACTCTCATCCATAGGATCACCTGGCTGAGCAAGAACAAATGGTTTTAGCCAGGAGTCAACCTTTAAAGTTTGATTTGAAGGCAAGGTGCTAGTTTAGAGAGCGGATGGAGGGGGTTAGTTTGTTCCGTGGTGTGGGAGCAGTGAAAGTCAAAGCATTGCAACCCAGACAAGTGGAAATGCAGGGAACTTCCAATGGAGGGATTGTGAATTGCAAGAAGCAGCGGGAAGTAGTTTTGTGCTTGAGCAGAGAGGAGTAAGGGAACAGGTTACCACTTCTGATGGCGTTGTCGATGATGCACACAAGGGTGTAGTTATGTCTGGCTTGTAGGGGGAGCCCGCCTAGAGGTTGGCACAAGGTGCAGTGGTGTGTGGAGTAGGGTGCCAGAAGTGCAAACCTACAGATACTGTTGTAGGCAGTATTGAGTCTCGCGAGCAGGAGGGAGGAGGTATATGAATATATTGGGGCACAGTAGTCTTAATAGGGGAAGGAGGTTGCTTTGGGCTGTGATGAGGCATGTCTCATGAGTTGGTGCTTGAGTCGGGAGCCTGCCCCCAGTTTTTGTTTGATGTGCCACACAGTGGTATTGATATGCTCGTCGAATGTTAGGGAGGGGTCCAGAGTGACACCTGGGTACTTAAAATAGGGTATGTTCTGCAGAGGGAGGCCATTGAGTGATAGGACAGTAAGGGTGGAATTAGCTTTGGAGAGTTTTAATAAATTGGGTTTAGACCTCAGGAGCATGGCTTTAGTTTTATGTGCATTTATTAGTAACCTATTGGTCGGGAATCATTTGTGAGCTGCCCTGTAGTTTTAGGTGAGGGTGGTGAATAGACTAGTCAAAGATTTGTCACTCTGAAATAATTCTAAGTCATCTACATGTAGTAAGGCATCACATGAGAGACTGTGTGCAGGTAGGGAATTTATGAAAAGGGGGAAAAAGTAGAGGACCCAGAATGGAGCCTTTTGGAACTCCAGTGGACACTGCCATGGCCATGGAGGTGGTGGCCCCGACTATGACTGTTTGGGAACAGTCCAAGAGGTAGCTCTGAAGCCATATAGTTGCACCTAACATGCAACCAAGCTTCTACAGTTTGGTATGGAGTAGGTTGTGATCGACCAGGTCGAAGGTGATTTGAGCCATGTAAGGCAGAATTTAGCTGGGAAAATAGAGAGAGGTTACAATACTTTTAGCTCCAGGATTGTATATCTCATCTGTTGAGAACTTAAAGAGCTGCTGAAGGTGAGACTCCAGATAACTGGATGTTCCTCACCCTCATGGATACACTTTAATGGAAGGGTGCAATCTCCTTTCTGTATCCGTTCTTGACACAAAGTAAAGTATGGGCAGTGAATGCAGTGAGGCGCAAATGGGAATAAGAAGCCCATATTGAGCTCCCAGATGTTTAAAAAAAAAAAAAAAAGAAATCGATATGGCGAGGGATATATGAAATTACCAGCAGATAAGGGCCTTGTGGTCTATCTAGTCTGCTCATTTGTGCAGCTAGCATGCCCTATACTGCAGCTGCCCCTCCCTCCCCTTTACCCTGACCATCCCCTTTTGAAGCAGTCCACTGTTGTAGAGTATACCACTTCCGCAGGCAATGCATTCCATCTGGACAACACCCTCTCCGTGAAAAAGTGTCTTCTCATTTCCCTCCTGAACCCCTTCCAATCTCAGATCTTTCCCTTGAGTGTCCCTTCCCCCCAACTTGAAAAGCCCCTCCATGCCTGTCTTGTTTATTCCTTTTGATGTACTTGAAGGTTTCTATCATATCTACCCTGGCCCACCTTTCCTCCAGTGAGAACATGTTCAGCTCCCTCAGCCTACTATTGTAGGGTATGTCCCCAAGCCCCTGGGTCATCTTTGTCGCCCAGTGCTGCACCCCTCAGTAGCTTAATATTCAACTAGTCGGGCACCAGTACAGCACACAGTACTCCAGGTCTGGCCTAACCAATGACCTATATAGCGGCAGGATCACCTCCCTTCTCCTGGAGGAAATACTCCTGGCAATACAACCCAGCATCTTGTTTGCCTTAGCAGCTGCCTTCCTACACTGTGCTGAGTTATTGATTGACCCTGTAATGATCACCCCCAGATACTTCTCGTCTGTCATGGCTAGCGGACGGAACTCCCCCAAATTGGTAGTTTCTCCTTGGGTTTTTCACGCAGAAATGCAGCACCTTGCCCTTTATGGGATTGAATCTCAGCTGCCAGATGTTCTACCAGGTCTCCAATTTTGATGGATCATCCTGCAACCTATGCCACCCTCCTAGGTCATTCACAACTGCTCCTATCCTGGTGTCATCTGCAAACAGACTGGTCTTGCTCTTGACACCCATTGCAACGTCTGCTATGAATATCCCAAACACCGGCCCCACCACAGAGCCATGTGGTACCCTGCTTGTCATCACCTTCGGGAGTGAGAGCTCTCCTCCTACCATCACCCTCTGCTGCCTCCCATGCAGTCAGTTCACTACCCACCCCACCAACTTTGCCCCCGACCCTGTGCTTTCCAGCTTACTTCTAGCCTCCCATGTGGCACCGATTGTCGAATGCCTTCCTGAAGACCAGGTACAGGGCATCTACTGTATGGCCCCCTGTCTAACTGTCTAGTTACCCAGTCACAATAATCCACCAGGTTGGTCTGACAGGATCTGTCTGCGACAGACCCATGCGGTCTACCATCCTGCAGCCCATTAGTCTCCAGGAGGGACACCAACCTCTCCTTCAGGATTGTTTCCATCAGCTTACTCACAGTGGATGTGAGGCTCACCATCTGTAGTTCCCCGGTTCATCCTTGGGGCTGCTGCTATGGAGGGATACCATGTGAGTCATCCTCCAGTCCTGAGGGACACACCCGGAGGCCACGGAGGCATTGAACAGGTCTGCTAAGGGCCCTGCCAGGACTTCCACCAGCTCTTTCAGCACCCTGGGGTGTATGCCATCTGGCCACTCAGTGCCCTCAAGCCCTCCAGTACTCTGCCCGCTGTGATTTCCCCCATCTGTCACCTCCTCCCTCCCACCCCCCAGGTACAAACCCTCCTTTCTCCTCAGTAAATACAGAGCAGAAGTATTCATTAAGTGCTTCTGCCTGCTCTGCTTCTGTTTTGACTCACTTCTCTCCCTCTCCCTCTTAATCCTTATAATTTGGTCCTTACAACTCCTTTTCTCCATGATGTACCTGAAGAAGTCCTCCTCCTTAATGCCTTGTGCCAGCCCGAGTCACCCTGAGTTCCCTTAACACCTTGGCTGCCCTTACTGCCCTTGTCACCTCCTTGGACTCCTTCAAGTAATCCTCTCTGTGCTCCCCTTCCCCATTTTTTTGAACCTTCTAAAGGCGGCTCTTTTTTTTCCTTAGTTTTTCCATGACCCTCCTTGCTCACCCAGCTAGGTTTCTTGGCCCTCGCCCTCTAACTCTGGACCCTGACACAGCTTCTGGTTGCCGCCTCAATCCCCAGTTTGATGATCTCCCACCTCTGGTTAGTGTCTGTATTAGGATGGTTTCTGACCAGATACTCCTTTACAATGTTCCCCATCCTCTTAAAGTTGGCCCTCCTGAAATCTAACGCCTTTGTACCTGTTTCTATCCCCTCCTTGCCCATATTTATCCTGAGCCACACTGAGTGGTGGTCACTGTCTGCGAGCGGTTCCTCTTCCATCAGCTCCCTCACAAACTCCCCATTAGACAGCACGAGGCCTAGGGTGTTCCCTAAGCTGGTTGGCTCGCTAACCATTTGCAGCTGGAAGCTATCCTGGAAGGCGTCCAGAAGTATCTGCTCCCTTTGTTAGTGGTGGCTGGGGTACTGCACTCCCAGTAGGGTGAAGTCCCCCAGAATCACCGTGCTACCCTTCCCGCAGGTTCTTCTGATATGTCCTGCTAGTTCCTCTATCTGAGAGGGTGACCTGTACACCACTCCCATCCCGAGAGTCCTATTTCTAGAATCTTGGATCTGCATCCATAATGACTCCGTACTGCCCTCGTCCCCCTCCTCTTGAACACATTTCAGCCCTTCTCTCACATACAGCAACCCCCCCCCCCACACACACACTTTCCCATTTACCCTATCCCTGCAACATATCCTATACCCTGGTACTGCCAGGTCCCATTCCTGGTGATGGCTGCCATGTCCACCTCCCCTTCTGCCACGAGAGCCTTAACTCCGCTGTTTTGTTCCCCAGACGCCTAGCATTCAGGGTGACCACCTTCCACCCCTTATCCTTCCCCCTTCTCCCTTTTTAACATTCTCTCTAGTACTCTCCCTTAGTCCCTTGCTTTTGGTATTGGGGTAAGCTTGTTCAGCTTCCCTTTCTGTGGATTCTGCAGGTGGCCTACCCACTTGCCACTCCCTTTTCCTAGTTTAAATTCCCTTCTTTTGTTATGTATTCTCCCAATCTTTGTTTCAGTACTCTCCTGCCATCCGCACTTAAGTGAAGCCTATCCTTAGTGTGAAGACCACTGTCCTCCCAGGTCCTTCCCCACCCTCCAACAGTCATACCCTTTGGACTGGCACCAGGTTCTTAGCCACTTGTTAAATTCCTCTATCATCAGTTTCCTTGCAGTGCTCGCCCTGGGCACTGGAAGTACTTCCGAGAAAGCGGCTGATCTTCCTGCCTATTCACATATCGGCCTCAGCTCCTCAAATATCCTCTGAACTACATCTGCCTTTCAAGACATCCTCATCCCCTAAATGGCATAAGTTTTTCTAAAAGACAAAACTCAGATATTTTATTAATCGGGTCTTGAAATACCAGTGAAACAGTGTGACACCTGCTGCTTATTGGAGGGGTTGTGGGGAACCACGGGCCACCCATACACATATCTTTTGGTCTTGTACCAAGCTACAGGTGTATTGGACAGTGGTCAGACAGTGGTTGACAGCCATCTTCTCCCTCACGGAACCACTCACCTTTGCACATCTCATATTAGGACACAAACCTTAGACGATTAAAGGAAAGAAGCAGTGTATTTATGGGATGTAGGAGTAGTGGCAGCTGCAAAAATCATAATGAGAAAGTAATTGCAGAGAGACCCACCGGAGACTGTGGAATGAGGAGTAGTGGTGGGAGAGATAGGTGAGATGAAGAGACTGACATTTCAGGTCCAGGATAGAATGGAGGCCTGCATCTTCAGGTTCATAAGGTGGGAACTATCTGGGGAGAGAGAGATTGACTCTGACTCTGAGACTATACAGAATAAGGACAAAGACTCCTCAGTATTGATGGGGTGGGATGCTTTATGGGTGGAGGCCAGTTTCCTATAGGGCCCTGAATGGCACCTAATAGAGTTGGTCATTCCAGGTACGCCTGAGACCAACTCATCCCGTTCTTGATGGTTTCTTTTTGTACGCCATGACCTGAAATTCTGCAGTTAATGTTAAATAGTGTCATGTACAAAAACGAAAAACTGATCCTGTGTAATTACATCTAATCAGTATGGACACTGTGCTTGTAACATTTGGTTGTGCTTGATCTTCCCTTGTCAATCTTCACCATTCATTACTGCTTGGGTTAAGCTGGAGGTGCGCACCCGCTACGGGAGTTTTTTTTTTTTTTTTGAGTCGGCTCCAACGGCGCCGCCCTCGAGGATGACGTACCGCGTCATGCGCGAGGGGCGGCCGTTAGGTGCTGTAGACTCCTCCTCCATCTCAGTTCTGTTTCTCCCGCCGTCGAGGCTGCACCTGCTGTGCGGTAGCGATAGTTTATCGGGTTTTTCTCTCAGCTGAAGACTCCTCGTGTTCCTCTCAGACATCCACTCGACGCTGTATACCGGTAAGACCGTTCCTTTTATTTCTATATTGCGGCGCAGGTGCTTTATCTCTTTTTTTTTCCTCATTTTAGTTCGCATCATGTCGGTTGGGAGCAAGAATGCGTCGAAGGCGGGCGCGCCCTATCGTCGCGGTGCTCCTGTGGCGGCATTTCTTCGTCTCAGACCGGCATGATGTCTGTCTCCGTTGCCTGGGACCCAACCACGACATGGGCGTGTGCGGCCTTGTTTCTCCATGGACTGCCGTGTCCCTCGAAGTCGCGGCGTTCAAGCTTCGGCAAGACCCGCTTCGACCTTCAGAGGCGGCGTCGCTCAAAGTTCCCAGGTAAGGTCTCTAGGCCCTTCCCCGGGTCCCCTCCGGGCCTACTCTGATCAGCGGAGGAGGCTTCCTCCTCTTCTCTTGCAAAGTAAGCTTCTTCGCAGTGTCGGGGGCGTCGTGGTCCCCAGGGCAGGCGGGGACACCGCCTAGGCAGTCACCTCCTCGGGTGCAGGCTCCCAGATGTCGAGGCCCACGATTTCTGGGCCTGGCACCGGTGGACCCTCGGCGCGCCTCCGGGCGCCATTTCGGATCGGCGCGGTGGTCGAGGCAGGCGCGCGGGTGGCGCCACCCTGGCCCTCGGTGCCGGGGGCCCGGTCTCTGCTCCTGGTGGCGCCAGGTTGGGTTCTGATGCCGGGAGCAGCGCCGTGGGCCTAACGGGCCTGGCTGTCGCGAGTGGGCGGGGGTCGTCCGGCGCCGTTGCACCGGGGATCCCTGGGGTTGCCAGCATTGAGGTTCTGCTGGTCTCGTCCTCTTCGGAGGCAGATGACACGGATGTGGACCCATCCTGGCACCCTGACTCTTCGGGGTCGGGGTCCCCGGTGGCACTGGGTGCTAGGCGGCGCAGTGGGCCCCTTCCACTGTCCCCACTCCCGTCCTCCCCTGAGGGTCCTCTGGCTAGGGGTGGCCCTGGGTCCCAGCGGGGTGATGTGGTGGAGACTGAGGAGGAGGAGGCTCCCCCTCCTAGGGATCCTGTGACAGCTGCCCTCCCGGGTGCTGTTGCCTCCTCTCGGGATGGGGGAACACTGCAGTCGAGGAGGAGGGCTCTCTCGGAGTCCGAGGGGTCGAGGGGCAGGGGACGGGTGCCCCGGTCTCCCCCGGCCACCCTCGTGGGGTGGCTAGGAGGCCGTGGCTTGAACCCCGTCTTTCCCTCTTGGGCCCCGGGGTTCCCTCCGGTGGCGTTGCTGTGGACTGCCCTTCTGGACCCATGCAGTCCCGGGTTCGTCACAGGGGAAGTTCCCACCGGGCTCTTCCAGGCATCGCATCCTCAAGGTCTCGACTTGCGGCCTGGTTTGTTGTCCGGGATCCCACCAGCTCGGGCTCCATTCCCCGGATTTCAGAGCCCTGGCAGAGGTTATTTGCCTCTTAGTAGGTGCCCTTCCCCAGTACCTCTGCATCCACCCCCCGCTCTTCCAGGCCATGTCGGTTCTCTGGGCCGTTATCCTGGAGCAGTTCAGAGGTTCTCTGGCCTTCCCCTCATCGTTAGATACATGCATGGCGGGTCTTTCGACTCTCCCACCCGCAGGGAATCTTCTGGACATTCGAGCTCTCCATCATCCTCGTCTTCCTCCTCTGAGGAAGAGGAACCTGCTCATCTTTCTTCCGGCGCTGATTTCACTGAATATCAGCGATTCCTCTCAAGGATGGTGGCAGATCTTAGCATTTCTTCGTTCGGCGAGACAATACGAGCAGGAGGCAGCGTGAATTCCTTGGAGAATTCAGTGCCCAGCACCTAGTGGTACCTTCCTGCCTATCCCTTCCAGGAGGCGTCTATCCGTTCCTGGCGGTCGCCACGCCGCCCTTTCTCCAGCCCGGCAGACTATTGTCGGAAGGTATTGTGCCCCTCCCGGAATCTCTGGGTACTCTTCCCAACCCGTCCTTGGGTTTGGTATACCTATAAACTCCTTCAGGCGCGCCTTGGAATCATGACCGCCCACCAGATTCGGATTCCCTACAGTTCGACCGGTGGGGGCGAAGAGTGTTCTCTTCTTCTCGTGCGGTGGCTTGCATTGCATCACATCAGGCTCACCACGCTGCCTACAATTGGCATCTGTGGTCGATGCTTTCCCAGCTCCTAGCATCAATGCCTGATACGGAGCCAACCAGACAGGCTATTGCCCTCTCCGCTATAGGCCTGGAGCTGGCAAGACACCAAGCAAGGGCATCTTATGACGCCAATGAGGTGGCTTCCAGGCTTGCGGGGACAGCGATCTGCATTAGGCGGACGGCATGGCTACGTCTATCAAGGTTGTCACCCCTGGCTCGGCATAGGGTGATGCGCTCTGCTTTCCGGGGGACCCGTCTTTTTTCCTCCAGAGCTAGGAGACTTTTGCAGGGGCTTTCTCCGTCTCCCTGTCCTCGGGGGACACCTCCTAGCTCTTCTCCCACTTAGGCTTCCCTTGTGTTAGCCAGGGTCTTCCCCTTCTGTTCCTCACCAACAGGAGGCTGGGGGTCTTGTTCCCTCAGGGTTCTACCCCCCTTTTTTGTGCGAGGGGGGCTAGTACTCACCCAAGCAGTAATGAATGGTGAAGATTGACAAGGGAAGATATGAAAAGTGCATTACCTACCATAATTCTTGATCTTCTCTTGTATCACCATTCATTACTCATACCCACCACCTTCCCCTCAGTGGCCTCCTTCTGTGGCGTCTCCCCCTCCAGTCTCGTTCCTCTCTCTCCCCCCCTTGGCCTTTATGCACAAAAAAAAAAATCTATTTTTTTCCCCCATTCTCTTGAATGGATTCTCTTTTTTCCTCAAGGTAGAGAAGGCAGATGCAGTTGCAAAATTCTTTAATTCTGAGGAACTCTTTCTGACTGCCTTGTAGTGCGATTCCTTACCTTCTTCAGGTCATGTAGTTTCACAGCCTGGTGGCCATGCCCTGTCTTGGCCTCCTCAAAGTTTGGAATCCCCTGGCAGGCATTATTTTCAAAAGTCTCTGTCTGCCTTGTCTTAGCAAGTTGGATCGAGTTCCTCTCTATTTTCTTACCAACTGCTTCTGAGAAGGCATGTTTTTTCCCATATTTTTCTGTGGTAGCACTTAGCAAGGTGCTAAGGAACTTAGTCCTCTTCCTGGATGGCGCTCTTCGGAACAGGTTCTGCTCGGACAGTCTAGGAGCCCTCAACTAGGATGAAGGGACTTGGCATGTTGAGAATTCAGAGAGTCTGCCCTCTCTTGGGTCTGTTCGGAAGGTTCGGTGGAACCTCTCCTCAGTCCTAACAACTGGGATTCTTGCTCCCTTATTAGTTTCGAGCCTATAAGCCTGTCAACCAACAATGCTCGATGGGCACTGTTCTCCTTCTCAACATGCCTCTTTCTTTCTTTCTTTCTTCTTCTTCTTCTTCCTCTCCTCTCTCTGTTTCCTCCCCTAGAGCTGCCCGGAAAGGAGGCCCTACGGTCCCTTAAGGTAGAATTCACTCTCCTCTGTCTATTCTCCATCGGCTTATTCCTTTTCAGTTTATTTCCTTTCCTTTTCTATCCCTCTGCTCTCTTGCCTCACTTTCTTTCCTACACTTTATTTCGCCTCTCCATTACTAGAACTGAGATGGAGGAGGTCTGACACCTAACGGCCGCCCCTCGCGCATGACACGGTACGCCATCCTCGAGGGCAGCGCCGTTGGAGGCGACTCAAAAAAAAAAAAAAAGAAAAAAACTCCCGTAGTGGGTTCGCGCCTCCGGCTTAACCCAAACAGTAATGAATGGTGAAGATACAAGAGAAGATCAAGAATTACGGTAGGTACGTAATTTTCATTTTTTACCAGATAAGGTCAATAAAGAAAGTATATAACAAAAAAAAATACAAAAAAACAATGATACTGCTCCTAATCCCCACCCAGCTTTCACTATGTACTCTTCTGGTCCTGGCGCCACAGTGACCCACAACTTGTCTTCCCTGGGCTGGCCTCCGTTTCCACCAGCTCTCTAGGGACTACTTGGATTCAGAATTGAGCCAGGTGGGCAGAGCTGGGGAGACCTCTCATCTGCCCTGGCATTCTGTGATGGTGTTTTTTTTTTCTTTCTCTTAACCTCTCCCTGAATACTCCCACAATTGGCACGGCTTGTAGAGGGGGAGTGTTGTGGTACCTTCAGGGACTTTGGAGGGAGAGTAACTTCTAGCTGGCACTATTCTGTATGAATATCTCCTTGTTAGCGCCTCAAAATAGAGTATGTGATGACATAAGGCTCATTCTGCAAACTGCTGAAACCTTACCTTATGGCTTCTTTCCCACCCCCAGCCAGTGGAAGTAGCTACCCTCCTTCCCCGGGACAGAAGGTGTGTAAGGTGAATGCCCTGTCAGCTCTGTGTCCCATGCTTGAAGCATGAACCTACATTGTCGGCATGGTAATCAGCAGTGTAGACTGTGTTCTACTAAGTGAGCAGACTTGGGCCCTGTCCACACTTGCTTGACGTGTTTGAAAACATTATCAAAAACTTTTTTAAATCTACTGTGCTACCGCGTCCACACTAGGTTTGTCCATTTGTAGTTCGGCGTTAAGAAACGTTTTCTGCAACGGTATCCTGGCCACATTTGTAATAGTCTGTGTTTTTCGGACCTGTGTTATGCGTGATGAAAATCTGTATTCCAGAATACATAGGACCCCCATAATGCACTTCTTTGTTTACAAGTGCCCTGCGAGCTCAGTGTCATTAGCGGTGGCGTTTTGACTACTGGAACACATCCTTGAGGTAGCTTATCACGATTAATCGGTCGTGTTCAGAAGCTGCTTATCCAGGCATGTGGTGGCACAAGCGTTTAAGCACAAGTGATCTTTCTGGTTAAGCCTATTGCGGTTGCTTTTGATTCGTTTATGGGCATGTCCTGTCCTGCATATTGCGTTACTCCTTATGACATGTTTGCATAGTAGGAACACCTCTACTGCCTGCCTGTATTGTACTATAAGCCGGGTGTTGGTAATCTCAGTGACCAGGATCACCATGCTTTGTACATGGCTCTGTGTACTATTTGCATGCTGACTCCTGTCTTAATGCCTACATGGTCACAACCGAGTTGTTGGCTATTTTATAGAAAGGCTTATGTCACAAAAGGACATGACACTGAGCACTTGCTGCATCTGTATATGGGTGGCCGCTAATGTCCACATGAAATGGATCACCTTTGAATTATTTTTTCATTATCGATATAAATTGAGCATGCAGTGGCCTGGCTTGGGATCTTGTCGCCTGATTTTGTCGTGAGAAAGCTTTTCCATTTTAGCTTGATAGATGCAGTTCCAGGTCCTCTCCTCTCACTCTGGAGTTAGGTGGCATCTTCTCGTTCAGCCCATGGCGCACCTCCCAAAACCTATGTTGTTGGATCAGCATTCTTTTTTTTTTTTTTACTATATGTACAGGTCTGGGTTTTATCTGGCATGATTTGCAGGGCTCACTCACCTGGATTACCTACAAATACCTGGGACTTTGCTAAAATATTTAGAGTTCATTGTTGGTTCTGGTTGTTAAGAAGAACTACCATGTTAGTGTTTTTATAGGTTGTCTGCTAAGCGCAACTGTTTTCCAACAAGTCCCTATGCGTTTCCCACGTTCATGTTAATATTAGGACAGATGGTGAGTCGATAAGGCAGCCTACCTGTGCCAATACATCAGTTATGTGCACTGCCCATTTACATCTCTGTACTTTTGTGTTACTGGGTGAGACAACTGATGCCAAGTACTGAGATGGTGCTTATGTGGTGTGGTGCCTTTTCTGTTTATGCATTAGTACAGCTTCATCTTGCCTGAAAGGAAATACTTGTCCACAATTGAATCAGTAGTCCATCCACAAACAATGGCCAAAATAATGCATTCACCGTTGTGATCATGCTATTCTTGACACTGTAACAGTCTCAATTTAATGTAAGGCTGCTGTATTCCAAACAGACACTCGTATTGCATATTTGTCAACTACTTCACTGCACACATTGAAAATTAATGGCATTACTTGGCATTGGATGCAGTGATGTATGAGCAATATGCCATTTCAAACAATATTGCAGAATCTCTGACAACCTTTTATGTACTCATTGCATAGCTTACCAATATTTTACCAATACTGACCGCCATTGGACTGTTAAGTGTGTGTTGTACATGGTTTTTTAAGACTACTGACTTCTTGTTACAGA